>BLSH010461406.1:113567-127221 GCA_018402905.1 Glandirana rugosa
CGGTCTTGTTCATGTCCGCTATCATCTAACCCACCGACTGTTACGGAGGTCAAGGAAGTGTAACAGCGGGAGGGCAAGGGAACTACTTTCGAGTCTCAACCGTGGACTTGGGGTACCGGTAGACAGAAAGTGGAATCGGGGAACATTTAATCGGTTCGACAGACTCGGGGTTCAGTACGTTCTCTGAGAATACGAAAAACTACTGAGAGGACCACACAAAAGGCACCCGGTAGGTGTATCGGGACGGGGTCATCACCTTCTGTAACTCACGTGGCTACGGGTTGGTGAAGACAACGTCACTCGCATGACCCTCATTCCATGTGGGGTCTAGGACCTCATCATCCTCCTCCACATCATCTTCCACCCACCTTTCACCACTGCCCTCCTTGTCAGTCTGCACACTGAGACGTGCTGCGTGGTGTTTCCATGTCCTCATCCTGCAACAGAAGTGGTTGGGCATCGGTGCACTCAATGTCTTCCACTACTGGGGCAGGGCTATGTGGATGGCCCACGGAAAACACACCAGGAGAGTCATCAAAAAGCATAAGAGTCTCTTGCATGACTTGGGGCTCAGACAGCTTGGCTAATTTACAAGGGGCTAAGGTGAAAGACAGATGGCCATGGGGTTCAGGTGCCAACTCTGAGCTTTCATCAAGGGAACGGGAGGGCGACAATGTGAAGGAACTGGAGGCATTGTCAGCCACCCAATCTACTATCGCCTGTACTTGTTCTGGCCTCACCATTCGTTGAGTGGCATTCAGGCCTAACATATAACGTTGAAGGTTCTGTCAGATACTCGCACCTGAGGAAGATGTTTCACTCGTGCGTGTAGCTGGCACAGATCGACCACGTCCTCTCCTTCCAACAGGAGCTTCACCAGCAGCACCAGCAGCACCAGCAGCACCACGACCACGTCCCTTATTTGTCGCTCTCCTCATTCTGCCTGCAAATGTTCTATGTGGCACTATTTAAGTATTTATTAATGCAAAAATGAATAATAAATTCGTCTTCTTCTACAGGAGCAGCAGGAACCACTCCCTATAGAACTAGGAGATGATTTTAGAACAATTATCTGTCCCTTACAGGACCAGCAGGAACCTCTCCCTTTAGAACTAGGAGATGATTATAGAACAATAATCTGTCCCTTACAGCAACAGCAGGAACCTGACCCTATAGGAGTAGGCGATGATTTTAGAACAATTATCTGTCCCTCTAAGCAATAGACTCTACCTAGTCCAGTCAGATCATTCTGTAATGCAGGATGAGATCTGCAATCTGTCCCTCTAAGCAGTAGACTCTACCTAGTCCAGTCAGATCGTTCTGTAATGGAGGATGAGATCTGCAATAGACTCTACCTAGTCCAGTCAGATTGTTCTGTAATGCAGGATGAGCTCTCCAATCTGTCCCTCAAAGCAGTAGTAATAGTCTCTACCTAGTCCACAATCAGATAGATGAGATGTTATTATATATATCTGCAATCTGTCCCTCACAGAGCCGGCAGCATCCTCACCCTACACTAGTCAGAGTCCCAGAGAGCATGTGACTGCAGCACTAAGTAACTCCAGCTTATAAAGAGGCTGGGTCATATGATGCACTGGCCAATCACAGCCATGCCATTAGTAGGCATGGCTTCTAGGGAAAACCAGTGAAACACTTGTTGATTGGCTGCCCTGCAGCTATGCAACATGCGTGATAAAATACCAGAACCCAGAACCCGAACCCGGACTTTTTCTCAAAAGTTTGGGTTTGGGACACGGACACCCGAAAGTTCGGTACGGACCCGAAGTTTACAGTTCGGGTTCGCTCAACTCTAGTCAGCACCAGGAAACAGGTTCTGTCTATTCTACAGTGTTCCTGTGACCACCTGTGATCTGTTTCGTGAGTTTCCTTTGACTCAGCTATTCCCTGACCTTGCTTGATATCTGCCTGCACCGACCCCGGCTTGCCTACGACTATGTTTCCTGCCTGACCCCTCTGTACTTATGCTGCCCACCTTTTGCCAACCCTGCTTGTACCCGACCATCCTCCTGCCTCCTCCTTCTGTACTGCACCACCCACCAACCACTGACCCAGCCTGCATCACTACTTTTCAGTCCTGCACAAGTTCTTCGGAGGACCTTCACACACCACTAGTGAACTAGTCCAGCCCTCGTGCCATCCTGCATTCTCGAACCACCTGCCTGCTCTACCAGGGGTTCCCAAATTAGGGTAGTAAGAGAGGTTGCCCACTGCATAAGCCAGACTCTACCACCAGGTACGTGACACTAGTGTTCCAGCTTAGCTGACCTGTGACTGTAATAAGAGGAGAGCAATGAATTTTGGGACATGTAGTTTACTTGCAAGGATTCACCTCCTGGTTGTATTGGGTAAAACTACAACTACCAGTGGGCTGATGGAAAGAAGAGACTTCTGGGAGGAGAAGAGCATTCTGGGAGAGACTATAAGAATCTAAGCTTTGGGCCTAGCATGCTCTCTCTGGACCAGTGTGGATCTGTGTGCAGGGAATCTGTTGCTGGAAGCAGCAGCAGTGGTTGCAACCTGCTTCTACAGATTTATTAACCAAATATCTAAAGGGACACCAGTGGGCAGTGTGATTACAATGTCCTATAACAACCTGAAGGCTGTTCCTGTTCTATCCACCCTGCAGGGGTGTCAGATCCGTGTGAGCCATAGTGCCTTGCGGTGGAGGCCGGAGACCATTACTTGAGACATATAATGGAAAAATCATCATCATCATCCACATCCCCTGTTCCAGTGTGGTGAGTGGGTGAAAACCCAGTTTAACCACTTCAGCCCCGGAAGGATTTCCAGCTTTAGGACCGGAGCCCTTTTTGCGATTAGGCGCTGCGTCGTTTTAGCTGAAAATTGCGCGGTCGTGCGACGTTGTACCCAAACGAAATTTGCGTCCTTTTTTTCCCACAAATAGAGCTTTCTTTTGGTGGTATTTGATCACCTCTGCGTCATTTCTGATCGCCGCTATAAACAAAAGAAGAGCGACAATTTTGCAAAAAAACCCAAATTTCTTACTTTTTGCTAAAATACAAATCCAAAAAAAAAATATAAAAAAACATTTTTTTTTCACCGTTTTTGGCCAATTTATATTCTTCCTCATATTTGTGATAAAAAAAAATGCAATCGGCGTTTATTGATTGGTTTGCGCAAAAGTGGTCGCATTTACGGATGATGAGAATTCATTTTTGGGGTTTTTATTTTTTTTTATTTTGTACTAGAAATGGCGGCGATCTGCGATTTTTAGCGGTACTGCGATATTGGGGCGGACATGTCGGAACATTTTGACACTTTTTTGGGACCATTGGGACGATCAGTGCTATAAAAATGCACTGATTACTGTGTAAATGCCATTGGCAGTGAAGGGGTTAACCTGCAGGGGGCGCTCTAAGGGTTAACTATCTTCCCTGGGCGTGTTCTAACTGTGGGGGGACTGCCCTAACAGGAGAAGGGAAGTGGTCACAGCCTTCATGTACAGGAAGGCTGTGATCACAGCCCTTCCCCCTTCACAGAACGGAGGTCCGTGTTTACTTACACGGACCTCCGTTCCTTCACTCCGGGGGGGCATCGCGGGTAGCCGGCGGCAATCGAAGCCGCCGCACTTGCTCCATGCCCCCCCCCCGCACGCGCGCTCACTAGGCTCTGTCTCGCGGCCGCCGTCGTATGACGGCGATCCGCGTTACAGAGCCACTCTGTCGCCGTCATTTGCCGATCAGCCGTCGGCAAGTGGTTAACAGGCACTGTGTATAGACAGCATTATTTTCTTTAAATTTACATCTACATTATCTACATTTACATCTACGTTATCATTGATGCAAAGGTCTGCCTACAAACTGAGTTTGGACACTGTACACAGAAATCCGTGATATTCATTAGTCCGCTGCTGCTTGTAGTTCTACAGTGTTAAACTTGCTAAGTCAGTGATCATTGTGAAGTTTCCCTAGAGTTTCTTCTACTATCAAAGTGCTGTTTCCTGACTTCACTTCATCCTTTTGGATTAGCTATTTGTTCCATCAACCAACACTCCTGTAAATTTGCAGAAAGGTAGCTGAAGACCTATTGAATTGTCAAACAGTAACACTGGACTACCTCTACTTCTCTCCCCACTTAGGAGTTACATTATCTTGTTGAAGTTATCAATGCTGCATTTCCCCAAAGAACTCTCTATAAGAGCAGGTTGAATAGTGCTAAAGTTACTGTTTGCTGGAGTTGTACTTGTTTATCTACTACTTTGCTGTTCTTATGTGAATGAGCAGTAGAGAGTGGTCTGACACTAGCAGGAGTCATTCCTCTATTCTCCTGTGTCCCACTTACATGGGTAGTATATGCATTTGTTGTGTTTAAGAAAAGCAACATATATTAACCTCCCTGGCGGTATTCCCAAGTATGGCTCGGGGTGGGATTTCAGTACCATTAGCGGTAACCCCGAGCCACACTCGGGATTGCATCCGTGCATCCAGGCAGCGTTACTTACCTTGTCCACTGGATCCAGCGATGTCCCCCGCCGTGTCTGCGGGCTGTGTCCTCCGCCCGATGCCTCTGTGTACCGGGCTCTGTTCCCTGTGAGCGTCGCGTCGCACGGGGGTGGAGACCGGTGGCAAATTCAAAAAGTGAAACACATTGTAAACATACAGTACATTTTAATCTGTAAGATTACATTACTGTATGAAATCATTTCACATCCCCTTTGTCCCTAGTGGTTTGCCCAGTGCCCTGCATGCACTTTTATATTATAGATGTCATTCTTTCTGCCTGGAAACATGAGAATGTCCATGGCAACCAAAAAGTTTCCCTTTACGTCAAAAGCGGTTTTTGATCAGCTAGAAAACAGTGATAGTAAATAAGAATCATTTGCAGAATTGAGTGATACTGATTTGTGGGGAAATTTATCATCAGACGCTGAAAGTGACGACAGCGACAATTCTGCAACTGAGCAAATTTCAGTGTTTTTGGTTTGATTACATTATTGAAAAATGTTATTAGTATTACGTTATTATTTTTGATAATTATTTTTAGTTATTTATTATATTATAATTTATGATTTCATTTTTCAAACTTTATCATACCCGGGATGTCTACTAGACTCTTGTTTGGACAGATTTAAGTGAGTTATTCCTAAGAATTACAGGTCTACAATATAAAACGCCAAATTTCCATGCAAAATAATGGTACCACTTTCAGCACCAAAAATCTGAAATAATCATACTGCCAGGGAGGTTAAGTGATATTCTGAACTGAAGTGTGATAGTTATTCTTTTATCAATAATACTTTCTTTTGAGTAAATAATATCTTTTGAGTAAATGTTGCTGATTCAACTCAACTTTGTATACTCCATTACTGTTGTCACTATTTAACCACTTCAGCCCCAGAAGGATTTCCCACTTTAGGACCAGAGCACGTTTTGCGATTCGGCACTGCATTGCTTTAACTGAAAATTGCGCGGGCGCAATTGTCAGTTGGTGGTATTTTATCACCTCTGCGTCATTTCTGATCACCGCTATAAACAAAAGAAGAGCGACAAAAAAAAAACAAATTTCTTACTTTTTGCTAATATACAAATCCAAAAAAATATATAAAAAAACATTTTTTTCCATCGGTTTTGGACGATTTATATTCTTCCTCATATTTTTGTTTAAAAAAATCACAATCGTCATTTATTGCTTGGTTTGCGCAAAAGTTGCCGCATCTGTGGATGATGAGAATTAATTCCTGGGGTTTTAATTCTTTTTATTTTTTACTGGTAATGGCGGCGATCTGCGATTTTTTAGTGGTAATGCGATATTTCAGCGGACATGTCGGACCATTTTGACACTTTTTTGGGAGCATTGGCATTTATACAGCGATCAGTGCTATAAAAATGCACTGATTAATGTGTAAATGCCATTGGCGGTGAAGGGGTTAACCTGGAGGGGGCGCTCTAAGGGTTAACTGTGTTCCCTGGGCGTGTTCTAACTGTATGGGGGCTGGGCTGGGGGAAGGGAGTGATCACGGCTTCCATATACAGGAAGCCTGTGATCACAGCCCTCCCCCTCTAACAGAACGGAGATCAGTGCTTACTTACACAGACCTACGTTCTTTCACTGTGGGGGGGCCATCGCGGGTAGCCGGTGGTGATCGAGTCCGCCCTACCCGCTGCCTGGCCCCCCGAACACACGCTCACAGTGCAAGATATTGCAGCCGCCGTCATGACGGTGGTTTGCCATATCGAGCCAGACTGTGGTCGGCAGTCGGCAAGTGGTTAATGGGGAACCAACAAAATGCTTGGACCCAGTGTGTCAGAGGTGGCAGAGAACCCACAGAGTCAGGGAAACCAGAGGGGCATTGATGTTTCTTGCGACCCTCAAGAGGGCAGCGCTACAAGAGTATCTGTCACTGCGTATTACTGTTCCAGGAGATGTTTACATTCTTTGTGACAGCAATAAAAGTGATCAGATTTTTTTAAAGAGACAGTGTAAAAAATAAATAAATA
This sequence comes from Glandirana rugosa, assembly GCA_018402905.1. NCBI lineage: Eukaryota > Metazoa > Chordata > Amphibia > Anura > Ranidae > Glandirana > Glandirana rugosa. Next base: position 120,047 of record BLSH010461406.1, read on the forward strand.
ATAAAATAAATAAGAATGAAAAAAAAAATGAAAGTGCCCTGTCCCTGTGTGCTCACACACCAAAGAAAATGCATACGTAAGTCGCGCCCGCAAATGTAAACGGTGTTCAAATCACGCATGTGAAGTATCGCCACGATCGTCAGAGCGAGAGCAATAATTCTAATCCTCTGTAACTCTAAACAGGTAACCATGTTTTTAAAGCGTCACCTATGGAGATTTTTAAGTAACGTAGTTTGTCACCATTCCACGAGAGTGTGCAATTTTAAACCGTAACATGTTAGGTATCTATTTACTCAGCATAACATCATCTTTCACAATATACAAAAAATGGCTATCTTTACTGTTTAGGTTTTTTTTTTAATTCAGTGAAGTGTATTTTTTTTAAAAAATGTGTTTGAAAGACCGCTGCGCAAATACCGTGCGACATACAATATTGCAAAATTGCAAGTCTTTGCTAAAAAAATTATATAATGCTTGGGGGTTCTAAGTAATTTTCTAGCAAAAAATACTGATTTAACTAAGCAACAAGTGTCAGAAAAAGGCTGGGTCCTTAAGTGGTTAAGGAGGCATTTGTCTTTTTTGGCCACAGGCATCCTGTTTATTCACAAACTGAAGCATAGTAAACACTTTACTTAGTAAATAAAACAATACTGTCCTTCAGCTATGAATGAAAACAGTGAGTGAGTATGTTCACTATGTTCATTTAGAAAAGGAAGGGGTCAATAATTTACATATTGACTAGCCAATTTCCCCTTCTCTCCATCCTGAAACATCCTTACAACATCTGGGGAAGAGGAGAGGAGGGAAGCCAGCAGCACTGCAGGGGGCCCAACATAGGGGGAAGCCCAGGCGGTAGGGGAAATTGGCACCGCACAGATTGATTAGGGGAAATGCCAATGGTCACAGGGGCTCATATTGAACTATAGTATATACAGTATCTCACAAAAGAAGAAGAAATGACACTTTGCTACAATGTAAAGTAGTGAGTGTACAGCTTGTATAACAGTGTAAATTTGCGGTCCCCTCAAAATAACTCAACACATGACTATTAATGTCTAAACTACTGACAACAAAAGTGAGTACACCCCTAAGTGAAAATGTCCAAATTGGGCACAAAGTGTGGCCACCATTATTTTTCAGCACTACCTTTACCCTCAGCTTCTTTTAGCAAGGCAGTGGTCGTCTTGGAGGTGTGTTTGGGGTCATTATCACGTTGGAATACTTCTCTGCGGCCCAGTCTCCGAAAGGAGGGGATCATGTACATGTTGGCATTCATGGTTCCCTCAATGAATTGTAGCTCCCCAGTGCCGGCAGCACTCATGCAGCCCCAGACCATGACACTCCCACCACCATGCTTGACTGTAGACAAGACACACTTGTCTTTGTACTCCTCACCTTGTTGCCGCGACAGGCGCTTGACACCATCTGAACAAAATAAGTTTATCTTGGTCTCATCAGACCACAGGACATGGTTCCAGTAATCCATGCCCTTAGTCTGCTTGTCTTCAGCAAACTGTTTGCAGGCTTTCTTGTGTATCATCTTTAGAAGAGGCTTCCTTCTGGGATGACAGCCATGCAGACCAATTTGATGCAGTGTGCAGTGTATGGTCTGAGCACTGACAGGCTGACCCCCCCCACCCATTCAACCTCTGCAGCAATGCTGGCAGCACTCATACAGCTATTTCCCAAAGACAACCTCTGGATATGACGCTGAGAACCTGCAATCAACTTCTTTGGTCAACCATGGCAAGGCCTGTGCTGAGTGGAATCTGTATTGTTAAACCGCTGTATGGTGTTGGTCACCGTGCTGCAGCTCAGTTTCAGGGTCTTGGCAATCTTCTTATAGCCTAGGCCATCTTTGTGTAGAGCAACAATTCTTTTTTTCAGATCCTCAGAGAGTTCTTTGCCATGAGGTGCCATGTTGAACTTCCAGTGACCAGTATGAGAGAGTGAGAGCGATAACACCAAATTTAACACACCTACGCCCCATTCACATCTAAGACCTTGTAACGCTAACGAGTCACATGACACTGGGGAGGGAAAATAGCTAATTGGGCCCAATTTGGACATTTTCACTTAGGGGTGTACTCACTTTTGTTGCCAGCAGTTTAGACATTAATGGCTGTGTGTTGAGTTATTTTGAGGGACAGCAAATGTACACTGTTATACAAGCTGTACACTCACTACTTTACATTGTAGCAAAGTGTCATTTCTTCAGTGTTGTCACATGAAAAGATATAATAAAATATTTACAAAAATGTGAGGGGTGTACTCACTTTTATGAGATACTGTAAGTACAGTGTATATAAGTGCACACCCGATGATGTTTTCAAGGCAAATACACGTTTTGCCCTTGCATTCAAACAGCCCCACCACTTTAGAAGCTGTGTTGTCTACTAGAAAATGCTTATCTTTTTAAATTTGTAGAAAACTTCCTGTTATGCCCAAGACATTTGTACTTGGAGGAAATTTCTTGGCTATTTTTAAGCGGCCAAATTAAAAGATATTTTTATATGCAAAGGCAGAAAAACAGCAAGCGCCTAATTCCTTACCTGGAGCGTGAACTACATTGCTGATATTTATGCTGGCTGTATATAAAACAGCTGACCTTTGCATTTTGTGCTTGTGCACTGCAGCAAATCATTTTTTTCCCCCCAAAAAATATTCACTGAAGTAATACAAAACAGCTCTTGGGATTTGGCATAAGTGTCAAGCTATGTCTAACTAATTAATCATTTATGTGTGGTTTACTATCATATAGCGAGAGACCTATACAAATTATCATTTTAAAATCTAAAACACCTTCAGGCTTGTTTCAAGTAAAACCATTTCACCCCTAAAAATAAAGAAGGTGTTATTTCCCACCCGTTTGTGCATTTTATGTTGACATATACATTAGTTTAAAATTACCTCTGACTTTTAACATTTTATATTCTTATATAATTCTGCATCCAAAATGTTCTCTTATTTGTATGCTGCGGATGGAACCCGTCTGAGTGAAAATATGGGAGCTGCCAATGCTGACTTTTTTAAAGTGGATCTTCTGTAAACTTCAAATCTGAAGTTTAACTGTCTAATAGGGAATCTTTAGAAAAGTTTATTTTTTGCGATACGGCACAGCGTCGATTTAACTGACATTTGCGCGGTCGTACGACGTTGTGCTCAAACAAAATTGGCGTCCTTTTTTCCCCACAAATAGAGCTTTCATTTGGTGGTATTTGATCACCTTTGCTGTTTTTTTTTTTTTTAAGTTTCCAAACAATTTTTTTTTGTAGATTGCGTCAGTTATAAACAAAATATACCACCTTATGTGGTTCCAATCAATAATAAGAGTTTCTTGTAAGTTTACCCTTTGCTGTTTTTATTTTTATTTTCGCGCTATAAACAAAAAAAAGAGTGACAATTTAAAAAAAAAACATTTTTTACTTTTTGCTATAATACATATCCAAAAAAATATTAGCTTAAAATTACCTCTGACTTTTAACATTTTATATTCTTAAATAATTCTGCATCCTAAATGTTCTCTTATTTGTATGCTGCGGATGGAACCCGTCTGAGTGAAAATATGGGAGCTGCCAATGCTGACTTTTTAAAAGTGGATCTTCTGTAAACTTCAAATCTGAAGTTTAACTGTCTAATAGGGAATCTTTAGAAAAGTTTATTTTTTGCGATACGGCACAGCGTCGATTTAACTGACAATTGCGCGGTCGTGCGACGTGGTGCTCAAACAAAATTGGCGTACTTTTTTCTCCGCAAATAGAGCTTCCTTTTGGTGGTATTTGATCACCTTTGCTGTTTTTTTTTTTTAAGTTTCCAAACAATTTTTTTTTGTAGATTGCGTCAGTTATAAACAAAATATACCACCTTATGTGGTTCCAATCTATAATAAGAGTTTCTTGTAAGTTTACCCTTTGCTGTTTTTATTTTCGCAATATAAACAAAAAAAAGAGTGACAATTTTTTTTTAAAAAATGTTTTTACTTTTTGCTATAATACATATCCAAAAAAATATAAAAAAACAAATATATTAATCAGTTTAGGCCAATATGTATTCTTCTACATATTTTTGGTAAAAAAGTTATCATGTCTACAAACTATGGGATAAATTTAGGAACTTTGAATTTTTTAAATGTTTTTACTGATAATGGCGGCGATCTGCAATTCTTAGCGGCACTGCGACATTGCGATGGACAAATATGACCCCAAATGAAACGTTTTGGGGACCAGTGACATTATTACATTGATCAGTGCTATAAAAATGCACTGATCAATGTATAAATGGCACTGGCAGGGGAGGGGTTAACACTAGGGGGCAATCAAGGGGCTAACTGTGTTCCCTTAGTATGTTCTAACTGTAGGGGGGATGGTCTGCCAGGGACATGACAGAGATCGTTGTTCCTGATCACTGGGAACAGCAGATCTCTAGCTCTGAGATGTCCCCTGTCAGAACGGGGATCCGCCTTGTTTACATAGGCAGATCTCTGTATACTGTGGTCCCCGGTTGCTGGCAGACATCGAGTCCGCTGGACCCTCGGCATGCAGTGGGCGCGCACGCACGCATGCTATATCACATGCATGAACGAGCGTACACCTACGGCGAATCGCGCTATCCAGCCACCTTGCCGCAGTATTACTGCTGCGGGTGGTCAGGAAGCGGTTAAAGTGATTCAAAAGTCTGAAAGTTTTTCATCTTTATGCATTCTAAATGTATGAGCATTCTCCCCACAAAAACATTGAGCATAAGCGTGTTTACCCTCTAAGCATAAATTCCCCCTCCTCCTCGTACAAATCCACCCCCCTGCCAAATTTCCCCATCTCAGCACATATCTTTGCCCCCACCATCCCCCAAATCCCCCCAGCTTAAATGTCCCCCCCCAAAAAAAAAAAATCAGCACTCCTAGCACAAATCTTCTACCCCTAAAATGTCCCTTCCTAGTGCACATCTTCTCCGCTCACTTCAACCCCTCCCCTCCCAGCACAAATTCCCTACAAATCTTTTTCCCCATCTCCCTCCCAACACAAATCCCCCTAATTCACTCTTAGCACCCCTCCAAATGCCCCCTTTTAAAACAATACCTACCCTTTCCAACACAAATCCCATCCCCCCAATCTCCTTGTGGCCTTGTGGCGACCCCCCCCTCACATGATACCACATTGCCCAGGGCAACTACCCCTTCTGCCCACCTCAGCCCTGCTGAGCCCAATCTCAATCCCGCGATGTGCACAAAAGCAGCTGCTCTCCTGGCTCCTCTGCCTCCTTATTGGCTCAGAGACAGCAGCGGGAGTCATTGCCGTAACCCCTGTTTCTCCGCACACCTGTGCAAACACAAGGCCAGAGTGTTCAGGTATATGTAAACCACAGTTACACCACACATGTCTCCCTGACATATCGCCGCAAATGTCAGAGTGAAAACAATAATTCTAGCACAAGAACTCCTAGTTAACTCTAAACTGATGAGCTGTAAAGGCTTTTAAATTGTCACCTATGGTGATTTTTGGCCACCATAGTTTTTGGTTGTATTGCGGGCGCATGCAATTTTAAGACATGGCATTTTTGGTATCTATTTACTCGAGGCAAACTCATCTTTTATATTATAGGCAATGATGGGTATTATATTTTATTCATTTCTCCTTTCCATAAATGATATCCCCTAAATACTGAAGCAATATGCGCTTGTGCACACAAATCATGCCTCCAAAGCGTTAGCACATGTGTCAAACACAAGGCTCATGGGCTGAATTCGTCCCTCCAGGCCATTTCATGTGGCCCTCGCACATCTCCTGCAGCTGCAGCCCCCCCCCCTCGTGCAGTCATGGAGAGGTTTGTCTCTACCCCCCCCCAATATGAGCAGTCGGCAGAAGAGAGGAGGACAGAACTCTTCCTACAGATCCTGTGCCTTTCTGTGCAGCTACAGCAACCACTTGTCTCTGCCCCCTTCTGCTCTCAGCATTCAGCAGACTCCAGCAACCCTCTGGTCCTCCTCCAGACCCTGTACATTTTGCTTCCCAGCTCCACCCAGAGCTTAGTTCCAGCAGCACAAGTTAAAGGTGGGCACTGTTATTTAAGCGAGGGTGGAGACTCTTGACTTTTGATGGTGGGGGGAGGGACTCTTGACATCTAGTCTTACAGATGCAGATAAAACCAGCCCTTTGAGGGCAACCATAATGCTGATGTGGCCCACAATTAAATTGAGTTTGACACCCTTATATTAGAGTCTTCAGGGAACCAATCAAATCAGCCCTTCAGGGCTCCAAATTGGGATGTCAGATGTAGGTGAATGAAATGTATGGCACCTTCAAAAAGATGTTTGCTAGCCAGGAAATGCAAAGGACTAAAGCGCATTATCTTCTAGAATATGTGGTCTATTATAAATAGAAATATACTCACAAGGATGTAGGGAACAAGCAACAGAACAGAACAAAAGCATGACACTTGAAAGCATGTGTGCATGATGTCGTCACATCCAGGCTCTGTGGTCCCCTGAAGGTTCTAATGTTTTGGAGGCATGATTCTTCAGGTTAGCAGTACTGAGGTAGAAATACATTTGATGATCATCCTAGGTATCCTTTGCTTAGTCTCAAGCTTGTCTTGGGAGAACTCCAACATATTTTGAGGCCATCTCAGAATTATAGTTACAAGAAAAAGTTATGAACCCCTTGAAATTGCCTGGATTTACTCTTTGGACAATATAAGTGGTCCTATAAAGAAGACATATTGAAAGTACACTTTTACTCAGACTTAGAGTTGAGCGAACTTCTAGAAGTCCGGGTTCTGCTGGTTCGGCCGAACTTCGGGTCAAAGTCCGGGTTCGGGTCCGGACAGAACCCGAACTTTGTCCCGGACCCCGAACCCCATTGAAATCAATGGAGACCCGGACTTTTAGGTACAAAAAGTGCTGTAAAATAGTCCTGGAAGGTCCTAGAGGTCTGCAAAAGGAAGGAAATGTGGGTAAGGGTGGGACAAGTGACCTACAAAGAAATGGGGACAGGGAAATAACTTTAAATATTTTTAAAAAAATAAAAACATAAAAAATGCAAAAATGGAAATCATCTTCAAAATGGGTCTGAAAAGTATTAATTAACATTAGAGGCCATAGAACTGTTCTAAAATCATCTTCAAACTGTGTCAAAAAAGTATAAATAAGCCGGAAGTACCCATATCACTGTCTGTCTCTT
>BLSH010461406.1:140068-150153 GCA_018402905.1 Glandirana rugosa
ACAACGAGACTTCGGAGACATCCACAGGGGTCCCCTTGTCGCCAGACAAACCTGAGACGTTGTGACCCACTGGAGTTGTCAGTAGAAATCACTCACGTTACGATTATTTATCGTGACGGGGTGACGTCAACCGCTCGTAAACGCTAAACCTATCACGTCCCCGTCCTAGGTACAACCTATCCCTATCACATAAATCGGGAGTCCTTTCCAAGTACTACTCCTACCTGTCTAATCTCTATAACGACGACCGACGTGATGGAGAACCGGAGATCTCGTCGTTGTATCCAAGACAGTAGCCATCACAACTCGCTTGGGCCTGACATTGCACCGGACCGAACCCGAATGATTTTTGAAATGTCCGGGTCCGGGTCCGTGCCACGGACACCCGAAAGTTTGGTACGGACCCGAACGTTACAGTCCGGGTTCGCTCAACACTACCGATGACAGAACCTATGTTGCTGCTCTAGAGGCCAAGAGGTAGTGCAGCCAGCAGCAATATCTCTAATCTGTCCATCCTCATCATGAACCTTTCCTGAGGGCTAAATACACTATCCCTATCCAACATGGATCCTGCCCCTGCACTATCCAAATCGCAAATGCTCGCCAACTGCAGTGGGGCAGTGCTATTTATTAGCATTGCACTCACTAAAGATGACTGTTGAGGTCACCCAGTGTTGCAGAGTCCAAACAGACCGCTGTTCCCCTGGGGACACCTACAGAGGCTTCAGAGCAACAAAGCTCCCCTCATCCTCCATTCCCTCTGTAAAATGGCCAGCAACACACCATCTAGAGGGGAGAGTAAACTGCAACTGCCTATATTTTTATGCATGCATACATTTATCTATCTGCTTAGTATGGCTCTAACTTTTCAGCTATTTCTTTTTAAAATGAAGCTTAAAAAAATAGAAAAAAAGTTTAGCCATCCTTCCATAAAACTTTACCAAACGAGTTAACTTTCTGCTGGCTAACTTATCATTTTTCCAAGGGGAAAAAAGTCTGCAACTACCATTAAATCATAAAGTGCTGCGTTCTCCCTTATTATCGAGGCCAAGTAAATGAAACCATCGCAAACCAAAAGTAGAAAAAATATATATATGTAAGAGAAGAAATGTAATTTTCAGAGTTCTGTGTGGAGAAGTGTTGGTCGGTGAGAATCATTACAGTTTATCATTGGTCTGGATAGAGGCAAGCCTGTAATTGGACAGGTAGATGATTGGTGCACATCAGCTTCTTCTGTTGTTCTTGTGCAGTTTGCTAGATAAATGTAGATTGGAAAAAGGGCTCCCAGGAGCTTAAAATTCCAGTCATAGAACTCTAGTTTATGAGAGATATACTTACTGTTGTGTTAGCCCTGGGATTTGGACCATGGAGTACAGAGGATGTGAGATGTATTAAAAAAAAAAACCTTAAAAAAAGCATTTACTTTCAATTTTTTATTTCCAAGTTATATTTTTCTTCCTGTAGTATATTTGCTGTACATTTACACTTTCTCATGTATTTTATGTTTTTCCCTAAATTCTGATTCTTCATTTTCCTGCAATTTGTTACTGCCCACTTTCTAAAATTGTATTGGTTTTTATGCGTTGTCCAGACATACAAGAACCATTAAAGTTGAACACCAGGCAGATATAAATAAACAGCAAATCTGTATTTCTGTATCCATTTAAAAAAAGTGCTACTAAACTCACAACATTAAAATCTGCCTGTATGTGCAGCATAGCATGTTTGTTATTCTCACTGCGGAGTTTAAGAGTTTAATCCTCTGCATTGTGTAAAAAGGGTCTTTGATCCTGTATGGATAGATCCTCCTCCTCCTGCAGGGTCTCTCTTGGCAAGGCCAGATAATACACAGTGAGGGTAGTAAAGCTGCACATGCTCAGTTTAGTCTCTATTGCTGGAGAGAACATTTCCTTGGTCTCAAAGCTAGCCAGGTCACATGATATTGACATCACACATGTGGGTGTGTATACAGGCTATAGTGAAAATCTCCTCCTACCTAAACTGGGCAGACCCTGCAGTTTATCATGTGACAGTGGTATACAGATCAGCCAAAAAGGTATATAGTTGCAATTTTAATGTAAATAGAACATTTATAAACTGTGGACACTGTTGGAGTGGGGGGGGGGGCAAATTAACTAATTTCATATTACTGGGTTTAGTAACACTTTAAGTATACATTTAAAGACAATTAGAGTAAGCATCTACGATAGACTTTGTATAAGTTTTTTGTATTCCCCTGTACAGTAAAACTCAGACTGGGAGAGGGAGTGGCAGCACAAGGAACCAATCATGTGTGCTTCGCTGTACATGTGTTTAAAAAAACATGCTGATGTAGAACTACCCCTGTAGGAGCTACTGTTTAGGACAGGTCCTCTCTTTCTTGCATCCACCTGTTCCAAAAATGTCATCCCCTCTAACACACCAGGTTGATTGTACAAAAATACAATATCATAGGAGATCACTGAAAGTAAAACTTAGTAGTTTTAACCAGTAGTAGGTCTATATTAAAGAAAACTGGCTCCAAACCAGGTAGTAAATGCAAACTTAACTCCTTCACACCTAAGGGAAAAACAAATCTTAAGCCCAATTTTGCAACTTTGACATGTGTTAGTAAAACCGTACATATCATCACAACTACTTTGTGCATCCAGGTAAATTATACCTTGTTTTTCAGGACACATTTGGCTGTCGTTTGGTGGTAAATTTGATTTTTTTTTTATTACCTAAGGAAAACTGGACCAAAATAGTAAAAAAAAAAAAATGTTTTTAAATTTAACTGTATATTTCTTGCTACTTCTGTAACCTTCCACCAAACAACAACCCAAAATATATTTTCCCGCTCCTGATGATTGCAGCGATACCACATAAGTTTATGTTAGTTGTTGTTTGTACCCGTAGTACAGCCCAGAAACAATACTGTGCAATTTGCTTTTTTTATCCTACCTAAAACACACTGATACTAATTAAAAAAAAATCCAGTCCAAAAATACTGACTCTGACCTTTGACCCTAACCTTTACCTTGGCCTTTGAACCTAACCTTGACCCAAGCACTAACCCTGGGGCTGACCTAGATCAAACCTTAATCGGGTTATTTTTTACGTTTTTATTTTAATTATTATTAATATTATTATTATTCCACACACTTATTTTTTCTATCTCTGCAAGGACAGAGAAAGATATAATGTATCTCTCCCGTCCATTCACAGAGAAAGAAAACATAGGAGCGGGCTTCACAGTGACTGATCACTGTGATAGCCAATCAGAGGCTATCACAGCGATCAGGTCACCCGGAATCGGACGTTCCTGATCCCGATCATTAGAACACGCTCTCAGTGAGATGTGCTCCCAGCACAAAGCAAAATATGCAAATATGTGGCCCCACGGGAAAAAGCCCAGTGCAGTGAGGCCACATATTTGCGTACGGTTGGAGTGAAGGGGTTAATATATTGTCACCCAAAGTGGTTGATAACTAGGCAACCATAAAACAAATTAACAATGATAATAATTAAATTTGGCATACAAAATGATTGACTGTAAGGACTAGGCATAAGTTGATATTTGGCATCCAGATCAGCATAAACAGTAGCAAGGCCACTTCAAGTGCAGCAGTGAGCAGTAGTAATGTTTAATCTCTCCCACTGGGAGGACGTCATACAATTGAGGTGCTGACCGCATCCTGCAGAATTGGCCAACATTTGAGCTGTGTATGGCATGCTTAGCTACAGTATATCTATGTATTTTCAGTTACTGATTTGGGCAGCCTTGGGGCTCTTGCACACAGGTGCCAAAAACTACATTTTGAGGAATTTGGGTTTTTCTTTTATACTGATCTGAATGCAGTCGGTTGCATTCAATGGACTTGTACGCACAGGCATATAAATATACTCAGACTAGCACTGCGTTTAGATCAGTGTAAAAAATACAAAATTCTGCATTACTAGTCAGTATTTTACATGTGTACGCAGAAATGCACATAAGCCACACCTCTCATATATTAATTAGCATTGTTAGTGTTTAGATTTTTACGTACATAAGAGTGTATACCAGTCACCAGTCATGCCTCTGATGCCGTAAAATGTATAAAGAAATGCATAGGGCGGTGTCTAACGTGACATTACCACGTACATGGGCCGCCAGCCGGAAAGGAACCTGTCACCTACATTTTGCTTGCTGCAGCTTTCATGACATTGCCATGCCTGTCTTTTTTCATCTCAAATGTGAGTGGTTTCTCTTATAAAAAAACTTTTATATGAATAAACTGTACTATGAGTTTCCACATTTTATATGTCCCCATGTATTAAGAGTGGGGCCGAGAGGCCGAGGGCTGTCTGTTCAATAATTGTGGATCCACTTGGGGTTTATCCCCTAAAGTGCTTCCAGATTTTTATTCATTTGAAAGCCAATAATCTCTGGTAAGCAGCCATCTTCACCTTCACTTTCACTGGACATTTGGGGAGTTTTCATGCCTTCTTCTTTGGAGTTATTTTGGAGCCATGTCTTCAGGCTTTTGCTTGTGGGAAGCACTTATTTTTTGCACATTTGTGGACTTTTTTTTTCCATATATCAACACTTATGCATTGATTTTTTTTGAATGGATTGAATTCATATATGTTTTTTTATATTCAAGTTAATTTATGTATTTGTGATAAGCACTGCATTTAGTATGAATTCTAAGAGTGTATACGCACATAAACGTGCACACTGTCCCTGGGATTCATAAAAAATGGTGCAGACAGATTTAGCAAGAGCGTCTTTCTAAAAGTGGTGCAGCATGTGTGCTTTTCATGTACCTGTCTAGAAATTGTACTTGAATTTGCCGCTTGCTGCACCACTTTAAGAGTGCATGAGAGACACTTTCACAAAATCTTAAACAGAAAAATCAATCAGCGCAAACACAGCAACTGATAGTAAAAAATAGCAGCTGGACACTAAGGATCAATTCATCAATTCCCAAAAATGAGCAATGTCAGAGTAAGAGTGCAGTACTAAAACCAGTAATATCCACCAGTGTCCATAAAGTGAGAGTTGCCCTGGGGGGACAGGGCGGAAGTGACGCCATTTCCTGGTGTGTGAGGCTGCTGCCTGTGGTCTGCATGTATGATTCACTGTCCGGAGTGGGGATATCGTTGCCATCCAGCTGAGGAGTTGAGTGATCCAGGTGGCAACCCTTTCCAGACTGATGTATACATCTGTTCCCCCTGATAGGGCCTAAGAGCTAGTTTGATCCTTTATCAAGGGTCCATTAGTGGAGGTGAGCGACCATTCTTAACATTGGTGGGGGATTGAACTGAAGCACCTTATGTGCCTAACTCTCACTTTATCCACTTCCCCCTTTAGGACCAGAGCACTTTTTGCGATTCGGCACTGCGTCGCTTTAACTGAAAATTGTGCAGTCGTGCGACGTTGTACCCAAATGAAATTTGCGTCCTTTTTTTCCCACAAATAGGGCTTTCTTTTGGTGGTATTTGATCACCTCTGCGTCATTTCTGATCACTGCTATAAACAAAAAAAAAGTGACAATTTTGCAAAAAAAAAAAACAGTTTTTCTTACTTTTTGCTAAAATACAAATCCAAAAAAATATAAAAAAACATTTTTTTTCATCGGGTTTGGCCGATTTATATTCTTCCTCATATTTTTGCTAAAAAAAATTGCAATCGGTGTTTATTAATTGGTTTGCGCAAAAGTTGCCGCGTTTACAGATGATGAGAATTCATTTCTGGGTTTTTTGGGGTGCAGCGGACATGTCGGACCATTTTGACACTTTTTTGGGACCATTGGCATTTATACAGCGAGCAGTGCTATAAAAATGCACTGATTACTATGTAAATGTCATTGGCAGTGAAGGGGTTAACCTGCGGGGGGAGATCTAGGGGTTAAATGTGTTCCCTAGGCGTGTTCTAACTGTGGGGGGGCTGGGCTACCTTGGGCATAAGAGATCTAACTGATCCCAGTGACAGGGATCAGTAGATCTCCTATGCCCGCACTGACATCGGCGGTTCCCCGCTCTTTGGCTCTGGCAGCTCATCGCGGCTTGCCGGCGGACATCGGGTCCGCCCAAGATGCAGGCACACTCCTCCGAAGTATGGCGGGCGCGCACACGCCCCCTAGCTGCCACTCTGTAAATCACCTTTTATTTACGGCGATTCGCGGGACACATCCACACTGCCACCCTAAATATACGGTAGGCAGTGTGGATGTGGTTAAAGACACTGGCGGTGTATATATATGAACTGATATATATTACTGGTTTTAGTGATGCACTCTTACTCTGACACTTTCACAAAATCTGTTTGTATCAGTTTCTTTCTCTGTATGCCAAAAGAGAGTAGATCTTAGCGCCACTTTCACCACTTGCCTACCGTGCCAGTTCTGACACTCTCCTACATGTAAAAATCATCATTTTTGTGCTAGGAAATTACTCAGAACTCCCAAACATTATATATGTTTTTTTTTTAGCAGAGACCCTAACGAATATAATGGTGGTGATTGCAACTTTTTATCTTGCACGGTATTTGCGCAGCAATTTTTCAAACGCTTTTTTTGGGGAAAAAAGTTTCATGCATTAAAAAACAAAACAGTAAAATTAGCCCAATTTTTTTACACAATGTGAAAGATAATGTTACGCCGAGTAAAGAGATACCTCACATGTCACACTTTAAAATTGCGTACACTTGTGGAATGGCGCCAAACTTTGGTACTTCAAAATCCCCATAGACGGCGCTTTAACATTTTTTACAGGTTACCTGTTTAGAGTTACAGGGGAGGTCTTGTGCTAGAATTATTGCTCTCACTCTAATGTTTGTGACAATACCTCACATGTGTGGTTTGAACGCAGTTTACATATGCGGGCGCGACCTACGTATGTGTTCACTTCTGCAAGCGAGCATGTGGGAACGGGGTCGCTTTAAATTTTTTCTTTTTTTATTGTTAATTTTACTTTTATTTTTCTATTTTGATGCTTTCTTTTTACATTTTTTTTATCACTTTTATTCCTATTACAAGGAATGTAAACATTCCTTGTAATAGGAATATGGCATGACAGATCTTATTTACAGTGAAATTTAGGGGATATAAGTCCCCAGATCTCACCTCTAATCTGCGAAACCTGAAAAAAAAATTCAGCTTCACAGCTGAGCCGGTGGCAATTTTTCAAATGCAGGGGCCGGGCATGACGTCATAACATTGTGCCTGGTCTCCGAATGAACATAGAGGCTTTGGGGACCATCTGGCCTGCCTAAAATCTCTATCATCAACATCCAGCACCGGTCGGCTCCTTCTCACCAATTGCACAGGTGACTTGTTAGAAGCACCGGAGGGTGGCGGAGGGGGTCATCCCCTCTTGCCACCTGTAAGAATGTTCAAGTGGCTGAAAAGCCGCTATGATTGTCCTTACGGTAAAGGGAATCTCCGGCTCTAAAAGAAGATATCCGAATGATTCCTGTAACTGCAGGCATCATTCAGATATCCCCACTCAAAGTCTGCGACTTCATATGACGTTAGGCGAGCGGGAAGTGGCTTTAAGATACAACTAACAAAGTTTAAAAAAATCCCGCGCTGCCGCCTGTGTCACCTATTATTGCAAATTTTAAAAAAATACATTTACGCAGTTGCTGTCTACTTGCGTTCCGGCAAAAAAAAATCATACAAATGGTATTGGTACAGGATGCTGCGCTACTAAAACATAAAAGTGCAAAACCAACACTTTATACACTAACATAAAAAGATAAACACTTGGTTGTAAACATATACATACAGGTGCATCTCAAATAATTTGAATATCATCAAAAAGTTAATTTATTTCAGTAATTCAATTAAAAAAGTGAAGCTTATATATTATATGGATTCAATACACACAGAATGATATATTTCAAGCTTTTCTTTCTTTTAATTCTGATGATTATGACTTACAGGTATTAAAAAGCCAAAATTCATTACCTCAGAAATTTAGAATATTACCTAAGACCAATAAAAAAGGAAATGTTGGCTTCCTAAAAAGCATGTCCATGTACAGTATAGTATGCACTCAATACTTTGTTGGGGCTCCTTTCGCATTAATTACTGCATCAATGTGGCGTGGCATAGAGATGATCAGCCTGTAGCACTGCTGAGGTGTTATGAAAGCCCAGGTTGCTTTGATAGCGGCCTTCAGGTCATCTGCATTGTTGGGTCTGGTGTCTCTAATCTTCCTCTTGACCATACCCCACAGATTCTCTATGGGGTTTAGGTCAGGCAATTTGCTGGCCAATCAAGCACAGTGATACCATGATCATTAAACCAGGTATTGGTACTTTTGGCAGCGTGGGCAGTGTCAAGTCCTGCTGGAGAATGAAATCAGCATCTCCATAAAGCTGGTCAGCAGACGGGAGCATGAAGTGCTCTAGAATTTCCTGGTAGAGGGCGATGCTGACTTTGGACTTGATAAAACACAGTGGACCAACACCAACAGATGACATGGCTCCCCAAAAGACACTGAACCTCATACAACTTGGATTCTGTGCCTCTCCACTCTTCCTCTAGACTCTGGGACCTTAATTTCCAAATGAAATGCAAAATTTACTTTCATCCAAAAAGAGGACTTTGGTCCACTGAGCAACAGTCCAGTCCTTTTTCTCCTTAGCCTAGGTAAGATGTTTCTGACGTTGTCTCTGGTTCAGGAGTGGCTTAACACAAGTAATGCGACAATTGTAGCCCATGTCCTGGATACGTCTGTGTGTGGTGGTTCTTGAAGCACTGACACCAGCTGTAGTCCACTCCTTGTACAGTTAGGTCCATATATATTTGGGCACAGGCACAATTTTTGTTTTTTCAGGTATTTACCAAAACATATTCAAGCTATAATTCTATAATGGATATGGGCTGAAAGTGCACACCCTTGGGTTTAATTTGAGGGTATGTACATACAAATTGGAGGAAGGGTTTAGGAATTACAGCTCTTAAGAATAGCCACCCCCCTTTTTCAAGGGGCCAAAAGTAATTGGACAATTGAATCAAAAGCTATTTCATGGCCAGGTGTGGGCTACTCTTACGTTATTTCTTCATCAATTAAGCAGGTAAAAGGTCTGGAGTTGATTGTAAGTGTGGTATTTGCATTTGGAATGTATTGCTGTGAACCTACAGCATGCATTCAAAGGAGCAAGTGAAACAGGCCCTTGTAAGGCTTCAAAAATGAAACAAATCCATCAGAGAGATTGCAGCAACATTAGGCGTGGCCAAATCAACAGTTTGGTACATTCTGAGGGAAGAAGAATGCACTTGTGAGCTCAGAAACATAAAAAGACCTGGACGTCCACAGAAGACAACAGTGGTGGATGATTGCAGGATCCTCTCTATGGTAAAGAGAAACCCATTCACAACATTCAGACAGGTAAAGGACACTCTTAAGGAGGTGAGCTTATCATTGTCAAAGTCTTCAATCAAGAGAAGATTTCATGAGAGCAAATACAAAGGGTTCACCACAAAGTGAAAACCATTCATAAGCCTGAAGAATAGAAAAGCCAAATGAAACTTTGCCAAAAAAAATCTTAAAAAGCCAGACTAGTTCTGGAAAAGCATTCTTTGGATGGATGAAACGATTATTCTGTAACAGAACGACGGGAAGAAAAAATTGTGGAGAAGGCTTGGAACAGTTCATGATTAGAGTTGAGCGAACCTCTGGAAGTTCGGGTTCTGCTGGTCCGTCCGAACTTCGGGACAAAGTCCGGGTCCGGGTCCGGACGGAACCCGAACGATCGCACGGACAACGAACCCCATTGAAATCAATGGGGACCCGAACTTTTATGCACAAAAATGGCTGTAACAAAGTCCTGGAAAGCCCCAGAGGGCTGCAAAAGGAAGTAAAATGGGGGTAAGGGTAGGGCAAGTGCCCTACAAAAAAATGGGGACAGGGAAATAACTGTAAATATTTTTTAAAAAATAAAAACATAAAAAAAGCAAAAATGGAGGTGAATGTGGATCATCTTCAAACTGTGTCTGAAAAGTATTAATTAATGGTAGAAGCCATATAACTGTTCTAAAATCATCTTCAAACTAGGGCAAGTGCCCTACAAATAAATGGGGATAGGGAAAATAAATTAAAATCAAGTA
>BLSH010461406.1:166179-176589 GCA_018402905.1 Glandirana rugosa
GGGGGGGGGGGGGTGACAAATGTAGTCTCAGGAGTCAGGGGAGGAAAATATAATATAGGAAATCAGGGGGAATTTGAATATAAAAGGAGGGGACTGAGGACTCTGATGTAAACAGTGGGGGGGGGGGGGCTGAGGGCTATGATGTGAAATGAGGGGAAGGTTGAGGACTTTAATGTGTATGATGTGAAAGGGCAGCTTCTGATGTGACAGAGGGACCCCATTTTAGACAGGGGTGCCTAAGGTTTTGCATACTTTCAAAGGGTGCCAAAACTAAAAAAGGTAGAGGTGAGGTAGATGCTCAGAGTACAGTACATTAGACACAATGGGCTCAACTATTAAAACAATCTTCCTCACCAATGCTAGCCCAGCTTTAGAGTTCTTTTACAGTGCTTGTTCAGATTATGTATATGAATAGTATGGGCAGGGCCGTCTATAGTATTGATTGGACCCTGGGCAAACATTTTCTTAGGCTCCCCCAGCCCAGCGCCATCCTCCCGGCCCCCTGCCATGTATTTTCGCTCTCCACCTGGTCTGAGGCATACAATAAATGGAAGCTAGACTCAAAATCAATTTACTTCAGCAGATCAGGCACAAATTTTGAGGTTACAGCACACACTATGGCTCACTAATTAGTTGCTAGAAGTTACAGCACACCATTAACATTCACCTATTGCTAGATGCTATGCACATCTTTTCTGCTAGAGGATACTGAACATCATTACTGCTCACCCATTGGTTGCTAAAAATTACTGCACATCCTTACTGCTCCCTCTCACTTATTGGTTGCTAGAGGTTACTGTACATCATTACCACCCACTGATTGGTTGCTAACAGTTCCTGCACATCATTATTGCTCACCCATTAGTTGCTAGAGATCACTGCAAATCCTCACTGCTCCAGCTCACTGATTGGTTGCTAGAGGTTACTGCACATCATTACCACTCACCCATTGGTTGCTAGAGGTTACTGCACATAATTATTGCTCACCCATTCGTTGCTAGAGGTTACTGCACATCATTACCACTCACTGATTGGTTGCTAGAGGTTACTACGTAGAATTACCGCTCACCCATTGGATGCTAGAGATTACTGCACATCATTACCACTCACTGATTGGTTGCTAGAAGTTACTGCACATCATTACCGCTCCCTGATTGGTTGCAAGAGGTTACTGCACATCATTACTGCTTACCCATTGGTTGATAGAGGTTACTGCACATCATTATCACTCACCTATTGGTTGCTAATCGTTATAGCATATAATTACTACTCACCCATTGGTTGCTAGAGGTTACTGCACATCATTACCACTCACTGATTGGTTGCTAGAGGTTACTACACATAATTACCACTCACCCACTGGTTGCTAGAGGTTACTGCACATCATTACCACTCACTGATTGGTTGCCAGTGGTTACTGCACATCATTGCCGTTCACTGATTGGTTGCTAGAGGTTACTGCACATCATTACCACTCACTGATGGGTTGCTAGAGGTTACTGCACATCATTACCACTCACTGATTGGTTGCTAGAGGTTTCTGCACATCATTATTGCTCACTAATTGGTTGCTAAAGGTCACTGCACATCATTACCACTCAGTCATTGGTTGTTAGAAGTTGCTGCACATAATTACTACTCACTGATTGGTTGCTAGATAGATTATGCTACAAACTCACACAGCAGTTCCCTTGCCAAAGTAGAACTGTTGTTATGCATTGCAGCAGAATGTAACATGTGGCAGAAAAGATGGAGTTAATGAAGCTGAACGGGAGTTCCTTCAAGACAGCTCTGTCAATGATCATAGCAAGTGGCTGCAAATGGAGTATGATTTCGTTTTTACCCCCAGTTGGCCAGTCTAAAACTTCAAAGGTAGTATAGGGCCAAACATGAGATGGAGTATACAAGGGATGGATGGATGGTTGGATCTGCTGAAACAAAGTCAATCAGTGATGCATTTGCATAGTACAGCCCTAGAGGGAAGTACTGATTGGAGTCTACGCACTGATGTACTGGATGGTAGCCCACCGGCCAGCTTGGCTGTGTGAAGCTGGACTATGGGCGGGTGGATGGGTGCATATAGGAGCAATGCGCATGCAATATCTAGCTAGAAGGCCGGCTACATGTGGGTGAGTCTGTGTCCTATGGACAGTATACACAAAGTAAGTCAATGCAATCTCACCCCTCTCCAGCCATGCTGAAGGCTCCTAATGCCTCATGGACAGAATCCACATAGAGGTGGTCCACCAGAGCACTCTTCGTTTGTGCTGCTACTCGTGTGCAGTGTCGTTCCACAGGTAGATGATGCGGGTGTGGGGGTCTGCAGGGTCTGGTCTAGGAATGGGCATCGCAAGGGTAATGATGCCGTGCTGACATGTTTCGCTCGTAGAACATGAGCTTCTTCAGAGTCTCATGGTAGGCTCTGTTAATTTGTTGACTCATTACACTTTTTGCTTGGTTCGTCATCTTCCATTAAAAATAATAAATGATGGTGTAATGTATTGGGAGTTTATTTGTTGTATTTCTCCTTAAAATTGAATAAAATGTTTATGCAAAAAAGAAAAGAAAAACTTCCCTTAAATTGTGAATTTATTATTAAAATACCACAATAATTACTCACTGCTAAAAATCACACTTAAAATAACATTTATGTTCTGTTCTCCTCATTTAAAGTGGATGTAAACCCAATTCATGAAATTTGACCTGGGCACATATATCTGCAGTGTTTACTTATTTCGCTCCAAAGCACTGAGTCCTGTGTCCTTCTGCTGTTTCGTTGCTCTGTTATCAGCATGATAACTTCTGACAAGTTCTCCATCAACCAAGATAAAACAAGCCTGAAATTTGTGTCGTGGAGCGTTGCTATAAATAGATTAGCAGAGAGCTTGTCTTGTCACAACACAGCTCTGCACATTCCTTCCTTCCTCTGTCTATGTGGAGTTGGGGTGTGTGCCTTTCCTCCAATCAGCTGTCTCCCAGTGTATGCCAAGAATCCACTCCTACTGCTGAATGAGGAAGTAAAAATTCTAACCCGATGTTAGAATTCTAAAGAATATATAAAGCTGAATACAGCAGATATACAAGTAAAACCTATGTAGGGAGATTTGTTTCATCTCTGTGTATCATCTGAAGCTATTCACTTCACTGGGTATAGGAGAGCATTTACATCCACTTTATTTGCAGTCAACAGACCGTATTCTATAGATCTTCAGTTGCTGCCTACGTTTTATACTGTCATTTGTAAATTTGATATTTATATAAGTGTAACCTGACCAGTGGCCTCTTTAAGCTGCACTGCAGAACGTTCATTACTAAATTATGAAACTGTTGAAAGGTTGTGCTGGATAGAGTTTGATCTTCTACAGATGCCATGCAGAGTTATACCTTAACCACTTGCCGACCGTCATACGACAGCGGCTGCGAGATCGCGCACTGTGAGCGCGCGCATGCCCACTGTGTTCGGGGAGGGCCAGGGAGCGGGTGCGGCGGACTCGATCGCCGCCGGCTACCCGCGATGCCCCTCCCGAGTGAAAAAACGGAGGTCTATGTAAGTAAACACGGACCTCCACTCTGTGAGAGGGGGAAGGGCTGTGATCACGGCCTTCCTCTACATGGAAGCTGTGATCACTTCCCTTCCCCTGCTAGGGCAGCCCACACACAGTTAGAACACGCCCAGGGAACACAGTTAACCCTTAGAGCGCCCCCAGAAGGTTAACCCCTTCACTGCCAATGGCATTTACACAGTAATCAGTGCATTTTTATAGCACTGATCGCTGTATAAATGCCAATGGTCCCAAAAAAGTGTCAAAATGGTCCGACATGTCTGCCCCAATATCGCAGTACCGCTAAAAATCGCAGATCGCCGCCATTACTAGTAAAAAATAAAAAATAAAAAAACCCCAGAAATGAATTCTCATCATCCGTAAATGCGGCCACTTTTGCGCAAACCAATCAATAAACGCCAATTGCGATTTTTTTTATCACAAATATGAGGAAGAATATAAATTGGCCAAAACTGATGAAAAAAAAATGTTTTTTTGTATTTTTTTTTTTGGATTTGTATTTTAGCAAAAAGTAAGAAATTTGTTTTTTTTTTTGCAAAATTGTCGCTCTTCTTTTGTTTATAGCGGCGATCAGAAATGACGCAGCGATGATCAAATACCACCAAAATAAAGCTCTATTTGTGGGAAAAAAAGGACGCAAATTTTGTTTGGGTACAACGTCGCATGACCGCGCAATTGTCAGTTAAAGCGACACAGTGCCGAATCGCAAAAAGTGCTCTGGTCCTAAAGTGTGAAATCCTTCCGGGGCTGAAGTGGTTAAGAATACATTCTTAATTTAGTACATAATTTAGTGTCACTTCAAGGACCAGTTAAGTTTCTTGTGCTTCCAGGAAATGTTTGGGGTCTGTCTAATGTTTCCACTGGTATGTACGGATGTAAATGCTTAGATAAATAATTCAGTGTAGAAACAGATACACATCAAAACAAGATGCACAAGATATACAGATGTGCTCATAAGGAGGATGATTCATCTTCTACAAGATTAAAGATGGAAACAATAATTATCTTTACCACATAACATTCACTTCCATTTAGTGACGTTACATCTGCTAGGGAAAATAAACTCAGGTATGTAGAAGAATCACATAGCATGGACACAGCACTAGCTGCTTTATCTCAAAAGGGCCTTGTTATCAAATCCCTTCAAAGTGAGGGAATATCTGGTTGTCACCAGAACAAATGTCCCCATTGGAAGAGTTCCCCTCACTTGCTGCTCTAGGTAGAACCCACAATTCAGATTTTTTTTTTAACTTTATTTATTAATTCGTTGATTGTTAATAAATAATTATTATTTATTAATTGCAGATATTAATAAGGCACCGACAATGCGTATGCAGGTAAGATTACAGGTAAGTTACATAGTCAGCGAGGTCGGAAAAAGACACAAGTCCATCAAGTCCAACCTATGTGGGTGTTTTTAATGTCAGTATTACATTTTATATCCCTCAATGTTGTGCTCACTTAGGTGTTCATCTAATAGTTTCTTGAAATTATCTATGCTCCCAGCAGAAACTACTGCTTGCGGAAGAGAATTCCACATCCTTACTACTCTTACCGTAAAGAAACCTCTACGCTTTTTAAGGTTAAACCGCCTTTCCTCTATTTTTAATGAATTGCCACGTGTCTTTGTGTGCTACCTTGCGTGGAATAGTTTTGTACCTATTGTGGGGTCACCAGCACAGTATTTATACATTGAAATCATATCCCCTCTCAAACGTCTCTTCTCCAGAGAGAATAAGTTCAGTGCTTGTAATCTTTCCTCATAACTGAGGTTCTCCAACCCCTTAATTAGCTTTGTTGCCCTTCTTTGTACCCTTTCCAATACCAGGACATCCTTCCTGAGGACTGGTGCCCAGAACTGGACGGCATATTCCAGGTGCGGCCTCACCAGAGACTTGTATAATGGGAGAATTATTGATTTATCCCTGGAGTTGATCCCTTTCTTGATGCATGCCAACACTTTGCTAGCTGTGCTTGCCGCAGCTTGGCATTCCATGCTACTGCTGAGCCCGTTCTACACTAAGACCCCTAGGTCTTTTTCCATCCTAGATTCCCCCAGAGGCTTACCCCCTAGTGAGTAGTTTGCTTTTATATTCTTGGTACCCAAATGCATCACCTTACATTTCATTTCTCAACGTTAAATCGTTAAAGTACTGTATATAAAGGCTTTTTTTCTACAGGTAATCAATTTTGTAAAAGTGACCCTGTGGATTCAGGATCAGTTTAAGGCCACTTTCACATGAGCAGACCGAATAGGTCCGCCTGCCAACTTTTCAGGCGGACCCGATCGGACCATCTATTGTTCTCTATGGTGCAGCGGGTGTCAGTGGACATGTGTCTAATGACACCCACCGGGCATCTGATCTGATATAATCCTCTAAGGCCCCTTTCACACTTGTGAGACTTGAAAGTCACAAGATTTTACAGCGATTTGGCCATGATTTTGATGTGACTTGAAGCAATGCCTGTGTAATCCTGAAGTCGGACCAAAGTAGTGCGGGGACTACTTTGAAGTCGCTGCAACTTGATGTCGCACAGATATGAATGGCACTCATTGAAAATCATGGGTTACAACTTGTCATGCTACTTTGCAGTCCCAAGTCGCAGGACAAGTCGCCCTTGTGTGAAAGGGGCCTAAAAATAGATGTGTGGCGATACGTTCGCCATCTGTTCAGTGGATCGGCTCGACCCCATTGAGAAGAGTGGGCTCCTGTCCGTGTACACTCTGCATAGAGGAGCAGGCATGGCCTGCCATCCACCTGCCCAGCGGGGATCAGTGGATAGAACCCCTGCTGTGCAGGCAGATTCCGCTTGGATGGATGCACTCCATCTGAAAGGGGCCTAAAAAGTGTTGGCGTAAGGGAGTATAAGACCTGTCTTTATTTAACCGCTTGGTGAGCTACTAACCTAGAACCAGCATGCAAGATGAATGGTCAAGCTTCTCTGGCTGCATTCTGGGTTTAGGTTAGTGACTCACTAAATAGAAAAAAAAATAGGTTGACAGGTTTGAAACATGCACCTTTAAAAAAATAAATAAATACAATTTGCTAATGGGTATATGAGCGGCCATCAAACCCCAGGCCATTCTGATTGAGCCAAGCTCTGGCACTTAAACCTCATTCAAAGGGGCAAATAGGGCTCATCTGTGAATTCCAGCAACAAGAATCATTGATATTTATGATTAGCTGTGGGGATCTACCCATGTGAATGAATGAAACGCACATGCCACAGTTACCTTTGATAAGGGACGGATAAAACAGCTGAATACGGATCAATGCATCCAGCCTTGGACATCCGTCCCTAACTGCAGGTAGCCACTGCATGTGCGGATATATGCTCACAGTGATGACTTCTCTCAACCTGTTATTGCTTTCTATAGCCCAGGGGTCTCCAAATGTTCTAAACAAAGGGCCAGTTTACTGTCCTTCAGACTTTAGGGGGGCTGGACTGTGGCCATTCAGAGCACACAATGTCCCAGCATCAATGGGAGTGATTGGTGTCATTAGGAGGAATTGTGCCCCATCATTGATGTCATAGACGAAAATGTGCCTCAAGATTGGTGTCATTGGGAGAAATTGTGTCCCATCATTGATGTCATTGGTATGAATTGTGCCCCATCATTGATGTATTGGTAGGAATTGTGCCCCATCATTGATGTCATTGGTAGGAATTGTGCCCCGTCATTGATGTCATTGGTAGGAATTGTGTCCCATAATTGATGTCATTGGTAGGAATTGTGCCCCATCATTGATATCATTGGTAGGAATTGTGCCCCATCATTGATGTCATTGGTAGGAATTGTGCCCCATCATTGATGTCATTTATAGAAATTGTGCCCCATCATTGATGTCTTTAAGAGAAATTGTTCCCTATCATTCGTGTTATTGGGAGGAAGTGTGCCCAATCATTGGTGTCATTGGGAGAAATTGTACACCATCACTGGTGTCATTGGGAGGAACTGTGCCACATTATTGGTGTCATTTGGGCCCCATTGTTAGTGTAATTGGGAGGAACTGTATCCTTCATTGGCATCAGTGAATAAAATAGTGCCCCAAGGGCCAGGTGAAAAGCAAGCAAAGGGCTGCATCTGGACCCCAGGATGCAGTTTAGAGACCACTGGTAGAGGTTGAGTCCAAAAATATAAAAGATTGTCCGCGCTCACTTAGTATCTAAGAGGTATGAAAGAACTATTTTTGGCTGCTCGCAAAACAACAGATCAGATTGTCCAGAAATAGTTTCAAAACAGATGCAGCGCCAAAAAGGGATGGAAAATAAGTGGGTGATTAAAATGCAGTGCTATAAAAAAAACTCTTCTGGGGGAGACAAATGGATAAACAGTCCTAGAGAAACAAGATACAATAGTCCCGATAGCACATTCCTCAAGGTATGAAACACGGATGTCCAGTAAGGATCCACTTAATCAGGTATTAGATGTATGCTTACCAGAATCTGGTAGATCATGCGTAGAGGTAGAGGTTGAGTGGCTGCTGTTGTTTGCTTACCCCTGTTACCCAAGCTGCATGAATCTGCTGATTCTTGCTGCAGGAATATGGTGTCATTAACCATATGAAGGACGTTTTAGTTGTAATGGAGTGTACCTACCCTGTCCCGACCTCCACACATTCCTATTGACCAGAGAGGCAGCATATCATATTTATGGGCCAATAGGAATGTGTGGGACCACAGATGAGAGCCTGGGAAAGATAATTGTCACCCTATAACAGGAAGTAACTAAACAAGCTCTTTCATGATTTAACCACTTGCCGACCCTTTCGCGTGGATATAAGACAGCAAGTTGGCTCCGCTGCGCAGATCGCCGCCTATAAACGGCGGTCTGCACAGCTGCAGTTGCAGGCCCGCCGCACGCTCCCTGAGTGGGGCCGTGGGTCAGATGGACTGAAGTAAACACGGCGGTTCCACGTTCTGACAGGCGTCATGACAGTGATCTACTGATCCCTCTAATCAGGATCAGTTAGATCTGTCATGCCCCTGCCAGCCTAGCCCCCATACAGTTAGAACACACAGGGAACACAGTTAACCCCTTGATCGCCCCCTACAGGTTAACCCTTTTCTTGCCAGTGACATTCACACAGTAATCAGTGGCTTTTTTTTTAGATCTGAATGCTGTACAAATGTCCATGGTCCCAAAAAAGTGTCAAAAATGTCCGATCTGTCCGCCGCAATGTCGCAGTCCTGATTAAAATCGCAGATCGCCACCATTACTAGTAAAAAAAAAAAGTAAAAATGCCATAAATAAATTCTCATAGTTTGGAAATGCGGCAACTTTTGCGCAAACCAATCAATAAACGCCAATTGGGATTTTTTTTTACCAAAAATATGTAGAAAATGATATATCGGCCTAAACTGATGAATAAATTAGTTTTTTTTATATATATTTTTTGGATATGTATTATAGCAAAAAGTAAAAAATATTGTTTTGTTTTTTTAAATTGTCAAAAAATAAAAACCGCAGAGGTGATCAAATACCACCAAAAGAAAGCTCTATTTGTGGGAAAAAAAGAAAGTCAATTTTGTTTGGGTACAACGTCACACGACTGCACAATTGTCAGTTAAAGTGACGCGGTGCCGAATCGCAAAAAGGGCTCTGGTCAGGAAAGGGACAAATCCCTCCGGGGCTGAAGTGGTTAATCTCCAAATATGGAAAGGTTTCTTCACTGTAAGAGCTGTGAAAATTTGGAATAGACTCCCTCAAGAGCTGGTTCTGGCTAGATTGCTTAAAAAAATGTCTGGATTATTTCCTTAATGTAAATAATATAACTGGGTACTAACATTTATATAACTGATAGTATAACTGGGTACTAACATTTATAGGTAAAGTTGATCCAAGGAATATCCGATTGCCTCTCTGGATATCAGGAAGGAATTGTTTATAGCAAATTGGATCATGCTTTGCTGGGGTTTTTTGCCTTCCTCTGTATCAACTGTGCGTATAGGATTGTGTATATGGGATTGTATGATTTTTTTTTTCGCCTTTAATTTGTTGAACTGGAAGGACTTTTTGCGTTTTTTCTACCTGACTAACTATGTAACTGTGTCAGGATCACCAGGTGATATTCGGGGATTGTTTGCCGCCACCCCCCAAAAAATATACCACCAGCCGCCACTACCTATAGGTACTGTAAATATCTCATAAACTTGCACCGTTTAGGAGATATTTAATATATACTACGCCGATGATGTCATCAGCACATGCGCTCTGAAGGAGTGGCAGTCCATGCCTTTTCTTCATAGCCCTGTTTC
Organism: Glandirana rugosa; assembly: GCA_018402905.1. Classification (NCBI taxonomy): domain Eukaryota; kingdom Metazoa; phylum Chordata; class Amphibia; order Anura; family Ranidae; genus Glandirana; species Glandirana rugosa. Next base: position 176,004 of record BLSH010461406.1, read on the forward strand.
GTGACTGGCGGCTCCCACACACTTGCGCGGGAGTGACATGACAAGGCTCCGGCCAGTCACACAGCGGAGTCCACAGACCCGAAAGGAAGACAGGAGAAGATGGATGTGGCCTCCAGCTTTGTTTGCAGGTAAGTTTAATATAATGTGCTAGTATGTGGTGCATACTGTCATATTATGCCTTTACTTTGCAGGTAAGAAGAAAGAAAAAAAAAAAGCAGAGTTTACCGTATTTTTCGCCGTATAAGACGCACTTTTTCTTCCCCAAAACTGGGGGGGAAAAGTTGGTGCGTCTTATACGACGAATAGAGAGTTTACCTCCGCGGAGCGCAACGCCGCCGCGGCCTTAGGAAAGGCCGCGGCTTCGGCCTAGCTCCGGAGCGGTCGGCCATCTTGGTACACCCGGCGGCGGCGGATCCTACCAGAGCACACTTCTGCAACAGTGAGTATTATTACTATGTTGGGGGCAATGTTACTGGCTATTATTACTAATGTGGGAGTAATGTTACTGGCTATTATTACTAATGTGGGGGCAATGTTACTGGCTATTATTACTAATGTGGGAGCAATGTTACTGGCTATTATTACT
>BLSH010461406.1:177193-194413 GCA_018402905.1 Glandirana rugosa
GTATGTCACCCTGGTACCTCTTGTTTACATCGAAGGTAGATTGTCCTTCAGTCCAGTGTCTTCGCTTTTTTTATTTATTTAGACCTCCAAACCTCCTCCGACTCTCGTTATCTCCCCTAAAAAAAAATCAATTCTTATACATGCATGAACTTATATTAAAAAAAACATTACGTCGTAAATGACAGTGACATTAGGTCACGAACGCTAAGTATGAAATCGTCGACAAAAATACTTAGGATCCTGTGGTGAATAAATCATTCTGAGAAAATTAATAAATCAATGGAATGAAACAAAGTACGCCATCCATGCTAGAACTCCCCAGATAATTCTGTTTAAAGATAAAGCACCTAGGAGGGGCGGATTATGCCATGAAATATTTAAAGCTAAATGAGCACCCAAAATATTTCACAGGCTGGAGCAAAATATGCTCTGCATTTACTTCAACCTAAGAACAGGTCTATACTGTATGTCATAAAAACAGCTGCTAAAGTATGAATCGCAAGCACTGGATTACAGTGACAGTAAATGCTGCATTACAAAAAAAATTATATTCAAGTACGTACATATTCTTAACTAAAAAAAAATCCCCTCTATTGCTCTCAGCCTCCTCCAAACCTCCAGATTTATTTATTTTTTTCGCTTCTGTGACCTGACTTCCTGTTAGATGGAAGCTACATTTGTTCTCCATGGTCCCACTGTATGTAAATACATAGCCACTCTCTCTTGCTTGCTCCTGAGATGGACTATAGGATTTGTAGTGTGCATAGAGCAGTACAAATGCCTGCGACAAGTGCACTGCTCATTCCAAAGAAATGGTAGTGAGGGTGAAAAAGGGCATATTTACCATATTCACTAAGCTAAGTGAAATATCCCTGTAGAACAGGGATATTTCACAAATGGGAGCGTTTTAAATCAGGCATGGTTGGGCTCCAGTGGCCTACCCAGGGCCATCTTTAAGGCAGGGCAAAAGGGGCAGCTGCCCTGGGTCCCATCATTGTTGTGGGGTCCAAAACAGCAGCTTCACACTTGCCAACTATCCCAGTTTAAATGTTCTTGTCCATTGAAGTTTTAGTCCTGTGCTGTGTCCCGATATCTCAGTGTGAAGTTCTGCTACTAATGTTGCCCAGCTCTGCCCTATTGATGACTTACCTGCAGACCCGGTGTTTACATGTAGATAGCCTGCATTGATATGTAAATAGCGGCGGACCGGTAACATTGATATGTAAATAGAGGCAGCATTTATATGTATATCATGGCCCCTTTAGGTCATATCCACCATCACTTGAAAGTCCTGCCTACCACTGTGGTCATTAAGCCCAACATCAGCCTGTTCTGCAAAGGTAAGCAAATTGGAGGTGGAACCCAAAATGTTTAAAATAACATGGTGCCACAACAATGAATGAATCAATTTTGGTGCATGTGAATACACACATCTCAGCAGATGAGTGAGGGTGTCATTAACAATCAATGGCACTGCTATGTCTCTGCTAAAGGGCAGCATGTTTCTGTGGTGTCAGGAAAGCGATTTTGCATGCATTCCCCACACACACAAATATGAATGCAGGCTAAATGTCTCAGTTACATTGGTGTTCAGTGTGAATCTTCTCACTACATTGGGGTTTGGTGTACAATCCTTTCATTCACACTAGTGGCCAGTGCGAAGGCCCCCCTTACATTGGTGGTTAGTGTAAATCCCTGTTGGTTATTGTGAATGTTCCTATTACATTAGTGGTCAGTGTAAATCTATTTATTGGTTGTTGATGTAAAATCCCCCATTACATTTGTTGTCAGTGTAAATTCTTCATTAAGTTGGTGATCATTGTACATACATTTCCCTACATTGGTGGTAAGTGCAGAATTGCCCTTACACAGGTGGTCAGTGTAAATTCCCCTTTACATTGGTAGTCAGTGTAAATTTCCCCTTACATGGATTTCATTGTATATCCCCCTTACACTGGTGGTTGGTAAATGCTCCTACTACATTGGTGTCAGTGTAGAAATCCTTCTTTATATTTGTGGGTGGCGTAAAATCCCCCAATACATGGTGGTTAGTGCAAATTCCCCCTCACATTGGTGGTCAGTGTAAATCCTCCCTCACATTGGCGGTCATTGTAAATTATCCATTACATTGTTGGTCAGTGAAGAATCCCCCACTATATACTTGCCAAAGATTTCCAGCTTTGCTCTGCATGATTCAGAATTTGCCACAGTGTACTGCCTCCTAATAGAGTTGAGCGGACACCTGGATGTTCGGGTTCGCCTGGTTCGGCTGAACTTCGCGGAAAAGTTCGGGTTCGGTACCGAACTGGACCCGAACTTTACCCCGAACTCCACTGAAGTCAAGGGTGACCTGAACTTTTGGGCACTAAAATGGCTGTAAAAAAGTTCTGGAAAGGGCTAGAGGGCTGCAAAAGGAAGCCAAATGGGGGTAAGGAGAAGGGCACTTGTCCTACTCCTTACCCCCATTTTGCTTCCCTTTTAGGGAAATAACTTAAAATCACAAAAAAAAATAAAAATGGGAGGAGGAGGTGGATGTGGAGTAGGAGCCTAGAGGTTGACTAGGCCGTGACCGTGGCAGTGTAGGTGGAAGTGGCGGTGGTGGAGGAGGAGGAGGAGGTAGCCAACACTGTTATTTGTTTGTTTGGTTTTTTTTTTCTAATTGGGATATCCCCCAAAATATTGAGACATATTAAAAAAAACCAAGTATACCAATGGCTGTGTGAGGCCGGTCTAAACGTCTATTCTGCACAAGGTACAGACAAGTCTTGTGGGATCCATGCCTGGTTCATTTAAATAAACGTTAGCTTGTCCACGTTGGCTGTGGACAGGCGCCTGCGCTTGTCTGTGATTACGCCCCCTGCTGTGCTAAACACACGTTCAGACAATACACTGGTTGCAGGGCAGGCCAGCACCTCCAAGGTATAAAGGGCAAGCTCAGGCCATGTGCCCAATTTGGAGATCCATGTGCCCAATTTGGAGTTGAATGGGGCAGACCCATCAGTCAGTACGTGTAATGCAGTAGTACATGGTTTTAGAACGATAATCTCTCCCCCAGAGCACCAACAGGAACCTGTCCCTAATGCAGTAGTAGATGGTTTTAGAATGATAATCTCTCCCTCAGAGCACCAACAGGAACCTCTCCCTAATGCAGTAGTAGATGGTTTTAGAATGATAATCTCTCCCTCAGAGCACCAACAGGAACCTGTCCCTAATGCAGTAGTAGATGATTTTATAACAATAAACTCTCCCTCAGAGCACCAACAGGAACCTCTCCCTAATGCAGTAGTAGATGGTTTTAGAACGATAAACTCTCCCTCAGAGCACCAACAGGAACCTCTCCCTAATGCAGTAGTAGATGGTTTTAGAACGATAATCTCTCCCTCAGACCACCAACAGGAACCTGTCCCTAATGCAGTAGTAGATGGTTTTAGAATGATAATATCTCCCTCAAAGCACCAACAGGAATCTCTCCCTAATGCAGTAGTAGATGGTTTTAGAATGATAATCTCTCCCTCAGAGCACCAACAGGAACCTGTCTCTAATGCAGTAGTAGATGGTTTTAGAACGATAAACTCTCCCTCAGAACACCAACAGGAACCTCTCCCTAATGCAGAAGTAGAGGGTTTTAGAACGATAAACTCTCCCTCAGAGCACCAACAAGAACCTCTCCCTAATGCAGTAGTAGATGGTTTTATAAGAATAAACTCTCCCTCAGAGCACCAACAGGAATCTCTCCCTAATGCAGTAGTAGATGGTTTTATAATGATAAACTCTCCCTCAGAGCATCAACGGGAACCTCTCCCTAATGCAGTAGTAGATGGTTTTAGAACAATAAACTCTCCCTCAGAGCACCAACAGGAACCTCTCCCTAATGCAGTAGTAGATGGTTTTAGAATGATAATCTCTCCCTCAAAGCACCAACAGGAGGAACCTGTCCCTAATGCAGTAGTAGATGGTTTAGAATGATAAACTCTCCCTCAGAGCACCAACAGGAAATTCTCCCTAATGCAGTAGTAGATGGTTTTAGAATGATAATCTCTCCCTCAGAGCACCAACAGTTACGTCTCCCTAAAGCACAATAAGATGGTTCTGAATGCTAATGTCTCCCTCACAGCACAGACAGGAACATCTCCCTAATGCACTATAAGATGGTTCTGAATGCTAATGTCTCTCCCTCACAGGACCACAATGAAGGTCTCCCTAATGCAGTCTGAGATGGTTGTGAACGCTAATCTTTCCCTCACAGCACCGGCATGAAGCTCTCCCTACTTTAGTCTGAGACGATCTGACACGCAGCGCTACGTGACTCCAGCCTCATATAGAGGCTGGATCATATGATGCACTGGCCAATCACAGCCATGCCATTAGTAGGCGTGGCTGTGATGGCTTCTAAGGGCAAACTAGTGAAAAGCTTGTTGATTGGCTGCCCAGCAGCTATAGAAAAGACACCAAAAAAAATACCCGAATACCTATCCCGGATTTTTTTTTTTAATGTCCGGGATCGGGTTCGGGGCACGCACGGACACCCCAAAGTCTGGTACGGACCCGAACTTTACAGTCCGGGTTTGCTTAACTCTACCTCCTAACTAATCCAATCCTCCCACACTGCCACTGATCCCATCAACCCCTCAGCATTGCCACTGATCACACTCCCCCCCCCCGCATTTCCACTGATCCTAGGAGTCCTAGCATCACTAGGAGTTTTCGATTTATTGATGGTCCCCTCACCTTCCCAGTCCATGGTGTGCAGGCAGTTAAGAGATGCTGTGCTGTAACCTTTAGCAACCAATCAGTGAGCAGTAATGATGTGCACAAACCTCTTGCAACCAATTATTGAGCGGTTATGATATGCAGTAAACTCTATCAACCAATCAGTGAGCAGTAATAATGTGCTGTAACCTCTAGCAGCCAGTCAGTGAGCAGTAATGATACACTGTAACCTCTGGCAATCAATCGCAATCGCTGCCTGATCTGATTCAGTAAACTGAATTTGAGTCTAGCTGCTATTTATTGTATCTCTCAGAGCAGGTAGAGAGCGAAATTACATGGAGGGGGGGCAAGAAAATGTTTGCCCAGGGTCCAATCAATATTAAAGAGGGCCCTGGGCCTACCCTATTCTGCTCAATTTTTAGTGAGAGGACCAAGGTCCGACTTAACTGTAAATCAATTGGGGCGATCAAAACAGAGAACCCATCATCACCAGTAGCTCCTGCAGGATTAAGAGCTAGAGCTGCATGCAAAGCTGTCTGTGAAGCTATTACTTGACAGGATGGCCCCAGTGGAAGCTCGTAATGCAGGGCGCAGGGGTGCCGCCCACCTAATCCATGCACCCGGCCCCCTAATCTACATGCGGGGGCACCGGATGCATGGATTTTAATGGGTTTTTTCTCTTAGAAGCACGTGATTACAGCCTGAGTCTCTGATTGACTTCAAAAACGTTGTGTGACAATGGCAAATTAATATTCGCTATTGTCTTCCTGATTCTCCTCCCAGCCAATCAGGAAATGGGTCCTGAGACCCGATTGGCTAGGGAGTCTTAGGAGGAGAAGCAACCTCTGTTCGGCCGGGAGGAGAAGCCCCGGCTCTTCCCTTGACTGAAGCAAGGAGCAGCAGACCTCATCCTCGATCCTCATCATCTCAAGGTAAGGCCGCCTTCCCATCCGCCTCCTGCCGGGGGGTTGCAGCAGTGTGAGTGAGGGAGGAGGTTTGTTTTCTGCCCCCCCAAAATATTGTGCACCATCTGCCACTGCTGGGCTCACTCAAGTGTTTTCCTGGCAGTGCACGGTCTTCCAGACGCAGAGGATGGTACTGAAATGATGATGTCAGCATCACTATAATATAAAAGAAGGGAGTTATTGTAGCCATGTGCTCTCTTGAGAGCTGACCTCAATCACACCATGTGCACACATCCGGAGACACTGACCAGACCGGCTCTTGTTTTTGTTGTTTTATATAGGGGAAATTACTTGGATGGGGATAAGGGGTAACTGTGGGATGCCCAAAGATTTATGATACAAGGACACCATATACAAGCCTGTACATGCTCACTTCACCGCAGACTCTCCCTCTGCAGACTATTGCTCCTCTCAGCTCTCCAGCACTTCACTTGCTGACCGTTACCCTCACAGTTCTCTCACTACACAGAACTCTCCACTTTACACTCTTTTGCTTCTCTCCAGCTCAGAACTTAGCTTCCAGCCTGAAGGGAAATTTATCAGGCTTCTCTATACCTTTCTCTTCACCGCGGTTAGCACGTAGTGAGGCCTACACTGTTTCACCAGGACCTCAAGAACACCCGTTATAGGCCAGGGATCATGGGCCCCTGAATGTGCAGCAAAGTACTTTAGTGCTAACTGGGCCTTTGATGGACTACAACTCCCAGCCCATCTTCTCCAGATCCCGTCGGCCTGCTCTCTGGTAGTGACTCTCCTTTCCCTTGACTGACTCCCAAGGCTCCCACAGACTGTCCACCATTCCTCTCCCAGCCTGCTCCAGCACTTTCTCCTCCAGTCCCAGGGGCCGTCCCTCACCACACACTGGGGGATACTTTAAAGTCTCTCACTGCTCCTGTAGCAGCTCTGCTGTTCTCCCATTCCTCCTGTGCAGCTCCAGGAATCGCTCTCCTTCCTGGACGCACCCAAACACCCATGCCCCAAGGTCACCCTCCCCAGACTGGAGCGACTACCACCCAACACTGCTCCTCCCAAATTGGCTGACTCTGAGTATTTAAGGAGGCCTGCCGCCTGCCAACTCTGCTTGGGGATTGGTCAAGGTTCCTTAGAACACTCCAGATGGCTCCACCCACCTCCCAGCTCTCTGACCAGAAAACCTACTCCAGGTTTCTAGAAAGAAGTGGGAGGTTCTGGTGACCTCATCTGTTAAGTCCACCCAATCCTCCCTGAGCCTCTCCTCCCAGCCCAGATCAAAACATTCAGGCATTCACAATATAGTCAGGCCTGGCTAAATTTACCTCTCCTAGCCAAAACCCTGATAGAAAATGCACCTATACTATACTTTTTTTTTAGTACTCTCCCAAAACCAATTACCGATACCTACCACAGCTGTTTTTTTTCATTTTATTTTATTTTTTTTTTCATTTTATTTTTTTTTTTTTTTACATTTTGCACTTTTTTCATTGAAAAATGTGTAAATATATGTTAAAGGTGTAAAAAACAAACAAACAAAGCAAACAAAAAAAGGGTTTTAATTGTTAATAGATATGTGTGGTTCATTTTCTTCCAAATAAATATTCAGACACGTTTTTTATTTGGATATATCCAAATACCCGAATTACAGTATGAACAAAGTTTACTGAATGCTCCGAATAACGAAACGAAACTTGTCTGAATTTCTAAAATTCAAATTGAAATTTGAATCAAATTTTACATCAAATTCCATTTGAATTTGAACTAAACATATTTCTAAAATCTGACTTTGTGTGTTAGAGTACCATTTTGAAATAATGCTGTTTTTGTTAAGCCAAAGGTGTTTAAAGAATCTTTTGTTTGTTCACTTTGCTACATTCGAATAGAAAAAAAAATCTAAAATTTTCAATTCGACCAATTTTAAATGTATTGATTTGAACATTTTGAATTAAAAAAAACAGTAAATTCAAAGGAAATTTGAAAAAAGACATAAAACGATTTCCAAATACGAATCCAGAATACTTATTGAATGAATCAACCAAATTTAACAAAACTAAATCACTAGATTAACGATTCTAAACAAAATGAAACAAAACAAATTTCTTCTGTATGCACATGTCTAATAGTCAATAGTTTATAAAATTAAAGTGAACAAAAAATATGAATCAGCAGGAAAATAGTAATTAAATGGAGAAGGAGAATAAGGAATTAATAAGGCGGATTATAGTAAATTAAGGGTTAATAAGGGGTTAAACAGAGGAACAATTTATTAAAAAACAAAAATAATATTTATTTATTTTTTTATTGACAGGTTGCTTTAAGCTGACTTGATCTGCAGACCTATGTTCCTCCCTTTGATCTGTAGGTGTATAAACAAAAAGAAACAATGTTTCTTTTCATCTATCTGTTTCAGCAGCTGTGCAATGTTGTTGATAAACATTGCACCGCTGCTTTTTTTTTTTGACAGCTCCAATTGCCAGGAGTTAGTTTACACTTCAGCTGCCAACAGGGAAACCTCACTGACAGTTGAATGAGTTATTGGTTGTTAAGGGCACGGCAACCCCGCTCCTTAACAACCGATAATTGCTGTTTTTTGTTTGTTTTTACATTTCAGTTGTCGGTGGTGGAATCCCGCTGACAGATGAAAGAACTGAGCGTGAAAGTGTTGGTATTGGAGCAATTGCACGAGTGCCGATACTCGTGCAAATGCTTAGTATCGGTACCGGTACCGGTGCAACCCTAGTTATGATGATGATGATGCATTCCCAGTGGAAGGGTCCATGACACCCAGCAATATCAGTATTATATATTTTATATAGTTGTCTGCATTGAATTACGCTGGGCCTGAAGACTGAAGACATCTTGTAGAGGAAAAGAAGTACTGCTGGTTGGAATAAGGTAGGCTGTCATTTAGGTACTCTTTCCAAAAATACTATTTAAATTGTACAGCTTCAGGTTCTCTCAGGTGAGTGAATAAGCTGTGGGTGAAGTCTTTATATAAGACAAGGCCTCCCCCCAGCTAAAATGGTATACATTATTGTCTCGAGTGACATGTAATCCCACCTTAACACCCGGACCCTGCTACTACTTCTAATGTCTGGGGACATTGCACCAAACACTGGCCCCCTCCAGCCAATTCTCACCCCCAAGACTGGCAAACTACCTCCTCCAACAGTAACCATAACTCCCACTCCCCTATCACATTTCCCCTGATTCCACATGTCAGACCCCCCTTTTGTGTGTCCTCTGGAATGCCTGCTTAGTCTTCAACAAACTCACCTCTGTGTCAACGACCTTTTCCTCTCTAACTCCCTTAATCTATTTGCTATTACTGAAACCTGGCTCCAGGATTCTGACACTATCTCTCCTGTACTGCCCAGACCAAGTGGGTGTAAAGGAGGTGGTGTTAGACTCCTCCTCTCCCCACAATGCACCTTCCAGGTTCTTCCTACACCTCCCTCCCTTTCCCTCTGCTCTTTCAAAGTGCACTGTATTTGTCTTTTTTCTCCAGTTTGCTTGAGGGTCGCAGTCATCTATCGGCTCCTGGACCAGTGTCACTCTTTCTGGATGACTTCTCCGCATTGGCTACCCTACTTTCTCTCCCCTGAAGTACCTGCCATCATCCTAGGTGACTTCAACATTCCTTTCAATGTTAACACCGCAACCACTTCTCAACTTCTCAATGGACACAAACCACCACTCACTCCAACGGCAACACCCTTGACCTCGCATTCTCCCATCTCTGCACTCCCTGCAACCTCTCTAATAGCCCCTTTCCTCTCTGTGATAACAACCTTATCCATTTCACACTCTCCTGGTCTCCTACCTCCCACGCTGCTAACCTGCACACTGCTACCCACGGGAACCTTCGCCGCCTCAACCCTTCCCTTCTTCACTCCGCCACTGATGGCCTTTACCATAAATCGCACCACTGTCCTGCCCAGACCTGACCACTTCCATCTACAACAACATCCTCCCTGGACGCACTTGCTCCTCTTTCTACACGCAGAATCAGGCCTCGTCTGCTACAACCCTAGTAAACAGACCACACCAGATTTCTCAAGAGACACAGCCGTGTGCTTGAACGAGCATGGCATAAACCAAAATCACTGCAAGAATTTGCCTTCTACAAATCTGCCCTTGTCAAATACAACTCCTACCTCCATACTGCTAAACAAACCTACTACAGCACTCTAATCAAAACCCTCTCATCCAAACCCTGACAACTCTTTTCTACCCAAAATTCCTTACTTCACCCCCCACTGCCTCCACCCACCAACTTGCTTACCACACGAGGAGATTGCCGACCATTTCAAAAGCAAAATCGACACAATTCATGATGAGGTTTCTAGCATACAACTCCCCCCCCAACCAACTCATCAGGTCCAACACTTCACTCAGTACTCCCCACCCTCAGCCCTGTTACCACCGAAGAAGTTGCCAAACTCCTCTCCGTGGCCCACCCCATCACCTGTCCCTGTCCCCTCACAATTACTGCGACCATGTTCCCACTCTATCCTTAACTCTCTAACGCACATTTTCAATCTCTCCCTCTCCTCTGGCACCTTTCCCTCCCCGCGCAAACATGCACTAGTTACCCCAATGCTTAAAAAACCCTTACTGGACCCCACCTGTTTGAATAAACTAAGACCCATCTCCTTGCTCCCATTTGCCTCCAAGCTCCTTGAACACCTTGTCCACAACCACTTAAGTTGCTACCTCACTGAGAACAACCTTCTCGATCCCCTACAGTTCAGCTCCATAAAATTCCACTGAAACTGCCCTGCTAAAACTCTCCAATGACCTACTAACTGCTAAAACCAATGGCCAGTACTCCTTACTCATACTCTTGGACCTCTCTGCTGCCTTCGACACAGTTGACCACCTGCTACTTCTCAACAAACTACACTCCCTTGGCATCCGTGATTCTGCTTTATCCTGGGTCTCCTCCTACCTATCTCAGCGCACTTTCAGTGTCACATACAACACCATCTCCTCCACTCCTCTTCCTCTTTCTGTTGGGGTACCCCAAGGATCTGTCCTTGGGCCCCTCCTATTCTCTCTCTATACCTCTTCCCTGGGCCAGTTGATATCCTCCCATGGCTTCCAATACCACCTCTATGCTGACGACACCCTAATCTATCGATCCACCCCTGAACTCACCCCCTCGATCTCCTCACGGATCACAAACTTACTGAATGACATATCGATATGGATGTCACACCACTTTCTCAAACTCAATCTTTCTAAAACTGAGCTTGTCATATTTCCTCCTCCCTGATCCCCTCCCCGTGACTTTACCAGTAAGATCAACAGCACAACCATTGGTCCCTCCACACATGCCATGGTGCTGGGTGTAACCCTAGACTCTGACTTCTCCTTCAGCTCCCACATCCAATCACTGGCTAAATCTTGCCGCCTTAGCCTCCGCAACATCTCCAGAATTGGCCCCTTCCTGACTAATGACACCACAAAGCAACTTATTCACTTTTTGGTTATTTTCTGCCTCAGCTACTGCAACTCTCTCCTCAATGGCTTACCCTTACACAGGCTTTCCCCCCTTCAGTCTATTATGAATGCTGCTGTTAGATCCATACACCTCACTAACCAATCTGTGACTGCTGCACCTATCTGCCAATCCCTCCCTTCACTGGCTTCCTCTACCCCACCATATAAAATTAAAAATACTAACCATAACATACAAGGCCATCCACAACATCGCCCCCGGCTACATCACTAACCTCATCTGCAGATACCACCCAAATCGTCCTCTCCGCTCCTCCCAAGACCTCCTTCTCTCTAGCTCCCTTGTTACCTCCTCCCATGCTCGCCTCCAGGACTTCTCTAGAACCTCTTCCATTCTCTGGAACTCCCTGCCCCGGTCTGTCCAGTCAGCCCCCACCCTATCCACCTGAAAACTCATTTATTCAGGGAAGCGTATCCCACGCCCACCTAAGAACTGTACCCGAGATATCCCCATCAGACCATCCCCCACAGCTATTACCTTTTGTACCACCTCCCCCTCCCTTTAGATTGTAAGCTCCATGAATAGGGCTCTCCTGTTCCTTCTGTATTTAACTGTATTGTAATTGTACTGCCCCCCTTCTACATTGTAAAGCGATGTGCAAACTGTTGGCGCTATATAAATCCTGTATAATAATAATGTACACCCACCAGACTCATCCCCCCAAACCATTTCCTCTAATGAAAGAGTAAGAGTAAAATGCCCCCCCCCCCTGCCTCCCTCACCCTGCATAATGTTCAGATCACCCTGGATTCCTCTTAATCACCAGAGAACCAACTTATCCCTCCATAGTTACCAGGTTTCACAAATTATGCAAATAGTGCTGATAGGTTCATGCATGTAAAATGCAGATGTAGCAACCTCTATGTACAGTGTATGGAAATTTAGTTAGGCTTCTCTGTAGGCACAGGAGCTAGGGTTCATTTGTTTGAGTTTGCTGGTAGAGCCCCAAGGGCTGAGTCTCTCTTCCCTCCCCCTGGCTTCTGGAACTGGTTGAGAGTTCTAAAACTTAGAGGGCAGAGGGGCAGAGGTTAGGCCTTAATATTTATGGAGTCTCCACCAATCCCTGGGTGAGGATGGCCCAGAAGGTGAAGAGATGGACCATAAATATTCTGGAGCCTGGCCATGTGGAGAGCAGAGTCCAGGATCCAGTTGCCTGGAGGGGATCCCAGTGCTGGGCAGAAGGAAGGAGCCAGAGAGAGAAGTCATGAACCACTGAAGACACACATTCCTCCCAGGCTCAGCTAGGCTTAGCTGAAGCCATGCTGAAAGCCAAGGCCTGGACCTGTTCAGCAGGAGGAGGCCTGGGCAGAAGTCACTTGAGCCCCAGGATTCACCTAAGGGACCGAGTGAGTAACTTCAACCACTGCACCCCAGAGCCTGATAGAGGAGAAGCAGCCCGGTGCAATAACCAGCTTGCTTGCTACGCAGGGGCAGCTTAGAGCCACTTAAAGCCAGTCCAGCAACCCTATACCTCCTGCTTGGATAATTGAAGAAGCAGGAAGATGCATCTGCATTTTCTACAGAGAAAGAGCATCTGTATTCAGTGTGTGGAATATTCTTGCTATCAGTTCAGCTGATCCATTTATCCTATTGTAGGACAGTATAGTGACTTTTGGCAGCCAGAAAGTTAGCAAATCCTCAGTCTGCATTCAAGTTACAGTTCTGGGCATCCCATACCTTCCCATCCCTATCCACGTTTATCCCCTAATAAAACAAAACAAAGCACCCTGGACTGGTTCTCAAATGCCGAGGGGGGACCCAAAAATCCAGTGGCTCCTAAGGGGTATTTTTTGTTGTTTTAGTTATTTTGGTTGACAACATTTCTATATGAAGTTTATATAGCAAGGCTTCTCTCAGTATAGACACTGGATAGAATTCTTAATATTTTGTATTTAAATATGACATATAGTGCCTGTATGCTAGATGCAGAATGTGTTCCTATTCTCAATGTATGAACTCTGCACCAGTGGCACCTCTCATGTTCTGTATTCTGAGTGTAATTCTCAGTATCTGTTCTGCTGCATTTTCTGTATGTTCAGACACTGCACAGTAATGCAGTACTAGTTCTCTCTGTATATGCTGAATCTAATAATCAACATATGTATGGACACTGCATGGTACCAATTCTCATATCCTAGTACTGATATTTAGCATCTGTTCTCATTTGTAGACATGTACAATTTGTTTCGTTCCGAATTCGTTATTTGTAAATTCTGAATATTCGTTAATTCGGAAACATCCGAATAACGAAAAAACGTTTCACAAATTTTTTTGAAAACAAATTTTTGAAAAGAACGAAAATCATAAAGGGTGAAAATCCAAAATTCGAAAATTCGAAAGAACAAAAATCTGAAAATAGGATTTGAAAGAAGGAAAATTCAAAAGTAAGAACAAAAATCCAAAAGAACGAAAATCCGAAAATAAGAAATAATATCCAAAAATTCAAAAGAACCAAAATCTGAAAATAAGAACGAAAATCCAAAAATTCAAACGAACGAAAATCCAAAAAAAGAACGAAAATCCGAAAATTCAAATGAACGAAAATCCAAAAATAAGAACGAAAATTCGAAAAATCCTAAAGAACAAAAAACATTCGGATAATTTCTATTATAATTAAATTATTAAGTTTATTATTTTTATTAACCATAACCATTATTATAGTTTTTTTTAAAATTATTATTATTATTATTATTTACTAATAATAACAATAATAAAAACTATAATAATAATTATAAACTATAAAATTATAGGTAGGTATTGGAATTTCCTTTCAAATTTGCCTGTTAGTGAATGTAATGAATTATTAACTATTATTATATATTTTTTTTATTATCATTATTTATTACTAATAAATAATATTAATTAAAAAACATAATAATAGTTATAAACTATTAAATGAGTTAGGTATTGGAATTTCCTTTCAAATTTGTCTGCCTGTTAGCGAATGTAATGAATACGAATTTATCCGAATTCATGAATTTTCAAAATAACAAATACCACATCTATACAAATGGAACGAACCAAATTTGAATGTTTCCGAATTCCCGATAATAACGAATACCGCATTTATACGAATAGAATGAACCGAATTCCAATATTTCCGAATTTACAAATTTATTCGAAATAACGAATTTTGATCATAAAAAATAAAAAAAAAACAAAACAAAAAAACCCCCCAAAAAATGGATTTTTCGGCTGTGTACATGTCTACTCATTTGATAAGTGCACTGCACACCCAGATAGCAAGGATACCTTGCCACAAATTTGAGGCAGTGTTGAATTGTAAGTCTGTTAACTTGCTGCACATTTTCGCTTGCAAGTTGTACACTTCTAGAGCAGTTCTAGGCGACACTTTTTCAATTTGTAGCAAATTTGCATGGCAAGTCTCTAGCAAGAGCAAAGTTGCAGTGGTCGAGTCTACAGCAAGAGCTCTGCAAGTCTACAGCATGAAAATTAAGCCACAGTGCCCCCTGTGGTGAGATGACTATTGCACAACACAACTGAACCAGAACTTGCAGCAGCCTTGCAGAGGGTTTGCAAAGGAAGTTGATCTGGAGTCATGCAATGCAGACTTGCTGCAATTGTGCAACAAACTTGTCAAGCCTAGCAATAGCTCAGCGAGTCATTTTTAAAATTGCAGCACAATTGCTTGCTATCTGGGCAGCTTCCTGCTTTTTTTTGGTACATGCATTTTTAATTCCCAATTTTACTGTGTGCATTAACCACTTGCCGACCGCCGATCGGCAATTGACGGCGGCAAAGTGGCTCGTTCCCGCAAATCGCCGTCATACGACGGCGGCTGCGGGAACGTGTATAGTGAGCGCGCGCGCGCCCCCGGAGGCGCGCCTGCGCGCTCACTGTGTCCAGGGGGGGCCAGGGAGTGGGTGCGGCGGCTTCGATTGCTGCCGGCCACCCGCGATGCCCCCCCGGAGCGAATGAGCGGAGGTCCGTGTATGTAAACACGGACCTCCGCTCTGTGTGAGGGGGAAGGGCTGTGATCACAGCCTTCCTTTACGTGAAGGCTGTGATAACTTCCCTTCCCCTGTTAGGGCATCCCCCATACAGTTAGAACACGCCCAGGGAACATAGTTAACCCTTAGCGCGCCCCCTGCAGGTTAACCCTTTCACTGCCAATGGCATTTACACAGTAATCAGTGCATTTTTATAGCACTGATCGCTGTATAAATGCCAATGGTCCCAAAAAAGTGTCAAAATGTTCCGCCATGTCCGCTGAAATATCGCAGTACCGCAAAAAATCGCAGATCGCCGCAATTTTTAGTAAAAAATAAAAAAAAATTAAAAACCCCAAAAATGAATTCTCATCATCCGTAAACGCGACCACTTTTGTGCAAACCAATCAATAAACGCCGATTGCGATTTTTTTTATCGCAAATATGAGGAAGAATATAAATCGGCCAAAAACGGTGAAAAAAAATGTTTTTTATATTTTTTTTTTTGGATTTGTATTTTAGGAAAAAGAAAGAAATTTGGGTTTTTTTGCAAAATTGTCGCTCTTCTTTTGTTTATAGCGGCGATCAGAAATGACGCAGCGGTGATCACGCAAATTTCGTTTGGGTACAACGTCGCACGACCGCGCAATTGTCAGTTAAAGCGACGCAGTGCCGAATCGCAAAAAGGGCTCCGGTCCTAAAGCTGGAAATCCTTCCGAGGCTGAAGTGGTTAAAGTATATTTATTTACTTAAATTTAAAAATAAATTTACTTTATTTACTTATATTTTGAAATAACCCCGGAAGTCGGTGACCGGATGTCCGGGTGAGCGGACGTGTGCGTGGCGGCTCCAGCCCTGAGCTCCTGGGAATCCTGACAGCGCGGCTCCCGGAAATCGTACAAGCCCAGCAGTGAAGGACGCGACGGGGAAAGCGGCCCCTATGAGCGGTTCGCACCTGCACCTGATTCCTTGTCGGCGGGCTGAAGGAGCGGAGAGTGAGGGGACTCCACATGGGCAGGATCCGGGACTGTGGAGCAACAGCTAAGTTCTGCAAGCCCTATTAAAGCCCCGCACGCCAGAGTGGTGAGGCAGTGTAACATATAATCTGAAATGCCACATTGCGAGCGAGTGGCTGCCTAGCACATATAGCTTACTTGAGCTTTTTTACTGATAACGTCTATGTTTGCAGGGAGGTAACCAAAGCCAGGTGTCACCAGTATATGCACTGCGGTGATCACTGGAGGTCTGTTCAACCGGGGTATAGCATATTAAAAATACAGCGTTCTGTGTATATCTGTGTACTGCAATCTGTATACATCATATATATAACATACACGCTGAAACATGGTTTACCATGATGCTATACAGTTGGCTTTTGAAAAACCTAATGTGACTGCACGGAGTCTGTATAGGATGCACTCCAGCAAACTGGAACTGTGAATAGGGGGCGCATGAATTGCAATGCTCTAAGAGGCTCGAGCATTTCATTTACAGGCTGCACCCTTTTTTTTTTTTTTTTTGCTTCTCTTCTCTCTTGAGTCTTTGATATACCAAACGACCTGATTGTCTGTGCAATATTGAAAAGCTAAAGTGAATATAACTTTTGTAGCCCTTTATCTATTATCTATTATCAGTTGGACACTCCAGTAAGGCAAGAACCCACCGGGACTGTTTATGTTTTTTTTGCTTATTGTCTAGAGTATGCCTCTTTCCAGCTGTGTTTGAAGGAGGCTGGGTGTATGGTGGGGTCTGGAACTGGGTTCTTTTATAGACTCACGGTGAGACATAAATGCTCAACGGAAAAAGATCTACGAGTATCAGAGCCTTAAGCTGCGAAGACAGCCTGTTGTCTATCACATCACTGGCAAAGGTATATTTGTCATATCCAGTCCAGTATTCTTGGGCCTGGCTGGCTGTGCGGGGTTGACTCCGCATAGCTAGTGGGTGTTAAAAGCACGTACGGATTACCATACAGGCACGGATAGAGGGAGGCGATTCTGGAATATATCGGACCATAACTGGAGCGGGACTTGAAGGGCTTAATCAAGAACTAGAAGCTCATAATTTATTTTTTTTTTTTTTTTTTTTTTTTTTTTTA
>BLSH010461406.1:200094-223605 GCA_018402905.1 Glandirana rugosa
GTACAGACTCCAAATGTTGGTGAAATAACGTAAGAGTCATAACTCCATTTTTTTGTGGGGTGCTAGACAGGAACGGGGTGTCAAAGATTTGTGAATGGACCGAGGACAATGACGAGGGCACAACAGAGGTCCGACTTAGGACTTACTTTGAACTCCTGATCCAGCAAGCAGCCATCCTGATTGTGGGCATCTGAAGCCTGTTGGGACTTCTCTTCTCTTATATTGCATATAAGGCAGTCCCCAGTCGGCACTGTCGCCTTTTCCCAATGCCTCCTTAGCAAGCTAGGTGCTGAAGAGGCATTTGTGTGTGAGCACCCTAGATGTGGGCTGTGTGCATTCCTAGACACACACACAGTTCAGGAGAGGCATGTCCCTGCTCCCATGTCACAGGAATTTGATTGACAGCAGCAGGACTGTCCTTAGTGTCTCCTGTGAAAGCAGGAAGTGAGGGGATCGGTGCTGCAGCTGGAGACAACACGGGAGCAGTAACAGGAGCCAGGTAAGTGTTTAGAAACTGTGGGGCAAGGACAGATCGTGGGGTGTTTTTTTACCTCAATACTGAGAATGCAATAAAGTGGTTGTAAACCTCAGACATGAAATATGAACAAAGCATAACCCTCTATAGTGTGTACTTGTCTCAATTAAGAGCACTAAGTTTTCATTTCTGTCTGCTGCTTTGTTCTTCTGCTATGTTATGCTATCATTTCTCTTTATGCACACTTTTCCAGAAGTCTTCATACTAGTCATGTTATGCCTTGAGGTCTTCTTCTTTATGTCTTTTCCGAAGCTGGGCGGTCCTTTGGGTGTCTATAAAGTTATGTCAGCATTACTGTAAATGCAGAGCATTGTGGTGAAGTCCCCTTGGGGGTTGGGCTCATTATGTCTGCCTTCACAATATGTCCTCAGTCATTCAACCTGGAAGACTAAAGACATCCAGTTGCAAAATCGCAAGGGACAAGTTCAGATTGAAGGTGATTATTTTTTTACTCCTATTAGGGGGCATTAAAAAAATATTTGTTACAGTATTAAAGTGATTGTAAACCTCAGACATGAAATATGAACAAAGCATATCCATCTATGGTGTGTGATTGTCTCAATTAGGAGCACTAAGTATCATTTCTGTCTGCTGCTTTGTTCCTCTGCTATCAGTATGAGTCATTTCTGACAAGTTTTCCTGACACTAAGAGAAAAATGGTGAAGGGGAACGAGCGGAGGGAGCTCCAGCTGATTGACAGCCTCAACTTTGTTCCAGTGTGTGTGAAAGTGGGTGTGTCTCTTAAAAAATAAGGGAAAACTGGGGGGAGCTAGGGAAAAGGACATGGACCTCTAAATCCGTGATTGGATTGGGGTCTCCCACTAAAGCCGTCACACCAACGTATGGGTGGGGTTCACCTTAGACCAGGTACAGTTTACCAGAAGAAGGGGGTAAGCAGAATAGATGTCTGCTTATATAGACTGGTCATAAACTCAAAGAATTTAGGGATAACCCTGCGGCATATGATTGGGTAGGTACAAAAAATATCTTTATTCAACATAGGATAAGTTACTGCATGAAACAGACATAACATACAGGACATCTAAAATAAAGCACCCCGGGGTGACGTACATAGCAGACCCTTTATATATTTATATATATAGGGATTTCCAGAGTTATGCTCAAATACTTCTGGGTAGCGCGGGTAATCCTATGTCTCTATCACTCAGTGAAGAGTGATCAAGGGTGCTAGGAACTTCCGTGCTCATACACAGAGTGAGCAAACACAAGATTAACCAGTTAACACAATCAAGTTGGTGAGTAAACCCAGATCGGTCCTAGTGGGTCATAGCTTCAGTGATTGGCCGTATCTACATTTGCAGGTAATGCTCTTTATCCGTCACTCAGTAAAGTGTGACTGATTATGGGGAACCTCTGCATCTATGTCGGCTCAAAGATACTACATGCAAATGACATCCACTGAAAGACCAGCTGATTATACAGATTATGGAGGGTCAGGCACTTGTTCCTAATGTATGCTGAGCACAGGCAATCCCATGGAGCCGTCACTCAATGAAGTGTGACCAGCAATCCGGGGAACCTCTGTGCAGGCGTAAGTTGTAAAGTTATCAGTGCATGACCAAAGAGATACAATGATTGCAGTAAACAGTGACCAGGTGATTATTGAATGGAAAAGCGAGAGTCTGTTGAGACGCTGCGAGCGGCAATACACAAGGAAAAGGTCTGGATAGATGAATGAGAGATTAGGTCAGGAGTTGCCTGACTCACACAGTCTATCCAAAGGGAGACACAGTGGCTGAGAAGGGGAAGGATTGCTCAGAGTCTCCTTCACTGGATATCAATCAATGTAGTGGAAGTGAAATCCAAAGAACTTACTGTTTGAAGTCTGCTCTGGAGCCGCTCGGGTCAATGAAGGTAGAAGGGTGCAGTTAGACCAGCGTGTGTAGCCCGTATATCAAGGGAAGGCTCAGGGCCGATCCCGCTGGATGATGTGTGGAGGGGGAAGTCCGGTGAGTTAGGCAGAGCTGAAGCGATTCCTAGTCTTCTGATGAGACTCTCGCTCTTGTAGTATAGGTCGCTCCGTAGTGGTAGAGCGATGTCTGATGACTGGATATTGGTGGATGAGATGCAGCGTTGTGAACGTAGACAGTCTTCTCTAATTCGGTCCGATACTATCAATAGAGCTGTAGATCAAGCAGTGGACGTCCATGCAGCTGACCCATGCAGGAGTCACATCCGGAGCAATCATGTATATCACCAGGTGTGGGTGAAATCAACCAACTGATTAGGAGGGTCTATCATGAACGAGTCCTCATGGGGTGCAGGGGGACAGACAGGGGGGCCACAGACCGACGCGTTTCATCCGCGTTTATGCGGATTTCCTCAGGGTAAGTTACTGCAGGTATCTTTTGTGCTTTTATAGGCTAAATTCCTAGTGAGTCCTGCCTGCAGTTTTGGTGCCGCCCAAGATGTTTGGGAATTAACCCTATGGGGACGTGATCAATGCAGAGTCCATTGTTGCTACAGATAGAGGATACATTGAATATAGGGGTGTTCCCTTATATTGTAAATCGTAACATACTAGATCGCATTATCCATCCATTAGATTAAAAAGGTGCCTGGTGGGTTTGTGCTATACCCTGGGACAGTTGTTTTTAGGCAGTTAGTTTATTTTACAAAAAAAAAGTTGTTATCAGTATGAGTCATTTCTGACAAGTTTTCCTGACACTAAGAGAAAAATGGTGAAGGGGAAGGAGTGGAGGGAGCTCCAGCTGATTGACAGCCTCAACTTTGTTCCAGTGTGTGTGAAAGTGGGTGTGTCTCTTCCCTCCAATCAGCTCCCAGAGCTCTCCTCACTGTACTCTGCAGAGTGGAACTTCAGCTCTCTGTCCCCTTCTTTCTGACGGCTCAGACAAGCTTTATAAAAATTGGACTTTGAAATGATGTAGAGAAGACTGCAGATAAACAGGTACAAATTGTGTAAGAGGATTTGTTTTATCTCTGTGTATCACCTGAGGATAGCCGCTTCACTGGGTATATGTAAGGGTTTACAACCACATTAGGGTAAAAAGCATTTAGACTGCTTTAAGCCACACCTTTAGTTTAGCCACACCCTGTTTTTGCAGGATTGCATGATACTTCATTATCAAACTTTTCTCCCAAGTTGACATGTCTGATCAGAGGTTAGGAAATTAGCAGGGAATATCTGCCATTCAGAACAATAAAGTTTATTGTATGCCAATATATATGGGTAAGGTTGTGTATTATATGATGTTCTAAAAAAGCATACTGTCTACCTGTCATGCTGATGCTTTGCATTCATTGCATTCTTAATCACTGACCCAAACAACTACAGAGAAAATGAATTCTGACGCTGTTTTGACACAAGCTACATGACTGTTTCAGGTCTCAAAAATATGTGAGTCACAAATACTGTAGTCAGAGACAGTCAGGCAACTAGTATTTTCAGAACAGAGAGAGCAGTGGCAGCCTATCTATATCTGTCCTGACAAATGCACTTTAATTGCAAACTTTATAGCAGAAAAAAGTCATGGCTACCAATCAAAATCCATCCTGTCTTGGTATGACTTGGTTACTAGAGTGAAGCTGGTTCACACTAATGCGACAATCGCTCCGACTTTGTAGTACTTGTTGCATCAGAAGTCGGAACACCAGGTGGATCCCATTCTGTGCAATGGAACCATTCTAATCAGTGTGACTTGAGTCGCTCTGCCTTAGAAAAAGGTTCCTGCACTACTTATGGTCCGACTTTGGTTTGGCTTGCGCCAAAGTCATACTGGGATCCAACTTCAAAGTCATGCGACTTTGAAGTCACTGGCAGTGTGAACCTGGGCTAATTCTGATTAGTTACTATGTAAAATGCACTTAGGAACCCTTTACTGATAGGAGAAGTACACCCAAAGCTTGTTTGGCTGTACTTCTCCTGTGGATCACAGGAATGTAGTTCGTTCTGCACTCCTGTGACCCTTTTTCAGCAGACAGTGGGCTGAGGTCACAGAGCCGGTCCAGGCTCGGGGCAAGATCGCGACAATGGGATCCACCCACATGCCTGGACCAGCACCTGGCTCAGCCTCTCAGTGAGCCTCTGAAAGCTTGGGCCAGCCTCTCCCACCCCTCCACAGTGCAGCGCTCCAGCGGGGGCACAGAGCAGGGAGCTGCTGACTGACAGTCACCAGCTCTCTGCTCAGGGAGCCCTGAGAACTGAGCAATCAGCGGAGTGTTATCACTTGGTTCTCAGTGTTAGAGCCGGTGGGGGATAGCTGCAGCATCAGACCAATAAGGTAAGTATGATTCAGAAAAAAAACTCAAGCCCATACTTCTCTTTTAGTAAGGATGAAAATAAAGAAAAAAACCTGGGAAAAGAAAAGCAATGAAGCCACCACATGTAAGGGTATAAATATATTACATGTTTTGTGCTTTTGTTAAGATATACAGTGGGTACGGAAAGTATTCAGACCCCCTTAAATTTTTTACTCTTTGTTATATTGCAGCCATTTGCTATTTTGAGGTTTGAGGATGGAGCATCTTAAGAAGTGCTTCTCTAGAATGCGAAAGCAAAAAACCTTGGGGTGATGGAGCATCTTCAGTAGTGTTTCTCTGGAATGGGAAAGCAAAACACCATGCTCCTCTGGGGTGCAAGTGCAGAGCACATTTAGAAATTCTTGAGAGTAGAGTCCCTTCAGGTGTGTCTTCCTCCAGAGTGTGAGGGTAGAGCGTCTTCAGGCATGCTGGAGAGGGAGGATCGAGCACCTACAGGTGTACTCCTCTCGCATACAGTAAATGGCTAGATCACCTTCAAATGTCCTCCTTCAAAATGTGAGGGTAAAGCATCTTTAGGCATAAAAATTGTATAAACTGTTATTCCCTTCCTTATTCTATTGTCTCCAAACTGCTGCTCTTTGCTTGCCTTTATCCAGCCCCTGTGGGCAGTATTCCTGCAGTTGACACCGACAATGGGGCACTATTCCTCACATGGACACCAAAGATGAGGCACTATTCATTCCAATAATACCAGTGACGGGGCAATATTCTTCCCACGGACACCAATGATGGGACACTACTCCTCCTCCTATGCACATCAACGACAGGGCACTATTCCTCCCATGCACATCAATGACAGGGCACTATTCAAATCACTGACACCAATGACAGGGCAGTATTCCTCCCAAGGACACCAACGATGGGGCACTGTTCATCTAACTGACACCACAGATGGAGTACTATTCCTCCCACTGACACTACTAACGATGGGGCACCATTCCTTCTCCTAACACCAAAAATGAGGCATACTTCCACTGTCGCCAGAATATTTTCCACTCTCACTGGCTGCAGTCTGGCCCCCCTAAAGTCTGAAGGACAGTAAACCAGCCCTTTGTTTCGAAAATTTGGAGACCTCTGGTCTATACAATCATAGAACACAGAAGGACTGAATCGGTCATAAACGTGTGTGCCTTGTTTTACATCTCATCTATATTTAGTTTGCTTTTGTGTGTTTCTGCCGCATTCTAGCATGTTTAGCTAAAGTTACTTTGAAGCCTTTCAAGTATTGTACAGTTTCTAGTTTTACTGAAAAAAGAACAGTTTTCCCTTTAACAGCCATAAAAATCTGCGTTCAGATCTTTGAAAGGAATGTTACATTAAATTTTGACTAATAATATAATCAATATAAGTCCCCTATAAAAGCATGGCATGCTGTGACTAATGAAACTATTACATGCCTTTGCGATGGTTGGCGCTTCTTGGCCTATTCCCCGCGTACCCATGGCATATTGTAAGACCCAAACAAAGTGGTCCCTGTTGAGTCTTAAAATGAAATCCTCAAACAAGTCATTGAAGTGAAACACTGATGTTTTTCTCATCAGGTAGAAGAGTTTCGCCTAAATGAAGAAAAATCCCCAAAGTATCATGTTTTATTGTTTCTCGACTTGAATTAAATAGCAACATTGTTTGAATTTGATTCAAAGGGGTTTTAAAGAGGAGAGGAGAATATGTCTTTCACTTGACCTACTTTTTTTAAAATCCTTACAGATACATATGTATGATGATCATAATTAAACTATATTTAGTAGCAGGATGATGTAAATCTAAGCACGTGTAACCACCCATGACATGGATTGCTCTGCAGGCAGTGACCAAAATAGTCACCAAGAAGTCTCGGAACAAGACCATTTTTTGGTTCTCCCATTTACCTGCTGTCCAAGTCCGCACAAATTCATTATACATACAATGGGCATAGAAAAGAATCACCCCCACCTTAAAATAATGTTGTTGCTTTGCAGCCTGAAATGTAGACCAACTCAGTTTTTGTTTTATCCAGCTGTATTTACTCAGTGTAACTTATAACATCCAAGTGAAAGATATAACACCAAAATGTCAGAAAAACATTGAAAAATTCTAAAACAGAATCACAGAGTTGGAAAAAGTATCACCCCCCTTGTGTCAGTATTTTGTTGAACCACCTTTTGCTTTATTTACAGCCTTTAATCTGTTGGGATATGTCTCTACTAACTTTTCACACCTAGATTTTGCAATATTTTCCCACTCTTCTTTGCAGAACTGCTCAAGTCCAGTTAAATTTGATGGTGACCGTCTGTGGACTGCAGTCTTCAAGTCATTCCACGGATTTTCAATGGGGTTTAAGTCTGGGCTCCGACTAGGCCATGCAAGGACATTCACCCTTTTCTCCTTCAACCACTGTGTGGTCATTTTTGCTGTGTGCGTTGGGTCATTGCCATGTTGGAAAGCAAACCTTCTTCCCGTTGACAACTTTCTGGCAGAGGGCAGCAGATTTTCCTCAAGAATTTGACGGAATTGTGCCCCATACATTTTTCCTTCTTTCCTGGCAAGTGCTCCAGTCTCTGCTGCAGATAAACACATCCATACAATGATATTACCACCTCCATGCTTTACTGTAGGAGTGGTGTTATTTGGATGGTGAGCTGTATTGGATTTCCACCAGACATATTGTTTGCTGTTGAGGCCAAATAATTCAATTTTAATCTCATGTGACCATGACACATTTTTCCATGTGGCCTCAGAATCTTCAAGGTGCATTTTGGCAAAGCTGAGTTGTGACTGCATGTGACCTTTCTCAAGGAGCAGCTTTCTTCTTGCAACCCTCCCATACAAGCCACATTTGTGGAGAATATGTGATATTGTTGTCACATGCACATAATGACCACTCTTTGTCATAAATTTCTGCAACTGCTTCAGAGTTGCTGTGGGCCTCTTGGTAGCTTCTCTGACCAGTTTCCTCCTGGTTTTTTCATCCAGTTTGGAGCAATGTTTTTTTCATCCAGTTTGGAGCGATTTCCTGATCCAGGGAGGGTCTGTGTTGTACCAAATACTTCTTAATAATAGACTTAATTGTGCTTCTAGGCATTGATAAAGCCTTTGAAATCTTTTAATATCTGTGTCCTGACTTTTGCCTGTTCACAACTTTATCCCGGAGATCTTTTGACAGTGCCTGGCCACCCATAGTTGATTGCTTCAGTTGCACTACTGGGAACTGAAATGCTCCAGGAAAGCTCTTTTCATGCTGAGCTATTGAAAGACTAGCAATCTGACCCAGAGTTTCTAACATTGTGCTCTTTGCTGTTGGGCCCTAAAAAGGCATAATTGGTTTAAAATATTTACTCTCCTTAACGGCATAACATAGTACATAAATAAAAGTCAATTGTTCCAAAACATATTTTCTAGGATATGGTGAATTATGGTAAAGCTCCAAATGGCTTTTCAGTGGCATAAAGTTAGTACCACTGGTGCTACCAGAGGGGTGCTGCAGTATGCATTGAAATATAGGAAACTTGCCTACCATTGTCTACAATCTCTCCTCCCACTAGGGGTTAATTGCCTTCCACTATTCCACTGAATAGATCCCACCTACCTTTATTACACTGGGCATCACCCACAGGATGATCAAGCAGCTTGTCATTTAAGAGGGAAATCCTACCTTAGGACACCTCTCACACACATTTAACATGCCATCGCAAGGCCGGATTAAGAGCATCATGGGCCTGGTGCTGAGGATTTTGATGGGCCTCTTTATGGAAATAAATAAAATGAAAACACAAATTTTTGTTAAAACAAATTAAATATTTTAAGCAAGCGCCAATCTCCCTCTATGGCTCTCCATAAAGCAGCTGAAAGCCACAGCAGGGAGAGGAGGAGGATCAGCTTTCAGATGCTTCATGGAGAGCCATATAGGAAGATCGGTTTTTTCAGATGCCCCCCCCAACCGCAGCGTTCACCCCCGACTTTCAGATTCCCCCTTGCTGCAGGAGGTACCAAGAGCTTCTCATGCAGTGCAGTGTCCAAATGGTCAGTGTCCATGCTGGGCCTATATTAAGGTAGGGGCCTGGAGCTGCCCCTACGTAAATCCGGACCTCAGCAGTCAGGGCCCCCCTTCACTAAAGTTCAAAGGGGCTGTCATTACAGAAAATAATTGTTATACTAGTTATCCTATAACAGTGGTCTCCTAGTTGTGGCCTGTGGGCCAGATGTGGCCCTTTCCTTGAATTTACCAGCTCCTTGGGACACTATTCCTCCCACTAATATGAGGCACTATTCCTCCTACCTGATGAGGCACCATTACTTCCACTGACATCAACAGTGGGGCTCTATTCTTCCAACTAAAACCAACGATGGGGCACTATACCTCCCAGTACCCTAAGCAAGAAATTAAAAACACATGACTTATAGAATGCCATTGCAAACTATTATAAACAGCGAAGAAGGCCATATCAAAAATAAAAATGGGGCAAGGGAGCAGCCCGCCCCAATCAAGAGTACAGCGCGGGGGAACCAAGGTCTGACATTGGCATAAGACCAGCCCAATTCACGCTGCACAAAGATCGGTGCCGGCTGGTGCATTATTGCTGCATTATTCCTCCCACTGACACCAACCAAGGAGCACTATTCCTCCCACTAACATCAACAATGGGGCACTATTCCTCCCTCCACTTACCACAGGAGCTGTGTAATTTTCTCACTATCACTGATACTGGGGCATTTTCTACTCCGACTGGCCACATTCCAGCCCCCTAAAGTCTAAAGGACAGCAAACTGGCACACTGTTTAAAAAGTTTTGAAGAACCCTGTGATAACTCATCAGCTATTTAGTAGTCATGCCCTATGTATTGTGCATACAGTCCTAGAGCAAGAATATGCACATTTGTAATATAATAATAATGGCAAATCTGACATTCAAGTCACATGTACAGTATGTCACAATATAAGTTCCAATATCATCATGTTTCAATTATAACTCCTAATATGTATAAAAATATAGTTCCTCTTTAAATTCTTAAAATCTGTCATATACTGAGCCTGCAGCCACTGATGCGATCTGGATTTACAGTAAATCATATTTATCTGGGACTCCTAGTTCATTAACTGGTCACATTTGTCCTTAAATTTGCTGATACAAGTTAAAGTTAAGGAGAGCAGTGAAGTAAAACACATGACTTCACTGTTTTTACAGCATAAAATTCACGCTGCTTAGCCGGTAAATTGCAAAAACTGCAGAATATGTTAGCAGCTGAATTTATAGACTGATATTTTTGTTACTGTGTTTTACATTAATAACCGGGTTGTTCAATAAATTGTTAGAATCCAAACGCACTGGTCGTTTTACGAGTGCTGGGTGCCAGGAAGCAGCATAAGATGTCATCGTCCCAACCGCTGTTCATAGCTGTATTCTCTGCAGAGGTTTAGGCTGGTGACCAATGTGGAAATTGTGCTGGGCAGTCAAGTTCTGGCACAAGCAGAGCAGAAGGAAGTAAGGGAGATCTTAGGAGCAATGCCAGATTCCACTGAAGTGCTGCCAAAGGCTATTTTTTTCACATGCAACCCCCTATCACTACAGACCGGTAGAATGAGTTTTATTACTGTTTGGGCCCTCACTGGAGAGATTCACCACCTTTGTTTGCCACCGGGACTAAAGCTGGCTATAGATGGATATAAAAATTGGCTGGTTCAGCAAAAACTGTCTGAATATCAATCCATCTATGGCCCATCCTGTTCGAGAGCAGTCAATCTACTGATCGACTGCTCATGAACCGGTTTGCTGGAAAACTTTAGTTCAAACAGCACTGATTAATATATTGTATAAAAAAAATTGTGTAGCGCAACTCCTTATAAATAAATTAAATAATTTGTGCAAAGTACAAAAGTGCTTACAAACAAAAAATATATATGCAAAAATATGATTAAGAGTACTTTCCAAATTTATATATAATACAACAAGTGTCCATATGTGAAAAAATATTCTGTAGAATCCATGAATCTTATTGTTAAGCAGGATGGGTATTTCTTTCTTTATCCTCCCCCACTCCTATATTAAGACCAATTGTTAATTACAACTATCTATTAATATCTTTACATATCTATATCGCATCTGCTCCTGATGAGTGGAGGTCTTCCACGAAACGCGTCAAGATATTTTGATGCTATTAACGTGTTTATATCTTAGTATTGTTACAATAAAGTTTTTACTGTTCTGTGCTGTAACATAGTTACATAGTTAATCAGGCTGAAAAAAGACATCTAGTTCAACCAAAAAAAAAAAAAAATATATATATATATATATAAATACAGTATATAACCATACAATCCCTTATACACAATCCTTCACCCACAGTTGATCCAGAGTAAGGCAAATATTCCCAGCAAAGCATGATCCAATTTGCTATAGCGAGGGGAAAAAAATTCCTTCCTGATCCCCCGAGAGGCAATTGGATTTTCCCTGGATCAACTTTACCTATAAATGTTAGTACCCAGTTATACTATGTACATTAAGGAAAGAATCCAGGCCTTTTTTATAGCAATCTACTGTGCTGGCCAGAACCACCTCTGGAGGGAGTCTATTCCACATTTTCACAGCTCTAACTGTGAATAAACCTTTCCGCATTTGGAGATGAAATCTTTTTTCCCCTAGACGTAAAGAGGGCCCCCCTTGTCCTCTGTGATGACTTTAAAGTGAATAACTCAACACCAAGTTCACTATATGGACCACTTATGTATTTGTACATGGTGATCATATCCCTCCTTAATCTCCTTTTCTCAAGAGAGAATAAATTCAGCTCCTCTAATCTTTCCTCATAGCTGAGCTCCTCCATGCCTCTTCTTGTTCAAAGGTTTTTATTATGTACAAGTTCACAATTTACAATACATGACGGTGATTGAAGAGAATAATTTGAGAAGTAAAGTGTACATACAGACATTTTGTCAATAAACCTAGTTATTACTAACCGTCGGTTCATGAACCGATTACAGTAAGCCAGTCGTGCTGTGTACGTAAGGCACCCCAATGGGGACAAATCTGTGCCTCACGTGACACCACTCTACTGGGAGTGCACATATAGGATCTAGACATTAATCTAATCATATCATACTGGTAGAAATGTGCTATGCATTCTGACTGGTTATTAAGCGAATCTATTTTATCACATAGTGTACATTTTACGATTCTCTTGCTAATCAGGTCTAATATTTGCCAAATGTAGAAGGGTATAGCCCAGTGAAAGAAATAGTAGTGAGAAGAAGAAAGAAAGAGAGAGAAAGAGAAGGAGTTGATGAAATCCGCATGTCCACGTCCGCCCTCCAGCCAGCCGCTCCAGTTATGTTACACAAATGGTTACCATGGCAATAACACAGATTGGTCAAACGTGCAGGGTAAGCAATGTGTGATCCAGGGCTCCCATATCCGTGTAAATTTAGAATCGCAGTCCTTGTCCAACGCATCGTATTTGGCGTGAACCATGAAATTAGTGGTCCTGTGCTTGACTTCGGCAAAAGCTAATGTGGGGGATTTCCACGCTTTAGCTATAACTTGCCTGGTAGCCGTGAGTAGGTGCACCATAAGTTTGAATTGAGTGTGCGACAGTTCCTCCGGTTTCAAATTTAGCAGTGCCACTAAAGGATCAGGAGGAAGTGAGACGCCCAGCATGGTGGAGGCCAGCTGGAATACTTTGACCCACAGAGCAGCTACCACCGGACATGTCCACCAAATATGAAAATATGTTCCTGGCTCCTGGCATCCCCTAAAGCAATTATGTTGGTAACCCGGGACAAATTTAGCTATTCTAGCTGGAACTAGGTACCATCTAGACAAGACCTTATAGTTAGTTTCAAAGGCCAGGACACTGGGGGAGGATGATTTAGTGACGGCCCAAATGCTGTTCCATTCTGATTGCTCTATTTCCCGTCCCAAATCTTCCTCCCATTTTTTTGTGTATGGGGGCCTAATTTGGCTAGAGACTGTGATCATATGTGTATATAGGGAGGAAATAATTCCTCTGGCGTGTGGGTCTTTTTTGCAGAATGCTTCGAAGGGAGATAGATAAGATAACTGGGTCTCGTTTTGGAGTGAATGGGTGAAGAAGTGCTTGATTTGGAGGTATCTAAACCGTTCTGTCGAGGGGAGGTGGAAGGATGTTGAGAGGTCAGAAAAAGAGCGAAAGGATCTATGGTCTACGAGATGATGCAGTCGGAATAGTCCAGCTGTGGTCCAAGTCCTAAAACTATCAGGCGACTCCCAAGCCGGCTTGAAATTTGGGTTTTTAATATAGGATAGGAGGGGATTATGGGAAGATTGTAGGTTATAGCGGGTTCTAACTTTGTCCCAAAGGGATAAGATATGGTTGAGTATAGGGTGGCCTATATTTCTACGGTCCGCTGGGCGCAGCCAAAGTAGATTTGCCACTGACAGTGGGTCGCATTCCATGGCTTCGATGTGTACCCATAGAGGTGTTTCGTGTGTGGCGTGGTATTTAGTCAATGTTGCCAATTGTCCTGCCCTATAATAGGCTGCAAAATTGGGTACACCTAGACCACCATTGATTTTGGGGAGATATAGCGTTTTCCTTGCTACTCTAGGTTTTATTTTACCCCAGATGAAATTTTCCGCCCTCTTTTGTATAAGTCGTAGGATATGTGAAGGAATCGAAACTGGTAATACCCTAAAGAGATATAACATCTTTGGTAAGACTACCATCTTGACCACATTGATCCTCCCCACCCATGAGATAGGTAAGGAGGCCCAAGACTGCATTAAATTTGTGATCCCTTTTAGTGCACCCGGGAAGTTGGCGGCATACAATTTTTGATAATCCGCAGTTAGCTGAACTCCCAAGTATGGTATGGAAGAGGCGGCCCACGGGAATGGAAATGCCCCCCTGGCCGTCTCCATCTCCGTTGGGGAAAGTGAAATGTTCAAAGCCTGCGACTTCCCAGGGTTCACTTTCAGGCCTGATATCTGTGCGAATTTGTTCAATATGGGTAGTAAGTTTGGACCAGAAATTTGTGGTGATGTTAAAAATAACAAGATATCGTCTGCAAAGAGACATATTTTGTGTTGGTGACCTCCTATTTCAATCCCGGTTACCTCCTTGGATTCTCTTATCAGGCAGGCTAACGGTTCTATCAATAGGGCAAACAAGAGCGGTGACAACGGGCAACCTTGACGAGTGCCCCTCTCTATAGGGAAGGTTTCTGAGCTGTAGCCCGCGTATTTGATCTTGGCTAATGGGTTGCTGTATAATGCAGATATCCATTTCATGAAATGGGGACCAAATCCCCATGCCGACAATGTGTGATGCATGTATGCCCATGAGACAGAGTCGAACGCCTTCCTAATGTCCAATGATAGGAAGCACGCAGGAATCTTTCTTGTTCTAGCAATATAGGCCAATGAGACTGCTCTACGTATGTTGTCATTAGTCTGTCTCACTGGGATAAACCCTGTTTGATCCCTATGTATCAATCTACCAATTATATTCTTGAGTCTGGTGGCCAGGATCTTTGAAAGTAATTTAATGTCCAAATTTAATAGAGATATAGGTCTATAGTTAGAACAAGAGGATTCGTCGGTATGTGGCTTGGGCAACATGCATATTGTCGCTGTTAAAGTTTCTTGTCTAAATGAATGGCCCTTGAGAATACTGTTGAACGCTTTGGTGAGGGTTGGGGAAAGGATCTCAGAAAAAGTGCGGTAGTAGAGGGCCGTGAAGCCGTCTGGGCCTGGCCTCTTGTTGAGTTTGAGCTCCTTTATGGCTTGTGCCACCTCTTCTACCGTGATTTCCTTATCTATTTGTTCGACTTCAGAGTTGTTGATTCTTGGGAGGTTAAATTGAGAAAATAAGGCATTTGCGGCATTTTGATCAAAGGATTGATTGTCTGTGTATAGTTTAGTTAGGTGGGTCCTGAATTTCCGTACTATTTTCATGGGGTTACTAGATAGGGTGTTCCGAGCTATGTTTAGACGAATCGGTTTATGGGCAGTATTAGCGTTGCGGAGAAGACGCGCTAGGATGGTGTCTGGCTTATTGGCCTGCATAAAGTATTTATGCCTAGTTCTACGTAAACTTCTATCTGCTACCTCAGTAAGAAAAAGGTCATATTCCAATCTGGCTTTTTCGAGATTAGCATTAGTGGTGGGATTAGGATTTTGGCTAAATTCAAGAGAGCAGTTGTGATACTCAGTTTCGAGTTTTCGTTCTAAGAGTTTACGTTCTTTATTAAACCTAGCAATTTGTCTTTGAAGCACCCCCCTTAGGACTGGTTTGTGAGCTTCCCACAATGTTAATGGCGTGATATCTGTTGTGTCATTAATGTTCAGGTATTCAAGAAGGGCTTGCTCGACATCAAAGCAGTGAGAGGGTTGTTTCAATATATGATCAGGTAGGTGCCAGGAGGTGTCTTGTGATTTTGGTATAGGGGAAGCTAGCGAGGTCATGACCGCACAGTGGTCCGACCACGGAATTGGAAGAATGTTCGAGGAGAGTATCTCTGGGGATAAACCAGTGGTTACAAATATATGGTCGATGCGTGAAAAAGTCTTGTGTGGGTGCGAATAAAAGGTGTAACGTTTCTTGGCTGGGTTCATTTCGCGCCATGTATCCACTAGATTGTGTGTGTTTAAGAGACGGGCGAAAGCTAGTTTGTTGGTTTTATCCGTGGGGACATATGGTGATTTGTCAAGATATGGGTGCAGGCATTGATTCGAGTCCCCGCATATTATTAGAGATCCCTTTTTGTGGGCTGTTACTATTTGCAGGAGGTTTGAGAGAAAGGGATTTGGGTTTCTGTTTGGTGCGTAATAGGAGACTATTGTCACATCCACATCTAGGATGTTGCCTGATAAAATTAGATATCTACCCTCCGGGTCAGCTAGTTGAAAGGAGGCCGTGAAGGGAGTGCTTTTATGGAATGCTATTAAAGTGCCCCTTTTTTTGGATTGGGCCGAGGCTGTGTATACTTGTGGGTAGTATGCACCGAAAGACTTAGGCAGATGTTGGGTTGCAAAATGTGTTTCCTGAAGACACACTATTTGTGCTTTTTGAGAATTGAAATATCTGAATGCTTTGGTGCGCTTTTGAGGTATGTTGAAGCCCTGCACGTTTAGTGACAAAATGTTTAGCGGTGCCATGGTACATGTTGTGCAAAAAGGTTCTTACCGGACTGGAGCCTCCAGATGGGGGGACGGGCGGGCCACACGAACTCTTGAGGTGAAGATGAGCAGAAAAGAGAGACTAAAGAGAGAAGAGAAAAAAGGGTTAGCATAACACAGTATAAAAGAAACATTATACCGTTAAAATGTTTTTCAACTGGTAACAGGTCCTGCCTTGGGGGGGATTCCCCAACCGCAGTAGGATAGCAGCAATCTGTGTGAGCCCCTATAATATTAGGGGGCTGACGCAGATAGCTTGGTGGGCGCATGGAACGACTGCGCCGGAGCCTGGACCCGGATATTGGTAAATAAAAATTGAAACTTATGAGACTGCAGCGTCAACTTTGCAACAAAACCAGGGAAGAGTGAGGTGCTGACTAGTAGGGATATGAAGCATACACTTGGGAGAGTACCTGAGCCCTGTTAATTAGGTCTATCAACTACTAGGATCATGAGGGATCTACTTGGTT
The DNA here is from genome assembly GCA_018402905.1 of Glandirana rugosa. Taxonomy (NCBI): domain Eukaryota; kingdom Metazoa; phylum Chordata; class Amphibia; order Anura; family Ranidae; genus Glandirana; species Glandirana rugosa. Next base: position 216,530 of record BLSH010461406.1, read on the forward strand.
GAACCTAGTAATGCTGCCGTAATAGCAGCTAAGGGAGATTGATAAAGTTCGCAACGTGATATTGCTGTGGGAGAAGAGTACTCGGGATCTCAAGATAATCCCGTACGACAGTCTAACCCGTTTGTGTTGCGGACGGTTTCCAGATGCCTAGGATGGACCCACTAGGACAAGGTATAAAATCACTTTGGGGGTGGCGGTGTGGGATCCAGGATGTATGCTCCTAGAATAATGGTCAAATCCATTGTAAGTTTCTGTTTCCAGGTTGCACGTTAACTTGGCAAAAGGTATTCGTATGGTGGGGGAATAGGAAGGTGGATTGTTCTTGAGTTAACTGGATAGACTGTCATCTATTCATTAGAGGAGGGTCCACAGTTAGATGTAGAGTCTGATCTGTATAGGTATAGCTTAGCTAGGTGCACCATAGTTCTCTTTGTTTGGGGGGTAAAGAAGGTACTCGTGGGTACCTATCGCGGGTTTTGTGGATCTCAGAGCAAAAGATTAAGGTCTTAGTGGCTTAAGGGAGATTGTTCAAGATGAGATTGGGCTGCCATTTCAGTCCATGGTATCTTCTTGATCCTGGAGGCGCGGTCCTAGGCGACTACGCTTATGGGCGTGTAAGTCCCTTTGTTTTCCCGGGGAAGAGAAGGCTTTGGTGGGGGAGGTGCCCGCTGATCTGCGACGAGATGCTCCTGATTGTTGACTTTGATCCTCAGTTAGGTGTAATTCTTGCATGGAATGTTGCAAGTCTTCCAGGGAATTGCATCTGTATTTTAGTCCATTGTATGTGAACCTTATAGAGAAAGGGAATCCCCAGTGGTAGATAATTTGCTTTTGTTGCAATATGTTCAGGAGGGGCTTCATAGCTTTGCGTTTTGAGATGGTTATCTGCGATATATCAGGGAAGATTTGGTATTGGTGTCCCTGGAAGGATAGGTCGCCTTTATCGCGTGCCGCTTTCAGCAGTTGTTCCTTTGTACGATAGAAATGCAGTTTTGCGATAATATCTCGCGGGGGTCCATCTTGCTTTCTTGGAGCAAGTGCTCTATGCACCCTGTCCATCTCTAAGCGCTCTATGGGTATTGCTGGTTGCAGCTCCTGGAACAGGGCTGTTATTGCTGATTGTACGTCTAGCACTGTTTCTGGTATTCCCCTTATGCACAGATTAGACCTTCTCTCCCTGTTCTCTATATCCTCCAGCTTGTTTTGTAGAGATATGTTCTCCTCCTTCAGGTTCTCTACCTCAGCCATATAATTCTGTGTAATATTCTCCAGCTCCTCAGCTTTCTCCTCCAGTGCAGCGGTGCGGGCTCCCAGCTCCCTAATCTCCCTGGTGAGACTATTAGTAATATGATCCGAGGTCTGGCGTAGGGCCTTGTGTAACATGCGTTCTATCTGCTTCAGAAGAACGGGGGAGGCCTCTGAATCCTGATCCAGACTAGGGGAGAATGAGAGATCAGTGTCCGACTCGTCTGGGAGGGAGAGGGTCTCCGAATTTTGTTTGGGAAGCTTCGGCCCGCCGCTGCCGCTGACTTGGTGTGTCGCCGCCATTTTAAGGGAGCCGCGAGTCAGGGCCTCTTTAATGGTGGAGGCTTTGTACTTAGCCTTCGCACCTCCGTGTACCATTTGTACCTTGTCAGGTGCCGGGAAGCAGTCCTGGTTGCCTGATGTTGTCCTGGCTAGGTTTTCTGCGCTGCAGCTCAGTGAAAAACGGGTCCTTTACGGCTCCGGGAAGCGGAGAGCTAGGCGTGCATGTCCGCTCGGTCCGGCTCCGCGCATGCGCCTCGAGCTCCTCCATGCCTCTTATTAGTTTGGTTGCCCTTCTCTGCATTTTCTCCAGTTCCCCGATATCCTTTTTGAGAACTGGTGCCCAAAACTGAACTGCATATTCCAGATGAGGTCTTACTAATGATTTGTACATTGGCAAACCGATGTCTCTATCTCTGGAGTCCATACCTCTCTTAATACAAGAAAGGATTTTGCTTGCTTTGGAAACCGCTGCTTGGCATTGCATGCCATTATTAAGCTTATGAGCTACAAAACCCCCCAGATCCTTCTCCACTATGGAGAACCAGTTGTACTCCCCCTAGTATGTATTATGCATGCATATTCTTAGCCCCCAAGTGCATAACTTTACATTTATCTACATTAAACCTCATTTGCCACATAGTCGCCTAATTAAACAGTGCATTGAGGTCAGCTTCTATGTTGGAGACATCCTGTAAGGACGTTATTCCACTGCATAGCTTGGTGTCATCTGCAAACACTGAAATGTTAGTTTTAATTCCAGACCCTATATCATTTATAAAAATATTAAAAAGTAAGTATTTCCAACACTGAACCTTGGGGTACACCACTGATAACCTTAGACCATTCAGAGTAAGAATCATTAACCACTACTCTCTGAATTCAGTTTTTAGCCAGTTTTCTATCTATTTAAAAACTGATCTTTCCAAGCCTGTAGACTTTACCTTACACATTGGTGTGTGTGGGGAACGATGTCAAACGCTTTTGTATAACCCAAATATATCACGTCCACAGCAACCCCCGTGTCCAAGATTTTACTTACCTCCTCATAAAAAGAAATCAGGTTTGCTTGACAACTTCTGTCTTTCTGTAACAATTATGAATGTTTTATATATACAGTGTTTATATGGATCAAAAAAATCTGGTATTACTATGTATTACTGTTACTATGCTATTATGCTTATATGTGTTACATGTATGGAATACATTTTATATATAATATACAATAATTCTTTGTTTACATTGTATTATGATATAGCATTTTTAATACCATTACAATTTACTTGCCAGACAAATTTGCAACCCTTTTAACCGCATGCTTCACACAAAGTCCCAACACTCTATTCTTTTAAGATGAATCTTATCCAACTTCAATCCATAAAATTCACCAAAGTGAAACAACTGAACAGTGTGAATCCACCACCCATATAGATTAGCCTCTCACCTCACTGACATGACCCCTGCTTTACCAGTAGGTCTCACCAAGCAGTTTTCCCTCTCTGGGGATGAAGCAAACAGCTAGCATCTCCAATTCTTCACTGAATGGATGGAGGGATGGATGGATCGATCTATCTCAAATCCCAAATCTCAAATCCCAACCGCACACCTGCAGGGGAAAATAAGCACACAACCCTAGTGCTCTCTGTTTAAAACACTCATTTAATATTAGGATAAAATATTGCACTTACAAGAAATGCCCCTATAGGCAATGCTGACAATAAATCGCTTGACTCTCATAAACATTGACAGCACAGCTTAATGCAGAAGAGATGGGCGGGGGCTGGCATCATGTACTGGGGTCCTCGTCCTATATGTATGTTACATCCTATTGTCGGGACTTCCTCAGTAGTCCAGCTGACTCCTCCACTGTTAGAATTCAATGATATAGCAGGGAGGATTCCCCCATCCACCTCAAGTCAGCCTTCTGGCAAAATTAAATTTAAAAAAACAGAGTCATGTATGGTCAGCTGTAAAGTGAAGGGAAATTCAAAGGTTGGTTTCACACTGATGCGAATTGGATGTGGGTTTCCCCGCATCCAATTCGCATGTCAGGAGATTGTCCCTGGCTCTCTATGGAGCGGCTCCGATGCAAATTGCATAGGAGTCCTGTGCGTCTTCTAGCCGCTTTCAGGTCCAAATTCAGCTAAAGATTCGGGCTGAAATTGGACATGAAACATTGAAAAGGGATGCACCGGACCCCTGCTGTGAGCCAGTCCGTGCTGCGGTGTGAACCCAGCCTTAGAGTTGTCGCTATCACTGGGGGTGAGGACACCTATTCCAGTGACAACCATGTACTGTCAGCGACAATTTCCTCTACTTCTAGGAAAAGGTAATCTTTCTGTCTGTTGTACAAGACATGAAGTGCAGAGAATTCTCCCCAATAGGACACGGCCACCAAAAAACAAAAGGAATTTTAATTCCTTATGCTATCCAAAGCTAAAAATAAAATATATAATTTTTTTTGTTATACACAGAAATGTGTACTCCAATTATATGTGACAATTTTATATTTAGACTGCCTCTGTTGACACAGCTCATCAATAGCTCCCTACTGTCCTTCATTTGAAACTACATCCCTCCTTTCCTCTTTCCTCCTCTGTTTCCCCTCTTGTTTATGTATGGACCCCTATAGATAAATGTACTATTTACCTACCAAAAGTATTGTATAACGCTAAACCTTTAATCATACATCTATATGATAGCATTTATTATTTTGAAACACCAGTATAAAGATAAAATAGATGAAAGAAGCTTTTTAATCCCTTAGGAGACATACAAATACTCATTGTGCTCTTTAAAAAAAAAATATTTCTGCTTCCCCATTGACCTACCAAAATGGTATCATTTTACAGAAATCTTCAAATTTTTGACAAAAGTTTACAAAAACTAAAATTCTCAGGCCCGTGCCCACTAAAATATGAACTATGGCTAAAGCTTTTTTTGGTCATACTGCTCTTCTGTCTTACAGGAGTGCACTTACTTTTGCACCCCTGTGACCAAGAATCAGCTGACAGTGGGCTAAATCCTACTGTTGGCTGACTTTGCAAAGCCACTCCAGGCTCTGGAAGGATCCTGCCCATTTTGTTGAGAATTGAGATCCACACCGGATGCCTGATTGGCAGCTGCCTCAGCCTCTGAGCTTGTGGCATTGTGCATTGTTCTCTACTGTATAATGTGTTGGGGTGCCATTCAGAATGAAGCAGGTGTGTGGCAATGCATTGTTGTAATGCGCACTGCCACCACACACAACTGAATGGGCTCTCAATCTCATTCATCCCTAGTCACAAGCAGCACATACTCAATTTACCTTCACTCCCCTCCTCTTCCATTTAGTTGCCAGGTTAGTGATTCTAACTGCATTGAAGTCATTGAATCAGCAGATCAGGCATTTTTTTTGGAAAGGCCATAAATGGCAACCTAAAGGCCAACATTACAATAATAGATCAAAATACAGTATGTTCGGGTTTTTACCCAGGGGTATCTATAGCCCTTCTAAGTATGGGAACCAAATTATAGGGGCATGGAACAGGATTATTAAATAATTGAAAACAAAAAATAACAGCATTTTATGCCATATTGAACCTGAAGTGGAGAAATGTACCAGGACTTCTATTCTATGTATTAATTGCACAAAACAACAAAAATCTCACAGCTACAATAGCTTGTATATTTTTGATTTAACATATTATTCTAAATAAGCTCAATATTGAACCTTACGGACTAAGACTGGGATGCCATTAAAATTCATGGTCCATAAAGACATGGATGACCAAATTTAGGGTGGAGGAACTTGACTGTTCTGCACAAAATCCTGACCTCAACCAGATAGAATGCCTTTGGGATGAATTAGGCCTCATACACATGGATGTTTCTTAAAAAATAAAGAAAACGTCGGGACCGACGTCAAGGAAAAAAAATTGGCATTTTTCGGCGTTATGCATCGGCGTTAGTGAGCGTTAGTGAGCGTCGGTGTCAATAGGCGTTTTAAAAAAAAAAATCATCCCTCTATTTTTCAACCTAAAAATGTCGGCGTCAATAAATGCCGGTTAACGCTAGTATGGCGTTAGTTGGCGTCAGTGAGCGTTTTGTGTCAAAAAAACGCCAAAATGTTACAGCCTCAGAACGCGCTGGCCGTGGGTTCTAGTTTCAGCTCACTAAAGCCGACGCCATCTACAGCTCAAAAACGTTGGCGTTTTTATGGGGCCATTGACTAACACGGAGAGCTGCAAAAAACGTCAGCGTCAAAAAACGTCCGTGTGTGTGAGGCCTTAGAGTGGAGACTGCGAGCCAGGCCTTCTTGTCCACATCAGTACCTGACCTCACAAATGGGCTTCTGGAAGAAGGGTCAAACATTCCCATAGACACACTCCTAAACCTTGTGGACAGCTTTCCCAGAAGAGTTGAAGCTGTTATAGCTGCAAAGAGTGGGCCAACTCAATATTGAACCCTACGGACTAAGACTGGTATTCCATTACAGTTCATGTGTGTGTAAAGGCAGGTGTCCCAATACTTTTGATAATATAGTGTATGAAAGCATCCTTATCGTTTTCTTTCCTGTTCCTAGCTCTGGTTTCAATAGCCTGGAGAAGGGTATAGGGGCCCTTTTATGCAATCAGTTGGGACTATGTAATTGTAGAAAGGTTAAGAATCCCTGAACATTGCAACAATGAAAAGTTACCATCAGGATGGAAAAAAAGGAAAGTGTTGCTGGGATTATAATTCTTATCCTTGCTTTGATGGGTCAATCTCTTTGAACACGTATGTGCCTACGGGGTGTCCCTTCATTGGTTGCATGCTTGCTGCAGGTGAATTACTAATGAAACAAGGACAAGCCACCACATAGCTTGCTGCCTTTAATCAATTTAATAATGGTAGCTTTTATAACTGTATCTGAAAAGCTTCTTCTTAAATCTCAAGTCAGGTCAAGCTGTATTGTAAAAAAAAGTACTCCCGGGCTGAATGATGCATTTCTGGGTTGACTGGTATTGGGTTTTATTCAACCAAGAAGACTGAGGGGCAGGGTGCCATGGACAGCACAATGGGGTTGATTTACTAAAACTGGAGAATGGAAAATCTGATGCAGCTGTTCATGGTAGACAATCAGCTTTAGTGTTGAGCGAACCCGGACTGTAACGTTCGGGTCCGTACCGAACTTTAGGGTGTCCGTGGCACGGACCCGGACCCGGACATTTCAAAAATCGTTCGGGTTCGGTCCGGGGTTCTGCTATTTTACTCCACGTGTTGAGAAGCTGCAGGGCAGCCAATCAACAAGCGTTTCACTGGTTTGCCCTTAGAAGCCATCACAGCCATGCCTACTAATGGCATGGCTGTGATTGGCCGGTGCATCATGTGACCCAGCCTCTTTATAAGCTGGAGTCACAGTGCTGCAGTCACATGCTCCTTGGGTTAGTATAGGGAAAGGTAGCTGACGGCGTGAGGGACAGATTTTAGCCATTTTAAGACCTGATCCTGCATCCTGAGATAGATTACTTTACTACTGCTGTCTGTGCTGTTGCTCTGAGGACAGATAGCAGAAATTAGAGATTTCACAT
>BLSH010461406.1:224826-242978 GCA_018402905.1 Glandirana rugosa
GGGTTAGAAAGAGTAATGGCTTGACAGGACTTAGCCCTCAACACAACTGTATTACTGTAGTTGCGGTGAGAGATATAGTTTTGTGTTACGGTCTGTAACCCCAACTAAATGATTTTAACATCTCTCGTTTTAGAACACGTAAAGACGTATCTTCGGTTAAGTAAAGGTAAAAAAAAAATCAGTTTCGAATTAACTTGTTCGACTTCAATCTTCGACTAATCTCAACTCGCTTGTGGACCTTCAAGCCCAAGACGACCAGGCAGGCTTGAAGCCCTGTTTCAGGCCCAGGCCCAGGCCTGCCTTGGGCTTGCTAGCGTGCCTGTTGCTTGGGGTAACTTCCGTGCGATCGTTCGGGTTCCGTCCGGACCCGGACCCGGACTTTGTCCCGAAGTTCGGACGGACCAGCAGAACCCGAACTTCCAGGTGTTCGCTCAACTCTAATCAGCTTCTAACTTCAGCTTGTTCAATTAAGCTTTGACTAAAAAAAAAATGGAAATGAATTGGCTTCTATGCAGAAATGCACAAGATTTTGCTCTCTACAATTTTAGTAAATCAACCCCAATGTCTGGCATTGTGTTTTGATATAGAGAGTGGCGTTGATGTCATTATGTCAACACAACTCCCGATTCAGGACAGTTCGGTAATGAGAAAGATTGGGAAAGCGAGAGGACCCAGTGCATCACGTGACCAGCCTGGAAATGGTAAGTATGTATTAATTAATAAATAACATGCTGCCTGTGGGACTCTAGGGAAGCCTTTTTCAACCAGAGTGCCCAGGCACCCTGGGGTGCCTTGAGGTTTTTTCAAGGGGACCTTGGCAAAATGCCTAAAAATTGCCAAAAAATTGTATACAAGCCGGCGTGTGGATGAAGCCTGCCTTTTAGTTACACAAAGCCACAGGTTTTCATTGTACACCATTACAACCTTCTAGCAGTTGATGTCCTAATGACCAATGACATCATCAGTTGATAAGAAGGATGTCAGTCACTTGCATAGCATCCTTGTTAGACCCTCCCCTGCCTCGCTCCATCAGCATTGGGGTCACATTAGCTGAGTGATGGAGAAAAACTGAGGGAGAAGAGAAACATTGGAAAACTAGTCAATACCACTTTGCAAGAGTGCAAGAAAGAATAAATTACCTCTAACATCGGGTGTCCCACTTGTGTAGATGTTGTTGCATTATGTAAAACTATTAGAACAGTTTTTACATTTTAGAATAGGGTGTCCATAATTTTTAACCACTTCAGCACTGAAGGATTTCACACTTTAGAACCAGAGCACTTTTTGCGATTCAGCACTGCGTCGCTTTAACTGACAATTGCGTGGTCGTGCAACATTGTACCCAAACAAAATTTGTGCCTTTTTCCCCACAAATAGAGCTTTCTTTTGGTGGTATTTGACCCCTCTGCGTTACTTCTGATCGCCGCTATAAATAAAATAAGAACGACAATTTTGCACAAAAAGAAAAACAGTTTTCTTACTTTTTGCTAATATACAAATCCAAAAAATATATAAAAAAAAACGTTTTTTTCACTGGCTTTGGCCGATTTATATTCTTTATTTTTAGTTTAAAAAATCGCAATCGGCATTTATTGATTGGTCGCGTTTACGGATGATGAGAATTAATTTCTGGGGTTTTTATTTTATTTTATATTTTACTAGTAATGGGGGCGATCTGCAATTTTTAGCAGTACTGTGATATTGCGGTGGACATGTCGGACCATTTTGACACTTTTTTGGGACCATTGGCATTTATACAGTGATCAGTGCTATAAAAATGCACTGATTACTGTGTAAATGTCATTGGCAGTGAAGGGGTTAACCTGCAGGGGGCGCTCTAAGGGTTAACTGTGTTCCCTCACTGTGTTCTAACTGTATTGGTGCTGGGCTGGCAGGGGGAGGGGAGTGATCACGGCTTCCATATACAGGAAGCCTGTGATCACAGCCCTTCTCCCTCTGTCAGAACGGAGAACCGTGTTTACATACATGGACCTCCGTTCTTTCAGTGAGGGGGGCCATCGTGGGTAGCCGGCGATGATCGAGTCTGCCCTACCCACTCCCTACCCCCCCAGACACAGTGAGCACGCAAGAGTGCCTCCGGCGGCGCACGCGCGCTCACAATGCTAGTTATCGCGGCCGCCGTCAAGTGACGGTGTTTCGTGATAACGAGCCATCTTGCCGCCGTCACGCTGCAGCGGGCGGTCAGCAAGTGGTTAAAGGGTGACTCGAGATTGTCCATAACTTTTAAAGGGTGCCTTGACTGAAAAAAGGTTGAGAAACACTGCTCTAGGGCGTAGGGGGCCAATTGGTGGGGAAGCACAGCATTTGGCTTTAAGCAAGAGATACATGTAAATAGCTTTTCACTTTGACACCTACTGTATATTCTCCATTTTATAATTTTCTGTTAAAAGTTAATATATAATGTGGACTAAATGCTGAGATTAGCATAAGACTTTGGCAAATACGGAAAACAGTTTAATATACTACAGTTAATTCTATATTTGTTTTAAGAATTTACTATACTAAGAGCAAAAATGCACACAAACAGAACCTAGTCTATAAAACGCTTGTTAACATAGCAAGATAGCTTTAGCAGGGCTAAGCTGTTCATCTGAGACCTGCATATAAATAAAATATTACTAAGCTGATCCATTCTTTACGGCCCGTTCATGGGGATCAAATTGCAATTAAAATGGAAGCTTAGAATCTCGGCTGCATTTTAACTGGTACATTGAGTGATGGTTTCTTCTGAAACCCAGAAAAATGAGTCTCTCAGGGTTCCACCTAATACCAACAGCATTCCCATCTGACCGGAGAAACGGAATAATGATCTCATGAAAACCTGTGATAGCTTTTCAGAAGGATCCGCAGCTTACAACTCGTGTAGAATGAGAAAAGGCTTGGTAAACTGTGGCAGGAGACTCAAGTCATTGATAGGCTGTGAAGTCAGTTTGGAAATAAGGAGGAATTCTATAGAACTCCATATGAATGGATTAGATCTGTCATGGGGCATGTTAAAGAAAATCTCAGCTAAGCACTATTTACATCTCAACTAACGATGTAAAATATTCTTATTGCAATTTTATGGAAAAAAAGCCTTTGTGAAAAAAAACACAGTTTATAGAGTCGCTCTGCGTAACACCCATATACATGGTCCACAATAAATGTTGCAGCTGGCTATTTCTAAAAAATGAAAAAAAAAAAGTCTGCTCCCATTAGCCAATAGGAACTTTCCTTCCTGTGCTTAAGGTGAACCTAAGCTTTGCCATTGTATGGCTTTATTAGTGACCCGAACAACAGCACATTGTCACTTTCCCTTTGGCCGCCAGGAGCAAAGTGACGTACAGTGAGGGAAAAATGTATTGGATCCCCTGATGATTTTGTACGTTTGCCCACTGGCAAAGAAATGATCAGTCTATAATTTTAATGGTAGGTTTATTTTAACAATGAGAGACAGAATGACAACAAAAATATCCAGAAAAATGCATTTCAAAAAAGTTATAAATTGTTTTGCACTTTAATGAGTGAAATAAGTATTTGACCCCTTCACAAAACATGACTCAGTACTTGGTGGCAAAACCCTTGTTGGCAATCACAGAGGTGAGACGTTTCTTGTAGTTGGCCACCAGATTTGCACACATCTCAAGAGGGATTTTGTCCCTCTCTTCTTTGGGGATCCTCTCCAAGTCATTAAGGTTTCAAGGCTGACGTTTGGTAACTCGAACCTTCAGCTCCCTCCTTATATTTTCTATAGGATTAAGGTCTAGAGACTGGCTAGGACCTTAATGTGTTTCTTCTTGAACAACTCCTTTGTTGCCTTGACCCTATGTTTTGGGTCATTGCCATGCTGGAATATCCACAACCCATTTTCAATACCCTGGCTGAGGGAAGGAGGTTCTCAAGATTTGACCGTACATGGCCCCGTCCATCGTCCCTTTGATGCGGTGAAGTTTTCCTGTTCCTTTTAGCAGAAAAGCACCCCAAAATCATTATGTTTCCACCTCCATGTTCTTGGTGTCATAGGCAGCACTTCTCCTCCTCCAAACATGGCGAGTTGAGTTAATGCCAAAAAGCTTGGTTTTGGTCTTATCTGACCACAACACTTTCATCCAGTTCTCCCCTGAATCATTCAGATGTTCATTAGCAAACTTCAGACAGGCTGTACATGTGCTTCCTTGAGCAGGGGGACCTTGCAAGTGCTGCAGGATTTCAATCCTTCATGGCTTAGTGTGTTACCAATTGTTTTCTTGGTGACTATGGTCCTAGCTGCCTTGAGACCATTGACAAGATTCTCCTGTGTAGTTCTGGGCTGATTCCTCAACGAACTCATGATCCTGGAAACTCCACGAGGTGAGATCTTGCATGGAGTCCCAGACCGAGGGAGATTGACAGTTATTTGGTGTTTCTTCCATTTGTGAATAATCACACCAGCTTTTGTCACCCTCTCACCAAGCTGCTTGGCAATGGCCTTGTATCCCATTCCAGCCTTGTGTAGGTCTACAATCTAGGCCCTGATATCCTTGGACAGCTCTTTGGTCTTGGCAATGGTGGAGAGGTTAAAATCTAATTGATTGATATGATTGCTTCTGTGGACAGGTGTCTTTTATACAGGTAGCAAGCTGAGGTTAGGAGCACTCCCTTTAAGAGAGTGCTCCTAATTTCAGCTTGCTACCTGTATAGAAGACACCTGGGAGCCAGAAATCTTGCTGGTTGATAGGGGATCAAATACGTATTTCACCCACTCACTGCATTAAAATGCAAATCAATTTATAACTTTTTTGAAATGTGTTTTTCTGGATATTTTAGTTGTTATTCTGTCTCTCACTGTTATAATAAACCTACCATTAAAATTATAGACCGATCATTTCTTTGTACAAAATCAGCAGGGGATCAAATACTTTTTCCTTCACAGTATCTAGTACTTCCAGGTATGAGAAACATGTGACTCGCTTCCTTTCCATCCATGTGACAACACCTGGTGTTTGGCTGCTCAGGCTCCCAGCTCTTTTGCATAGGAATTAAAATAGGATCCTCATACAGGTATGAGCTTCAAGTTGCACCTTGGAAGGTACAGGGGGGGGGGGGTTCTCTTCATTCTAAGCTGACATAGGGAGCTGCAGGTGAGTAAATTAAATGTACATATATGTAGTTGGTGCATCTGGTAGTAAAGTGAACCTGCATGTATAAAGCTCAGATTCCCAAGACCACAAAACCTATATATACGTGATGGTTTTGCAGTGCTTTACTGGGGCCATAACACAGCCATTTTTTCTTCCCAGGCAACTCTCTTTCTGTTAAAAGTAATTTTAGCGGCTGACGTTTCTTGAGCTTATCGTTCTCACCAGCGAGCCCGGAAAACGATCCAGAGGTTTGTGCAGCTGGCCATAGAGGTTCGGAGACACCAGATCATCTCTCTGTAGTTTGAGTGGTACAGTACTGCACCTCAGAAGTTAGTTTGAGTAATGGACGTAGAAACAATTGCAGCAGTTTGAGGTCAGGGTGTACGCCGCTGTAACCATTAGATGAAAGGTAAATACAGCTGCAGCACTTTGATGTTAGTGTGTATACACTTGCAGCTGTTGATGGGCAGAGCAGGCAAACTGGTCATGTGGGGCCTAACTTAGCAGTGATATCAGCAGTTAGCAAATGGTGTGTGTGTAGGAAGATTATAATTGCAAGGGAAGACTGACAACACTAACAAAGTTCAACTTAAATCATTTTTTATCCCAAAAAAAAAAAAAAAATACTGCTCCTGTCTCTTTAGGCTCCATTCACACCTGCGTGTTTTATAGCTTAAATATGCCTGAAGCCTGAAGCTACAAAAAGCTGGAGAGGAAATAATCAATGATTCTCCATGGAGATGGTTCACATCTCAACTCAAAAACGCCTGAAGCTCAAACTACTCCCGGATGTATTTTTGTCACGCGAATCGGGCATATTTCGGCATTTCTGGCCAATTTGTATTGCCATTCTATCAATGTAAAAGCATCAGTCGCGCTACAAAACGCTTCAAAAACGTCCAAAACGTGTCGATCAGGTGTGAATGCAGCCTCAACGTGCTATTAGCAGCATGGTGCTTTTGTTTTTTAAATTATCCCGCTGTATCCCCTAAAATATCTGCTTGATAATGCCAGGTCATGACTTCCCCCCCTGTGTACTGACTCCCCCTGTATATTGCTCATTTTGAGATCCCCGTGGTCTATGCAGGCTGTGTCACTCCCAGCTCTCCTATCTCCTGTGTGCCTGCCTTCAACTCCCTCCTACTCTCCCCTCCCTCTTCCTCTAGCTTCTCCTCTCTGCTCTCATAATTAATTCTAAAAGCTCCTATCCCTCTGTATTAGAAGAATAAGTTTGCCTGTGTCAGTGTTATATCAGAAATATTCTCATCTATATAGGTAACACAGCATGGCTCTCTCTCTCCAGCTGATGTCAGCAGCAGTGCTCAGCCCCTCCCTCAGGAATTCTGAGAGAGAAAAGCTGAAAAATGACAACTGATCCTAGTAAGAAGGTGTGTTATCTATACAGAGAAGTATATATATGTTATAACACAGACACAGGGCAACTTCTTGTTATAATACAGAGGGGATGGGAACTTTTTATACAAGTGGCTTATCGAACACTTTAAAGGATAAGTTCGCCAATAGGAACATGTTACATGTTCCACCTATTTTTAGGGCAGAAAATGTAACATGTTCCCACTCCTGCAGCCTCTCCGCCAATCTGCTGCCTCTAGTGACACAGGATCTTCTCCCCAAACTAGCTGTCACGTGGCCCACCCAGCCACATCATTCATTCCCAGAGGTCTGTGACTGGAAGAACTACAACTACTGACAACCTTTGTGGCTGTCGGCTTGTAGTTCTAAATGACCTAACAGGGTGCTGTTGTGTGCTCTAGGTAGTTCATTGTCTCTTCCTGTCAGAGTGTAATTGCCTTCTGGGGGCACCTGTGCGCCTCTAATGGATGGGCTGCCACTGCTCCAGTCTACATTTCACAGAGTGCTGCAGCCCAAAGTCAATCACAAGCTAAGGAATGTGCACTTGCTGCTGCCATCCTGTGGTAAAAAAAAGAGTCCTGCAAAGCCAGTAATATTACCTTCTGTTACACCTGTGAGATACAACATTTAGCTTTTTAGCAGGTCCACTTTCAAGGTTTTTCACCTTAATGCATTCTATGCATTAAGGTGAAAAACCTCCTGTAATCCAGTAAACCAGCCCCCAGAGCCCCCCTAATACTTACCTGAGCCGAGGATGAGCACACCCGCTCCAGCCGGTGTCTCGGGTCCTGATTGGTTAGATTGATAGCAGCGCAGCCATTGGCTCCCGCTGCTGTCAATCAAATCCAATGATGCAGGGGCGGGGCAGAGCCCTGCTGTCTGTGTCAATGAACGCAGCAGCAGGACACAGGAGTGCGCATGCACGGGTGCCCCCAAGGGACAGCGATTCTCCGACGAGGAACTCGATGTGGGGAGGAGCGCTGCTGAGGGACCCCAGAAAAGGGGGATCAGGGCCAATCTGTGCAAAAGCCTTGCACAGAGGAGGTAAGTATAGCATGTTTGTTAATTAAGAAAAAAAAACCACAATCCTTTACAACCACTTTAAACCTAGGCTGAAACATTACTTTTGAGTGGACTAATCTTTTAAGATAAAGACCTCTATTACTAGTAGAAAATTTTTGCTACCACGCAGATTGTCCCGTACACAAAAGTGGTTTGTGTTGTGGCAACATTCATTTACAATTTAAATGCTAAGAGAGAATTTGTCAAAATGAATATGATTTTCATATTTTTGACATTAATAAAACATGGCAGGAAACTAATTTTTAAGAGATTAACTTACTTTGCACATCATGCATAAAAAATGCCTTCACAGCTCAAGCCTTGCAAATTCTGAGGATCCTGGAAGAAAAATGGAAGGTTTGATAAGGTTTGGCAGAAGATCTTCAGAAAGGTCTGTTTATAGACTTTTTTGATAGCAATATCTAGTTACTTGGTTTAAAGAGAAGCTGTAGTGCATTTTCAATAAGCAGATATTTTAATATATGCAGTATCTAACAAAAGTGAGTACACCCCTCAGATTTTTGTAAATATTTTATTATATATTTTCATGTGACAACACTGAAGAAAAGGTTCAGATGGTGTCAAGCATGTGTGACGGCAACCAGGTGAGGAGCACAAAAACAAGTGCGTCTTGCCTACAGGTAAGCATGGTGGAGGGAGTTTTATGGTCTGGGGCTGCATGAGTGCTGTCGGCACATGAGATCCCACCGGGGTGGGTGGGGCATTCCCTGGTTGAAGAGATAAGGCTCATGAAAAAAACCCTCTTTTGCATATCCTCCAGCCTATCACCCCCAAGGCACCTGAGAGTCACCACCCCAAATAGTTGGCTCCACTGGGTCCTTAACTTCTGGACAACTACATTATGCTATATTCTCGATAATTACTGCACAGATGTCTTTCTTGCTTGGTCAAGCTGTTATTGTTACAAAACCAATTGTGCACTTGTAGAAGACAAATGCTGCCTTATCTACAGAATATTGTAATTGAACCATTGTCTTTTTTCTTTGTCCGTTGTACTACTTTTACTAATAATAGAAACAATTGAAAGAGTGCTGTCGGCACTGGGGAGCTACAGTCCATTGAGGGAACCATGAATGCCAACATGTACTGTGACATACTGAAGCAGAGCATGATCCCCTCCCTTTGGAGACTGGGCCGCAGGGCAGTATTCCAACATGATAACGCCCCCAAACACACCTCCAAGACGATCACTGCCTTGCTAAAGAAGCTGAGGGTAAAGGTGATGGACTGGCCCAGCATGTCTCCAGACCTAAACCCTATTGAGCTTCTGTGGGGCATCCTCAAATGGAGGGTGGAGGAGAGCAAGGTCTCTAACATCCACCAGCTCTGTGATGTCGTCCTGGAGGAGTAGAAGAGGACTCCAGTGGCAACCTGTGAAGCTCTGGTGAACTCCATGACCAAGAGGGTTAAAGCAGTGCTGGAAAATAATGGTGGTCACACAAAATATTGACACTTTGGGCCCAATTTGAACATTTTCACTCAGGGGTGTACTCACTTTTGTTACCAGTGGTTTAGACATTAATGGCTGTGTATTGAGTTATTTTGAGGGGACAGCAAATTTACACTGTTATACAAGCTGTACACTCACTACTTTACATTGTAGCAAAGCGTCATTTCTTCAGTGTTGTCACATGAAAAGATATAATAAAATATCTACAAAAATGTGAGGGGTGTACTCACTTTTGTGAGATACTATATATACATTTTTATTGTGCTCATATTATAGTGGATCCATTCTCAGGTTCCCTTTTTGAAAGTGCAATGTTACTGCACCTTGATAAAGGTGATCTGTTTGAGTTGCCAAAATGTTGGTCTTGGATCTGGCTGTTTAAATTGTTTCTAATTTATGAGAAACAGTGAAAAAAACCCTAATTTGTTGGGACTTTCAAAGCACAGTAAATAGTATTAAACATATAAAATCGATACAGTTTATTGAGAATACAAAAAATGAAGATAAAACAACCATACAACACATATAGCCAGAAGTAAACTAAAAGACAGGGTTATTCAAAGGCAAAAGTTGTCTTGCAGCTTGAAAATACTTCGTGTCAATGACCCAACATGTTTCAGGATAAAAAAATCCCTTCTTCATGGTCAATCTCGTAGTTTTAGTGAAACGAGGCTGTACGGACGGTCTGCATCCAATGGCGGCGTATATGGCTGTACCATCTGTACAGCCTCGTTTCACTAACACATAATACGAGATTGACCATCGACGGGGTGGACACACCCCAGGGGCCAAGCGGTCCACGGTGTCCTGGTCAGTTTACTGGCGGGCCTATTTTGGGGGTTCAGTGGTCTTTGGAGCACCCTTACCCACCTACCATCTTGGCACTCCCCCATCGCATGAGGGAGCCTTCTCAGCAATACTCTGCTGGCGTTGTGCATTGTAGGGTTGGCATTGACCCGAGCCAGGTTTGGAACATGGCCTTACAAGCATGTATCTTGTGCTGTCTAAACGAAAGTCCCAACAAATTAGGGTTTTTTTCATTGTTTCTCGCAATTTATATGGGATGCTGGCACATATGGGTTATATACCCGGGTGATCACAACTTTAATTCTATTTTGTTTCTAATTTATGGTTCCACCATAAGTCACTACAGATCCTGGCCAACCACTTTGCCACTGTGCTGCCCATAATAGAGCAAACCACTAACGTCATTGTAAGGGGTAACTTCTACACTGATCACCAATGTAATGCTTCGTACACACAGTTCGACAATCGCATACAACAGGTCGCACAAACGACATTTGTATGCTAATCTGACCGTTAGTATTCGCGATTAGAACAGCCGACGTACGACAGTCGTACAACAGGAGTTGTATAAGCAAACTAGAAAACTTTGGTAGTACCAATAAGCGGTCATACAACCGTTGTATCGTGCGTACAGAGAAGTTGGTCCAACAAGTTGTATTGTGCAAAACACACATGCTCAGAAGTCAAGAACGGTCAGACACAAATTACATACACCTGAAATTTCTCTTTATACGTTCATAACACGTCACTACGTTCAGCTTGGTCGTACCGTGTCAGTATGCTAGATACAACAGCCAACATGCGATTTTGTCAGTTCGGTTGTACGACCGTCGAACCATGTGTACGAGGCTTTAGGCATCACTACAGTTTTCACTGTTTCTGTTTCTTTTTTTGGTCATTATTATTTGTTTATTTTTTTACTTTTAGGCATTCATTCTTTATTCTTTTATCTAAAAGTCTCTGCAACCTACTGATCATGCTAATGTTCCATGAACTGTAGGTCTACTAACTTAACAAGTGTTCTAAAAACTCTTTCAAGGGTTTCTCCTTAATAAATGGCTGATCTATAGTGTAGTGATGTACAGCTATGTTACACCACTTTTCCTTAAAGAAGAAAACGCCAGCAGCATACTACACATAGAAGACACTCGTTCATTTGTGTCTAGTTTGCAGACTCTTGCAAATTCATAATGGATTAGATTGCAAAAGCAGAGTTTTTACAATTAAGGGTAAGTGTATCATGTCGCTGCCAAGAATAATTTAGCATCCCTGATATGGCGTGTATTGGTGTTCTGCTGTCTTTCACTTTGATACACTGTATCAAAATGGGAGCGCAGGAAAGATAGGCTTGTTTTGATTGGATTGCAGAGCTGAATGTCACAGTTATGAGATCATACAGCTGAGCTGAAACGAGAGCTTGCATGAACAAGGCTGACTGTGTTCTGTTTGTCTCTGGAGACCAGATATACACACACTATAATCACATCTACATCTTCTGGATTTGTAGCTTTAGGTGTTCATTTTTCATTACAATAGTACCAGTAGTATGGCAGCGCAATCTATTTTCTTAGTTAAAGGTACACTTCAGTTAAAACAGAAAAGTAATCTTCAGAAAGAATACAGGGTGGGCAGTCTTACTGCTTTACTCTTCTGGAGCTTGGCATATACCATTCTAAGCCTATCAATGTTAATGGCAGCAGCACAAGACTAGGAACCTTTCAGTTAACCACTCACGCCAATGACTCATCAACTCCAACTGACCACCAATGTAACTGTGCACCAAGACCACCAGCCACCGGCTTAAAGTGTGGCACTACACTGACAGCTATAGACTCTTAAGGCCTCATACACACCGACGTTTTTTGACGCCGGCGTTTTCTGGTGTTTTTTGCAGCTCTCCATGTTAGTCAATGGCCCCATAAAAATGCCGATGTTTTTGAGCTGTAGATGACGTCGGCGTTAGTGAGCTGAAACTAGAACCCACGGCCATCGCGTTCTGAGGCTGTAACGTTTTGGCATTTTTTGACGCCGACGCCACAATATGCCAACAAACGCCACCTAATATTATACCGGTGTTTTCCGGCGTTTATTGACGCCAGCGTTTTTAGGTTGAAAAATAGCAGAGGGATGATTTTTTTAAAAAAACGCCTATTGACGCCGACGCTCACTAACGCTCAAAAACGCCGATGCATAACGCCGAAAAACGCAGACTTTTTTTCCTTGACGTCGGGCCCGACGTTTTGTTCATTTTTTTAGAAACATCTGTGTGTATGAGGCCTAAAGAGAAAAGGAAGCATCTCACCGTTAAAAGTGCTAATGTCCATTTATTGAACTCTCCGTCATTCAGGCTGTGCCACCTGATTGGTGCAGTAGTAGAGTAAAGGTTTGTACAGTACTGAGGCATATCAGGGAAGAAAGATTTCCATTAACAGTTTACATTTTTAATAATTGTGTTTTGTTGGATTAACACTGATTAAAAAAAAAAACTTTACTGTTCTAATGACCTTACTACTCACAGTATATGGAAGGCTTTTCTTCAGCAGGAACACCGGGGAACGCAGTTCCAGCACCTCCACACTGAATGTATTTAATGGCAAGGGGTGCTGTGGTGTACTGGAGGGTCTACTGATGCTGGCTGCTAGGTGATTTATTTTTGTGTGGTGGCCTATTGTTGCTGGAGGAGTCTATTGTTGCTGGTGGGGGATCTATTGTTTCTGGGGGAGTCAATTGTTACTGGAAGGGATCTTGTTGCTGTAGAGTCTATTGATGCTGGCTGCTGGGAGATCTGTTTTTGCTGCTGGGGGTCCATTGTTGCTGGGGTGATATTTTGTTACAGGGGTCCTATGTTGCTGGGGGGTCTATTGTTGTTGGCTGCAGGGGATCTATTTTACTGCTTTTCTTGTTATCATTACCAAATTCCATACAAATTACTTAGCATGACATAATGATACTTGGCTCTGTATTTTCTAAATGAGGCGGTGCTGGGAGGTGAGTAGGGGAGTGGAACCAACGGATGGAGCTCGGAGGTGGGTAGGGGGCGGAGACAAGAAGGGACTAAGAAGGGGGGAGTTTCTGTGCCTATTCTCTGAGAAAAAAACCCTGAGTATATGAATATATAAATGTGATTGCATGGAATGTTTCATGGAAGATTATTGATGGAATTTTGATGACCATGAACTTCTCCTTGAAACATTATGCAGTATTTTGATTAAGTCTGCAACATTGGTATCAATGTGTTTAATTTGAGAGATGAGCCTAGGTGAGGATAACTTTACACATGGGCGGTCCATTTTGAAGGACTCCGCTAGCTCAGCAGGGGTTGATCCATCTCCGCTCACTGTGCAGGGACAGACCTGTCAGAGCCCCACTGTCCTCTATGGGAGATCAGATGAATATGCAAACGTAAACGTTGGTAGCTCCCGCCCAATCCCCCTCCCCGCCCTGCCCTCACCTCATCTAGTTGTTTGCTGACTTGCACTGTATGCCAGGCCCTGCTAAGAAAATGATAGGGGGCAGAGACTGGGAGGCAAATTGGCTCCCATTTAGCCCCACCTGCCAGCAGCGCCTGCCCACCCCCTCCGATGGAGCTCCACACACAGCTTGTTTCCACTCGCCTAATGTGAGCAGTCGAGTGGAAATTTTGAGGTCTGTTGTAACGGTTTGTTTTTTATTTGATTAAAATAACAAAAATGTCATACTTACCTGCTCTGTGTAATGGTTTTGCACAGAGCAACACCGATCCTCCTCTTCTCGGGTTCCCCGCTAGCGCTCCTGGCTCCTCCTAACTGTTGAGTCCCCCTCCCATAGCAAGCTGCCTAAGCCTGGCACACACTACAGGTTTTTTTTTTTCACACATACTGTGGGTTGCACGAAAAAAAACTGTCAGCTCCAGTTAGGAGCTACTGTACTAACCATGCAAGGTAAGTCCAGCGATGTTCCCCGCTAAGCTGCTGTGTCCTGACAGGGAGACGCCCCCCCTGCCAGAACACTCCGATCAGCACTCTCTGCCATTGGCTGAGCGCTGATTGGAAGTCAGATGGTTGCTTGTTTTCCAGCATGCACATCCGACAGAATCCGGCCGAACAGCTCCTGCCGGACAGACTGACATACACAGGGGCAGAATGTCACCCGGTATTTTTTGTACTGGCAAATGTCTCCCGACATTTTGCCCATGTGTATGGGGCTTTAGAATGCAATAAGTTATATATATATAAAAAAACCTCTTGCCTCTACAACCACTTTAAATGTTTATTTTTATAATTCAAGCAGTGTAAGTACTTGAATGTGTCCTGGTGAGCTGGTATTAGTCTCTTGCAGCCCACTGTACAACAAAGCTCAGACTGAGAGAAGAAGAAGCGGAGCAAAGAGCTTTTTTGCAACCAAGTGTGGCTGATCTCCTTTAGCCTCTTCTTGTCTACATGAACTCACTCCAGCGTCAGCTGCATATCATTGCCCCAGACTGGCCTTCTGATAGTGGCAACGAGGGACCACGCCTGTCCAATGTGTGTCAGCATAGCAGCTTGTGGATTCCAACAGGGGTGCATGTCACTGGATGAAAAAGACAGCTGTCACCCCATAACAGAAAGTGCCTGAACAAGGGCCCTTGTTGCAATCACAAGATATTACCTTAATGAAATCTTCTGGTTTAAAACAGAAAACGTTTGCAGTTCCATCACCTTTGAAAGATTAAAGTGGTTGTACAGGTAAGACGTTTTTACCTTAAAGAGGAGGTCCAGCCACCCCACCAAAAAAAAAAAGTTAGCAGCTACAAATACTGTAGCTGCTGACTTTTAATATTAGGACACTTACCTGTCCAGGGATCCCTCGATGTCAGCACCCCAGCAGATTTTACAATCGGCTGTCAGGTGGTGCCGCTGCCATTTCAGCTTCACAGCTGGTTCCCTACTGCGCATGCGCAAAGCGTGCTCCGCTTTCTAACTGGCCCAGCAGCGGAGGAAGGTGGGGGGGGGGCGAACTTCCTGCGATGAGGTCTCCTGGAAGTGGGGATGGTAGGGTTGTCACCTCATCCCTTTAATCCAGGACACATATTAATTACACAGGTTCTGTGACTGATTAAGGTGGTAATTAAACTCACTTGGTGCCTTATCTGTATTAAATTAGCCTCAGAACCTGTGTAATTCATATGTGTCCTGGATTAAAGGGATGATGTGGCAACCCTAGGAGACAGGTACCTGTCAAAAACAGGTACCCGCTCCCCTCCCCCCCAAAAGGTGCTAAATGTGGCACCAGAGGGGGAGGAAGTAAACAAGCAGAGCTTACCCTTTTGGGTGGAGCGCCACTTTAATGCATTCCCTTTATTAAGGTTAAAACATGTTCCAGTATTTGTATAAGCCCTCTCACCCCCCTTATACTTAGCAGAGTTCTGTCTCAATCCAGTGCTGTGCCTGTCTGCAGCTGCCTTGGTCTGCCTTGGTCTTGCTCTCTATTCTTACAGGACACAGCGGTAGCAGTGGGAGCTATGGGCTCCTGCTGCTGTCAATCAACTCCTGTGAGGAGGCTAAGCCATGCAGTGGGTTTCTATGGATGCCTACAGCCCAGCTCAGGAGCGAGCCTGCATGCCAGCTTGCTGTGGTGGCCCATGCAGAAGAGGAGTCAAGAGCCCTGGCTGGGGACCCCTAGAAAAGGAGGTTCAGGGCTTTTCTGTGCAATGTTTGCAGGTAAGTAATATAATTACCTGCGAACACAGCACAGAGAGGCCCCAAACCTGCTTTCTTTATTTCTGAATAAAAAAAAAATAGACTTTAGAATCACTGTAACCACTTCAGCCCTGGAAGGATTTACCCCCTGACCAGAGCACTTTTTGCGATTCGGCACTGCGTCGCTTTAACTGACAATTGCACGGTCGCGCAACTTTGTACCCAAACAAAATTGACGTCCTTTTTTTCCCACAAATAGAGCTTTCTTTTGGTGGTATTTGATCACCTCTGCATCACTTTTGATCGCTGCTATAAACAAAAAATAGCGACAATTTTGAAGAAAAAAACAATATTTCTTACTTTTTGCTATAATATATATCCAAAAAAGAAGTATATATATATAAAAAAAATTATTAATCAGCTTAGGCCAATAATATATTTTTCCTCATATTTTTGGTAAAAAGAAAATCGCAATCAGCGTTAATTGATTGATTTGCGCAAAAGTTGTCCCGTTTACAAACCATGAGAATTAATTTCTGGCGTTTTTTATTATTTTTTTAGTTTTTACTAGTAATGGCAGAGTTCTGCGATTTTTTATTGGGACTGAAATATTGCGGCGGACATATCGGACATTTTTGACACTTTTTTAGGACCACTGACATTTATACAGCGATCAGATCTAAAAATAGCCACCGATTACAGTATAAGTGTCACTGGCAGTGAAGGGAATAACACTAAGGGGGTGATCAAGGGGTTAAATGTGTTCCCTGGGTGTGTTCTAACTGTGTCGGGGCTGGGCTGCCAGGGACATGACAGATCTAATTGATCCTGATTACAAGGATCAGTAAATCTGTCATCTGTCCCCTCACAGAACGGGGAACCACTGTGTTTACATCTGAGGTTACCTGTTCTGCCTCTCTAACAGGTGATCGCAGGATGCCGGTGGACATCAAATCTGCCCGACCTACAGGCACGCTCACGCAGCGTGCAGTGGGTACGAGAGCGTGCCGGAGGCGCGCCTGCGCCAATCACCATTTATACAGGGCGATCTGCACAGCGGAGCCAACCTGTCGCCGTAAATGTACGCGACATGGTCGGCAAGCGGTTAATATCACATTAAATAGCATGAGAGCAGCATAGGTGCCATACTCCAGCATAGACATAGTACTGTCTGCATGTACCCCAGGAGCTCATTCACATTAGCTTTGCTCTCTGAGGGCAGTTGGGGGGTAGTAAAAGCAAGGCTCAATCGTTGGGTTCTACCATCACGTCAAGCACTTTTCTGAATGAGCTGTATTAACCACCAAAGCCAGCAATATTTTGAATGAAGGGGCAAGTTAAAGTAGTACTAAACGCTAGGTGTTTTTTTTTTACCTTATAGTATTCTATATTACAGTAAAAAATGTCCAGTCCCTTATTCTTCCCCCCTCCTTCCCCAAACACTTACCTGCAGTCCTGCTTCCCTCTTGCCAGGTCCTCCAACCTCTGCCACTATCCCGCTCTTCTGTGTTCTACAGGTGGCCAATGAGGGCAGTGGAGAAATTGACAACTGCCATCAGCTAAGATGCCACATTAGCAGTCGGCAAGCTAAGGAGACACCCGCAAGCGGGAAGAGAGGTGCCTGCAGCTTGAGGAACAGCTGCAGGAGAAAGAAGGAGGCCGTTTAAAAAAAAAAAAAAAATCATTATTTTATTTAAGTGTGGGCCTCCTCTTTAGAGACAAAAAAAAGTTAAAGTTTACTATTACTTCATAGAAATCTATAAAAAAAAAATAATTGATTATAATGCAGCAATAAAGAATACAAATCTAGTATATTACAGGTAGAAAAAGTGAAAAAAGTGGTTGTGAGTTTTAAAATGCCTGAGCTTTTACTTTCAATACGAAAGCTAAATCCTTTTTATCAATGCACCATTGTGAATCCAGTTCTCTGGAACGGAGAAAACAATTATAGGAAAATAGGTATAATAAATAACTGTAAAGACTGGCTAAAAGAAAGGCAATCATAGCTGGCATATAGACAAGGCAGTAAATCAAAAAAAAATCCTAATATAAAAATGTGATGGAGCCAGCGGAATTCAAGAATACTTGTAATGCAGACATATCCTAGAGCTGATTGTCATAAATGTATGCATCATAGCCAGATTACAGTCATGTAGTACAATAGGCACTAATGGACAACTACATATTTATAAGGCAAGGTGGAGAAAGGGAAAAGGCTCATACAGAACTAATACCTGTGTCCCTTATCAATAAAACATGCAGCTGCAGCACAAATTAATGTGGATCTGTAAGAAGAAAATGTAACCAATTTGGGTCTAGCAGTTGTTTCCCCCTTATGGACCAGAGTGAATCTTCCTAAATACATCTAAAGACTTTTTACATTTTTTTTTTCACTTTTGAATAAAGTTTGGAATGGTCAGAATCCCATTGGAAAGATTTATCTTAAAGAGGAAGTAAACCCTGATGGGGTTTACTTCCTCTATATTCCCCTGCAAAGTAAAAGCATAATGGGCTACTATGCATCACATAGTAGCCCATTATGTGTCACTTACCTTAACCCTTCTTCTAACCTCTTCTTCAATTTTGTTATTCTGTTCAAAGTGTAGAAATGTAAAAATTAGCTTTAGGTACAATTTCATCTATGACCTTTTGATTTTGTTT
>BLSH010461406.1:326465-343934 GCA_018402905.1 Glandirana rugosa
AATATGTCGCTAGTCTTTAAATTTACAGGTGACTAATGACATATTTACAGTAACCGTCACTTCCCCAATTGAGTTAACCCCTTCACTGCCAATGACATTTATACAGTAATCAGTGGACATTTAAATTTCTGATCGCTGTATAAATGTCATGGGTCCCAAAAAAGTGTCAAAAACGTCCGACATGTCCGCCCCAATATCGCAGTCCCGATAAAAATCCCAGATCGCCGCCATTACTAGTAAAAAATAAATAAATAATAAAAACGCCATAAATCAATTCCCATAGTTTGTAGACATTATAACTTTTGCGCAAACCAATCAATATACGCCGATTGCGATTTTTTTTTTACCAAAAATATGTAGAAGAATATAAATCGGCCAAAACTGATATTTGGATATTTATTATAGCAAAAAGTAAAAAATACTGTCCTTTTTTCAAAATCATCGCTCTTTGTTTGTTTATAGCGGCGATCATAAATGATGCAGAGGTGATCAAATACCACCAAAAGAAAGTTCTATTTGTGGGAAAAAAATTATATAAATTTAGTTTGGGTACAACGTCGCACGACCGCGCAATTGTCATTCAAAATGCGACAGCACTGAAAGCCAAAAATTGGTCTGGTCTGGGCAGGAGGGGGGTTTAAGTGCCCAGTAAGGAAGTGGTTAAACAATTGCGCAAAAACGGCTCTAGCAGTGAAAATATTAATGTCTTTTTAACGAATGCATAACTGGATTCAAAGGCGCTTTTTTTTTTTTCTTTACCAATCTACGTTTAAATTACAAGACGGCTTTTGTTGGGAACGTATATTATTTTTTAACAAAAGTTGAGTTTTTATTTCAATTCCCTCCGTGTCTTTGTCGGTTATTGCTAATCATGGCAGATTTCTATATTACCAGCAGTGATGAGATGTCACAGAGATCACACAGCTAGAACATTGTCTGTTTTTAAAGAGAGAAAATCCAGCAGATACCCGCCTGAAGGATGGAGGGTTCTGCTTCACCGACAAAAAGACGTTCTGCTTGTATCCAAGAGAGTTCTGACAGAACAAGACTAATCACATCAGACAATCAATCTAAAAAGAAGCCTAAAAAAGGGAATGTTTATACCATGATGTGCTTCGGTGTGATATTTCTATACCTAAAGCACGCCAATGGCTCGCACGTCCAAGAAAATGCACCTCTCAAATTCTTCATAGCCTATTCGTCTTATAAGTTCATTCACAGGGATGAAAGCACAGGAGGTCTGCTGCATTCACACCTCAGAGTTTCATGAATGTGCACAAAAGAGCGCATTTTTGCACGCTTACCGTGCAATTCATTGTTAATGGCGCCCCAAACACAGCAAGTAGACACGTTTTTGCAAGAGTCAAAACTTGTAACAAACACAACAAAAATCACCTTTAAAAAAGGACGGTGCTCAATGCCCAAAAAAATAGATGAGTGTTTTGGCCCATTTGTCATGTGTAGGGCAACCCATTGAAATGAATGGGGCTGCCCTATGCATGTAGTGTGAAAGCATGCAAAAATGTGCAAAAAATGCATTAAAAAACATGTGTTTACAAGACGCTGGTTGTGAACCTAAAGGTCACCATATATGTTACAATCTGACCATGCAATCTTTGTACAATCAACTTTATGGTGGCCATTAGAGATGGGCCCGCGACTCGAACATGGGGTGTTTGCTTGTTGGTCGAATTGAGAAAATGATGGGGCATTCACAGCGACTTTGCCGCCGCCGAGAGCCCCATAATACATTGCTGCAGACGGCGCGCACAGCTCCTCCTCCATGGGAGGGCTGCCGCCGTCTGCACTGGCTTTGTGTTGACATTTTATTTATAGTGCAGGGCGAGCCACCAGGTGACCTACGGGTGACCCCGCCCCCTTCTGACATCATGTGACATCAGAGGGGCGGGTTACTCAATTACGTCCCTCGGTGGCCCCGTCCTTCACTATAAATAAAACGTCAAAGCAAACAGAGCTCAGTCGGTGGGAGCCCTCCCATGGAGGAGGAGCTGTTCGTGTTTTTTTTTTTTTTTTCTGGTCCATCGTTCGCCGCGATTAACGATGGATTACACTTATTTTTTTTATTTTTTTTTTTAATAAAGGACTTGTCACTAATCGTCTCCTGCATTTTTTTTCTTTTTTTGACACTTTTTGGTGAATTAATAGGTGTACGATGTACCCGATACTAATTCACATGAGGGGAGTCGGGATCTGGGGGCACTCTTATTAAAGGGGGCTTCCAGATTCCGATAAGCCCCCCCCCCCCGTC
Organism: Glandirana rugosa; assembly: GCA_018402905.1. Taxonomy (NCBI): domain Eukaryota; kingdom Metazoa; phylum Chordata; class Amphibia; order Anura; family Ranidae; genus Glandirana; species Glandirana rugosa. Next base: position 328,735 of record BLSH010461406.1, read on the forward strand.
CACAGACCCCCACAACCACTGCCCAGGGTTGTGGGGAAGAGGCTCTTGTCCCCATCAACATGGGGACAAGGTGCTTTGGGGTGGGGGGCGCAGAGCATCCCCTGCCCCAAAGCACCCATACTCCCCATGTTGAAGGCATGTAGCCTGGTATGGTTCGGGGGGGGCGCTATTTTACAGGCAGACTAAGGGATCCCCCAGGCACAATATTTAAAGGAATATTTCATGTTTATTGTTTCACTTTAAGCATTATTAAAATCACTGCTCCTGAAAAAAAGATTGATTTAAAAACTTTTTTTTGCATTGATACATGTCCCGTAGGGCAGGACCCGGGCCCCCATACACTTTTTAGGGCAATAACCTTCATATTAGCCTTTAAAATGAGCACTTTTGATCTTTTGGAATTTTCGGGTCCGATAGACTTCAAATGTTCGCACAAATTTTTTGCCTGTTTGCACGTTCTGGTGCGAACCGGACCGGGGGGGGGCGTTCGGCCCATCCCTTGTGGCCAGACATGCTTCGATAAATGATTTATTTCTTTTGCAATCAATCTCTCTTGATAGGAATACTTGGTCTATAGTCGACAGCCCATTCAAATGATATGTAACACACAGGGAAGTGGACTTCAATCAATAGTTATGATAGTGCAGCACCCTCCTAAATAGGTGCTACGTTTAGATAGATAGATTTAGTATGTGTATTGATAGGTTAGTTGCCACATTGTAGTCAGTGTGACTGTGATTGTTTTCTAGGAAAAAGTGTAGTTTGCTCACTGTACTCAGTGAAGCTGCATTCTGCTAGTTAGGTCTGCTCCGTGTGCTTAGCTTCTGCCAGTTTGTCTAAAAGCTCAATCTGCATCCAAGTAGCTTGAGACGTTTCTGAATGATGGGTGTGGAGCTATGCAGATGGAAGCATGAATATTGATACAGTCCAGGCCTATCCCAAACATGCAGGCTCTGATGGCATGCTGAGAGACTGTATATATTCTGTGAGCACACTGAGCTTTGGGTCTTCTCCTGGAGAGGACTAGTCCAGCATGGTCCTCCCAGGCACTGCTGCTATGTCTTCTGTCCTGTGGCTTCAGGTGGGCAACCTGAGGGCCTGGATGCTGAGACCCTGGAGCTGTCACTGGAGTGAGGTGTGTCACTTGAATGTAGGCAACCAGCTGTCCTTGGGCCTTGAGTGAGTATAGACGCTTCTGAAGATCTTAGGGAGCTTTGTGCTTTTGCCATCCCTCTGCTGCTAGAGAGTCAGCTGTAGGTTTAGTCAAAGGGGATGCTGGCTGATGTCCTGAAGATCTTTGTCCATCTTATGTTCTACTTAACCACTTCAGCCCCGGAAAGATTTCACACTTTAGGACCAGAGCGCTTTTTGCGATTCGGCACTGCGTCACTTTAACTGACAATTGCCCGGTCGTGTGAAGTTGCACCCAAACGAAATTTGCGTCCTTTTTTTCCCACAAATAGAGCTTTCTTTTGGTGGTACTTGATCACCTCTGCGTCATTTCTGATCACCGCTATAAACAAAAGAAGAGCGATAATTTTGCAAAAATAACTTTCTTACTTTTTCCTAAAATACAAATCCAAAAAAAAAAATATAAAAAAACATTTTTTTCCATCAGTTTTGGCCGATTTATATTCTTCCTCATATTTTTGGTAATCGCAATCGGCGTTTATTGATTGGTTTGCGCAAAAGTTGCCGCGTTTACGGATGATGAGAATTCATTTCTGGGGTTTTTACTTTTTTTATTTTTTACTAGTAATGGCGGTGATCTGCGATTTTTAGCGGTACTGCGATATTGCAGCGGACATGTCAGACCATTTTGACACTTTTTTGGGACCATTGGCATTTATACAGCGATCAGTGCTATAAAAATGCACTGATTACTGTGTAAATGCCATTGGCAGTGAAGGGGTTAACCTGCAGGGGGCGCTCTAAGGGTTAACTGTGTTCCCTGGGTGTGTTCTAACTGTATGTGGACTGGCCTGGCTGGGGGAAGGAGGTGATCACGGCTTCCATATACAGGAAGCCTGTGATCACCGCCTTTCCCCCTCTAGCAGAACGGAGATCCGTGTTTACTTTCACAGACCTCCGTTCTTTCCCTGTGGGGGGGGGGCATCGCGGGTAGCCGGCGGCGATCGAGTCTGCCCTAACCGCTCCCTGGCCCTCTCCGAACACAGTGAGCGCGCGAGCGTGCCTCCGGTGGCGAGCGCTCACAGTGAGAGATATCGCAGCCGCTGTCATATGACGGCGGTTTGCGATATCAAGCCACTTTGCCATCATCAGATGCCGGTCGTGGTCGGCAAGTGGTTAAAGGGACTTTGCTCTTGTGGCTCTAAGTAAGGAATCTACAGTTATCTACTACTACTCCTACTGTTACCTTAAAGCTGAAGTCTATTGTTTGCCACAAACAAGGTCTTTAACCTCTTGGCACCGACAGTACACAAATATGCAATCGGGAGCTTTTCGATCCTGTGACCACTGTGCCAGCCAATCACGGCAGTCACATGATCATAAACCCTGCCCCACCTCCCAGCATCTGAAACCCCTTAAAGAACTGGGAGGTGCCGGCGCCAAGGAGTTAATATAGCTTGTTCTGAAGAGTGTTGTTAAAATTAGGAATACTCCCTTAACCTGCACAATAAATTAGTACTAAAATATATACAAATTAATACAAATTAATTCCAGAGTTGCCCATTGTGAGGCAAAAAAAAACCTATAAATGATAAATATGTGTTTTGTAACAGCACTCCCTAATTATGAAATATATTCAACCTTATTTCAAAAATTCATCAAAACAATTCATCAAAAACAAGACAAGTGCTTAAACGAATAGATAACAAGTGTTCAAATAAAGTGCATTCTGGGCAATGTCCATATACAGCCACCAGGTGTCTACAACTGGATGCAAATGGTAGGTGATAGATGGTAAATTGACTGCTGTCTTCTTATCAGTTCCACAGCACAGTGATATAATGTTCTACTCCACCAACACCGGACACATAGCCCACTCACCAGACTCACAGGACCCCCATTACAGGTAGTCACATTAAGCAGAATGAGGATGCAGTTTCTGATGTTCCTCTCGGCTGATCAGCAGGGCCAGCAAACTTAGACACAAAATAGATCTCCCAAAAATGGTATAAAAAGAGGATGATACCTCAAATGGTGAAGTACATAATGTTTATTTAAAATACATGCTTTAAAAGTTACACTTACAAGGGATAAAATTAACAGAGCTCACAATTTTTGCAGAGACGCTGATATGCGTTCCACCCGCATTCAACAATGGCTGAAGTCACATGTCACGCAAGATCCCACCCAATGCATTTCATCAGCACATCTGACGTCATCAGGGGTCACATGACCAGACACGTTCCTTCCTCTTATATATATTACCACCATCTTATGATATCCAATCCAATTCAATCCTTGTTATCACAAATAAAAAAAAAAACTCAAGGACACTCCATGTAGTTTTCAACCTATCTCTTGTGTTTGATAATCCATATTATCTTTTTAAATTATATTTCAAAATATATTGGGGGGGCGTGGCCTGGACATGGCTGTGAGCAGACGTGTTTCTTAAGAGCTCTGGGTCTCTCCCTGCCTAACCCTACATACCACCGACATTTAGTGCCTATTTAACGGCATGCTCTCAGCCAAACGATATAGGACAAGATCTTCAGTTAAAGGGAACCGCTCACAGTCTTCGCCGGGAGAAATCCACAGATTCTTTCAGAGTACGCACCGCATCTCCCCTGGCGCCCTAGTGGTTTCCGACTTGAAGATCAAACCATGCCAGACCCACCTAACTCTCCGAGTCTTTCCTCAGCCTCGGATTATCTTACAGAGACTCCCCTCCATCCAGATATAACCGGCACCCGACTCACACATTATCCGGTCACTGGAGAGCGTGTTAGTTAACTCCTTTAGTTACCATTTTAGTGTCTAGAGGTAGTGTCCTACTATAGCTACCTCCCTCTGTCTATTCTCCCCCCCCCCTTCACCTAAGTTTGGAGGCATTGCTCCTCTACACTGTTCTACTTCTATCTATTTCTCATTTCTTTACTTTTGCTGCACACCTTCCCTGGCACCTATATCCTCCTCTTCTACTCTCCCTCTTCCTTGCCTTCCTTGGACTGGTGAACTTTGCCAGTACTTCCCCTCCCCCCCGCTACTAATCCCTTTATTTATCTACCTAAACCTTGGTGCCGACAATGGACAACATTAAGGTGATCGATCTCTGAATGCCAAAGGCCTGAATGTGCCTGAAAAAAGTCGTATGCTACTGAATGATCTGAAACAATTGCACGCTGATGTTGCCTATATTCAAGAGACTTATTTTAGAATCAATACAATTCCAATCCTTAAAAATAGATTCTACCCTATAGTTTACCACTCAACCAACCCCTCAGCTAAGTCTAAGGAAGTATCTATTTTGATTTCAGGTCATGTTCCCTGGGCCTGTCAATCCATCACAAGTGACAAGGAGGGTCGATATATCTTCCTGAAAGGCCTGATAGGTGATGTGCAGGTGACACTAGCTACTTTATATGCCCCGAACGACCGACAGGATACCTTTATTAAGCGTACTTTAGAGGCACTGGCAGAGTTCACAGAAGGTCACCTAATCCTGGACGGTGACTTTAATGACCCCCTCATATCCTTCGAGGATACTTCCTCGGGTGGATTCTCTGTCTCTCCTGCAGCCCGAAAACGTATAACAGTCCCTCCATAGAGCTCAACTGATTGATGTCTGGAGGCTGCAACATTCGGGCGAATGGGATTATTCTTTCTACTCCCCCCCGCATACATTATACACTAGGATTGATTTTTTCCTAATCCCACATGGGCAACTACAGGCAGTGTCCCACACTTCAATTGGAAATAGAACTTGGTTCGACCATGCGCTAATAGCCTTGATATATACATTAGCCGACACCTCACGGTCCAGAACCTAATATTGGCGTTTAAATGAAAGCCTATTACAGACACTGGAAGTCCACGCAGAGGTGACTAGATTATTATTTTTTCAAACCAATGACCAACCTGAGTGCAACGTGGGATTCTGTGGGATTTGGTGCACAAATTAAGCGAGAAAGCTGCAAAGAGTTGACCCAACTCTGTGACAAACTTCATGCCTTTGAATCTAGACATAGACACGCTCCTTCCCCTGCCTTGGAGGTAGAACTACAGGTGACACGCAAACAAATTACAGACCTATTACTTTATAAAGCCAAAGCAGCCCTACAGCAAAGTAGGAAATTGAATTATGAGTCGGAGAACAAATGTGGGAAACTGTTAGCTAGAACAGTTAGAGAACAGAAGCTTGCCTCATATATCCTTAAGATCATTACGTCTACTGGTCAGACAGTTGCCCTACCCGACCAGATCTCTCAAAGCTTTCGAAATTACTACTCTTCATTATATAATCTGTCATCCAAACCCACCCAATAGCAATGATGGAAGAATATATATCATCCTCTCTCATTCCGGCCCTCCCACCCGAAACGCGAGAGAAGCTTAATTCCTCTATCTCTCTAACAGAACTACAATCTGCAGTGGGGACATGACCAGGCAAACCAGGCAAAGCCCTGTGACCGGATGGCTTTACCTTGCAGTACTATAGGTCCTTCCTGTCGCTTCTAAGCACTAACATGACCAAATTTTTTTCAATGCTATCGGCTCAGACATCCCCTTTCCAAGGGACACTCTAGTAGCCCACATCTCGGTAATCTATAAAGAGGACAAGGACCCTACCTCTTGCGCTAGCTACAGACCCATTTCACTCTTAAATATTGATTTAAAATTGTTCGCAAAGATCCTGGCCAAACATCTAGCTCAACATCTGAAAGACCTAGTACACTTAGATCACTTAGATCAAGTAGGTGTCATTCCTACACGGGAAGCCAGAGATAACACTACCAAAGTGCTCAATTTCCTCCACTGATGCCGAGAAGGCATTCGATAGTGTAAATTGGAATTTCATGTTTGCGGTGCTGCGACATATTGGTCTACAGGGTACTATGCTTAATTGGATCACCAAAATCTATTCCAATCTCTCGTCTCAAGTTAAGGTAAATGGGGTCCTCTCTGACCTATTCATGATTGGCAACGGAACGAGGCAAGGGTGCCCCTTATCACCCCTCTTGTTTCCCCTCTCATTAGAACCCTTTTTATGTAAGATATGATCGAACCAAGACATCCAGGGATTAACGGTGGGGAACACCCAACATAAGATCTCGGCTTACACTGATGATTTACTCTTCTCCATGGTGAATCTGGAGATCTCCATCCCGAACCTCCTGAAGGAATTCAATCTATACGGGAGACTTTCAAATAAATAATTTTCTCCAAATCGGAGGCAATGGGAGTCACAATACCTCCTCGGCTCCTGCCGTTGCTTCAATCAAATTTCGGTTTCAAATGGAAAGACTCGAAGCTTAAATATCTAGACACATACATCCCAACCAATATCTCCCGTACCTACGGAAGTAATTTCCCACCCCTGCTAGCCAAAACCCGATTGCTACTAGAGAAATGGAACACCGGCCTCCATTCCTGGTTCGGCAGAAATAACCTCTTGAAAATGTTTATATTGACAAAATTCTTATAATCTCTTCCAGGCACTGCCGATTAAAATACCTATCCCTTATCCCTCTTTAAACAAGTACAAACTCTCTTTACTAAATTCGTTTGGGCACATAAGAAACCTTGTCTATCTCGGGCGCAGCTAGTACTTCCTAAACAATGGGGCGGCTTAGCTCTCCCAGACGTCCGAAGATACTATCAGATACTATCAGATACTATCAGGCGGTACATCTGGGAAGAGTAATTGACTGGTGTCGTCATAGTGACGATAAGCTCTGGGCTCAGGTGGAGCAAGCCAAATCACATATACTGCTAAAGAGTGCACTCTGGTGCTTTGATAATTTACCTCCAGCACTAAAAGCACACCCATTAATTGGTAATACTCTTCAAACAAGTATTCAGTCCACGCGAAAGGCTTCCCTCACGTCTCGGAGCTCCCCTCTGTTCCCGATCCTAGGGAACCCCCTATTCACCCCTGGCCTTCAAAATTCAGAATTTAAAACATTACACCACAACAACTGCGATAATGGCTCAAAATTCTTGTCCGTGGGAAGATGGCCCTCAATTACGGAGTTAGTTTGCACCCCGGGTACCTTTCGCCTCCCATTCTGGAGTGCCATACAAATCCACCACTTACTACATTCCCTCCCAAGCCCTCAGAGCTATGGACGGTTAACTAGCTTTGAGGAATTCTGTGCAGACACAGACTCTCTCCCCATGTTCTGTCTAAGACCTAGTCTCTGCTGATCAACCCCCTGGTCAGCCAACTCTACTCTGCCTACAGAAGTGGGAAAAAGAATTGGGTCATAACTTTAATGCAGAATATAATCAACTTTTCCCTTCATCCATCTGTACTAGAATACAGGAAACAAACTTCAAAATAATGACCTTAACGCCTGTTCAATTACACAAATATTTCCCGAACACATCGGATTTGTACTGGCGGTATGGGAGAGACAGAGGGACGTTACTACACATCTTTTGGGCTTGCCCCAATCTGTCTAGATTCTGGAAAGCCTTACGATCCATAATACTAAAATTTATGAAATATGAAATTCCAGACGACCCGGCATTTTTCCTTTTACACGTATCCAGTGTGCCTCCCAAAAGCTATAAAAAGTCACTTGTGCATCACATACTGAATGCAGCGAAGGCCTTTATTCCCTTGCTCTGGAAAAACTCTGATCCCCCAACTACCACACTTTGGATGCGAAAAGTTGAGAAGATTAATAGGACGAAGGACTTTTTAACATCACAACGCAAACGTGAGAAATACTCTAAAACATGGAGTCTCTGGAATATTTTTACGTTAATGGATGAAGGTAAAGCCATTCTTGAGGCCTGATCCTGGACAGAAACATGTGGGACACCACATCCCATAGACTTGAACCATCGTTGGCTCCTCCCCCTACTTCCCCCATGCTATCCTTTTCTTCTCTACCTCTGTTTCCTTCTTTCTTTTATAATTTAGTTAATCTCACGAGAATTAATAAATGATAACTGGGCAAGTGATATAGGGTCAACCCTAACTACATCTATTACATCATCACGCAGACTCACATGAATAAAAACTCTGGCCTGCTATGTGTCTGCAATGTAGATAAGTGATGTAAAGTATGTCTCCAAATGCTGCCCTATCCGATGAATACCTATGTTGATACTGTTGGGGATTTTTCCCATCTGCTATGTAATTTTTAACTTCTAGTAAAAATAATATTTGAAAAAAAAAAAATTAAACCGGGGATTCCCACCCTTACAATGCCCCCTTTGGTGGCAACCAGGGACTGCCGTTATATTTTAATGGGATAAATTCCTTCTCCCTCTAGTGGTAGAAGACAACATATTTTAAACAAAAACTTATTTATAAGGATGTACACAACTACACCAGCCTGTGACAGATTAAGATAATGGCTAAATGCCTTAATTACAGTTCTCACTAATGAATTTAATCAAATTGGAACACCTCATTAGTACTAAAACATTAATAATTGGATATAAAACAATTTAGGTCACTATCCACATTTATACCTGCAGGATTTAAAGTATTTAATTCAAAAATCCACTCAGTTTCATTTTTGGATATTCTCTGAGTCATGTTTCCTCCTCTCCAGTGTGGTTTGACCCTGTCAATCCCACAAAAAGACATCAAACTAGGATCCCTTTTGTGATGAAATCTAAAATGGTTTGAGAGGGTATGCTTAGTAAACCCCTTTTTTATGTTGTTAATGTAGCCAATGGCCCCCTTAGGTATGGTTGGTAGTTGTGGTTCACCTGTCTCTCTGTCCTCAATCACACACTTTTCCATTCATCCGTAGTCACTGAACAGGCCGGTACTTTGTTTTTGTTGTTTTATTGAGAGGTTAAACTTGAATAGGGTAGGGATGACTGTGGGATGCCCAGTTGATTATGATATAGGACCATTCTTGCTGAACGTTACTTTCCTTCTTCCTCCAACACTAATACTTACTGACCGTTACACTCCTTTACTTCTCTCCTGCACAACACTTGCTTCCTTCCTTTTAGGCCTGAAGGAAAATTTATCAAGCCTCCACGACACTTCTTGTTCCACCACAGCTAGCACATGGTGAGGCCTGCTCTACTGTCGGCAGGACCTCCGGACCACCTGTTGTGGGAAAAGGTCACAAGTTCCCAGTTGTGAAGCCCTCAATTGTGTAGCTAAATATGTTGGTGCTAGCTGGGCACTGGATGAACTACTACTCCCAGCCCATCCATCTTTCAGGCCCCTCCAGCCTACCTCACTGTCCAGTGACACTCCTTCCCCTGATTGGATCCTCTGATTTCTACAGATTGTCCACTGTCTTCTCCCAGCCTGCTCCAACCTTCTCATCCAGCTCCCAGGGGCTGCCACTCACCGACACCGATGGATCCTTTAAAGAGTCCTCTATGTAGCCTTTTTGCTGTTCTCCTGCTCCCTTGTGCCACTCCAGGAACCAACCCTGGCTGTACCTGAGCCACCAAGCCTCAAGATCCCCCCCAGACTGGGGGCTCCCTTCCAGGGTGAGGCCTCCACGGCACCTCTGCTACATCTCTATCTTCCACCCGACACTCTCCTCCCACCAGCTGGGCATATCACAGTATTTAAGGATGCCTGCCCCCTGCCAATCCAGGATGGGGATTGGTCAGGGCTCCTTAACATACTTCAGAAAGTTACACCTCCTCATCCCCTTTTTCCAGAGCCTTCTAGAAACAAAGAGGAGTATCCAAGGGGTGTTCCTTCCTGCAATCTCCAGCTCTTCCTGGGCCACTCCCCCACCCAGATCAAAACATTCAGACCTGCACTTATTGTCAGGCCTGACTAAATTTGCCTCTCCTAGCAAAAAAAGCACCTATCACTATGGGGGCGCTACACTTAGATGCTTGTTAATTCTAACCCCCAATTTTCTCGTTGTATTACCAATATACTGTAACCCACAAGGGCATGTTATGAGATAGGTAACATGGGTGGAGTGGCATGTTATAAACTTCCTAATGCTATATTCTTTTCCTGTACTAAATTACCTGTCTACCTCTCTTTTGTTCTTTCTTGTAATTTTGCATGCTTTACATCTTCTACGGTAATAAAAGTAGTTTGGTACAGGAAGGTAACTTTCTTCTTAGGTGGATCATGAATGTTTGGGGTTAATCTGTTTCTCAGGTTTGCCGCTTTCGATATATAAAATTTGGTTGGTTAGGTAAAATACTGGATAATGTTTTATCCATTAAAAGTATTGACCAGTGTTTTTTAATAACTTGTTCAAACTATTTATAATCCTGATTAAAATTTGTTAAAAAAACGAGGTAATCCACACCTCCGATCACCGTGATGCATACCCCCACGGGCGCAAAATCGTGGGTTATCTGGGCGGACGTCATATGACATCCAGTCAGGATAATGAAACCACCACCCAGCCGTCATTCTGCTATAGGCCAGGCGGGAAGTGGTTAAGCACTTGTCTTGTTTTTTGATTAATTGTTTTTGAAATAAGGTTGAATATATTTCATAATTACGGAGCGTGGTTACAAAACACATATATATCATTTGTTCCCGAAGAATACCTACGTCCTCCAGTGCACATAGTTCTTTTTGGAATGTGCACTCAATTCCCTCAATCCTATCTAAGTTCTCCAAAAATAAAAACAACGCCCTAGACTGGTCATTGAAGAATGTGTGAATCAGCCTGTGTGCCTGGCTATGGGGCAAAAATTGTGGGGAGACCTGGACAGTATTCCTGCAACTCCTGCAGGCATAGTGCTATACGAGCATAATTTATGATCTGAAGTTACTGACTGCATCTCTGTTTCCACCTTGTAGTTTCATAATCTGATTGATCAAAGTACGATTTCATGAATGTATTCAAAAACAAAATTGCTCAGTACTGCCTATCGATGCAAAGCGATTGAACATTTATCACCCCGGCCGATTGACTAATGGTGCTCATACATGCTTCAATAAATTATGGGTTTCTTCTATAATCAATCTTTACTGTCAGGAATAATCGATCTATAGTTGACAGCCCATTTGATATATATGTCACACACAGGGAAGCTGATCTCAGTAGGATATGATCATAACTTAAGATCACAAATCATCAATCACATCTCTGTTTCCACCATATAATCTCATAATCTTATTGATCGAAATATGATCATATTGATGAACAAAGCATCACAGTGCTGCCAATTGATGCAAAACTAATTTTGCAGCCTGGCCGATCAACTCAGTTTAATTGAATCTGATCAAAGGTGAGTGGGTTGTTTTTTGATTAAATCTCACATGAATCAGATAAAAAAAAAATCCTTGAAGGCAAGGACTGATGTGCATGTACAATACACACTGGGGGTCATTTACTATAGCGCAATTCTGCCTTTGTGCAAATTTTAACGCGCAAAATCGCAAATTCGCGCTAATTAGCGCAAAAATGGAATTCACTAAAGCCCTGAGGGAGAAAATACTCCCAAAATCAAATTCACTATAGTGCCCAGACAACAGTGACTGACTAAAAAACTATTCGTGGTAGAAGCAAGGGAATTGCATGTGGAAATAATGTTTAGGGCATGATATGATCACCTAAATTGTTCTTAAAAATGTAGTATCTTGTTTAATGATGTTCTGCTTTTAAATTGTTTAAAAAAGTGATGTATAACCTGAAATATCATCGAAAGTCTGATAAGAGCCAAATTCCCCCTTTTTTCCTGACTATTCATCAGCACAACTGAGCTCAGACAAGAAAATTCCCTCATTTTAACTCCCATGCCTTTTTTAGAGGGCGCTATAGTAAATTCGCAAATTCGCGCTTGCCTATAATGCCTTCTTGAGAAGGCAAATTCGCACTATATAGCCCAATGCAAGTTTCAGCCGTTGATTCTAATGGTACAATTGTAACTTCCCTAAAGAAATCCTTTTCATATTGAGATGAAATGTGTCGTTCTCTCAAACAAATTGTCCCTGTAACAATGTTGCTATTTCATAATCTAATTTGTTTTTTAGAATGTTAGAATGTGTAATCTCATGTTTTTGTTAAAATATTTTTTCTCTGTCTCTCGCTTGTTGCTGTCCATCTTGTTAAAATCTTTTCCCAAGCTCACACAGGTATCTTCGCAAACCAAACAATACCATTGTTGTTGCAATAACATCACTGTTCTACACTCCAAACACCACCAACTAGCACAGAATAAACTCCAGACTAATGTAATTCCACCACCTATATGTCCAAATAAATGCAGTATATGTATATTTATGTGTAGGAGGGTTACACACTCAGCAGACTGGTGGCTAACAGCTTAATGCTTCTACCTAGCAACAGAGGTTCTGGGTTTGCATCCCGAGCATGTCACTTCATGTGGAGAGGTTTTCTGTTCTCATAACACATGTCCTTACCAAAATGATGTCAAAATGTAGTATTTATGTGTAGGAGGGTTCCACCACTATTGCAAATTGTGTCACATGTTTTCTATGGGCAAGGACTATAATCAGCCTTAACATTTCCCATCCAGCAATAATTGCAGCTTCTTACCAAGCCAAATGCCCCAAAATGAGAGATGTTCTATAGCAGAATGCTCACAGTACTGAGCCATAACAAACCTTCAAAACATATGGCATATGCCAGAAACAGGTTGTTCAATGGTTATCCAGCCTTCCACAGTACATCTGCATTTTTTGCACCCCTGAGACTTAGGACTGTTTTACATCACAGCAATGGATGCTCCATGAATGTGGCTAAGGGCTTAGCACTTCTGCTGAGCAAAGCTGGGATTCATAGGTTCAAATCCCAAACATGCTACGTCCTGTAGAAAGGCTGTCAGCTCTTCCTGTGTTGTTAAACATAACTCATGTCCTTCCCCAAGTTTTATATAAATGTAACATTTATGTGGACGAGGGTTCCACCACCATTGCAAATATTGCACAATCTGCGATCTTGCCAAAAGTATTGGGACACCTGCCTTTATACACACATGAACTTTAATAGCATCCCAATCTTAGTCTGTAGGGTTCAAATTTGATTTAGCCAAGCCTTTGCAGCTATAGCAGTGCAGGGGCCTTTTTTTCCTGCACCAGAATCAGATCGCATGGGTGTTCTCACTCCTGAGATCTGATTCCTATCAGAATCCACAGTTAGCACTGAGATCTATGAACCAATCTGAGGGTGTCATTAATATTGATATACTGACACCCACAGCAGTTCACAGAAGGCAGTGTGAACTGCCTGTGGGAGAGGTGGGATGCAGGAACTGGTGCTGAAATCGTGCTGATTCCTGCATCGCACCAATGTGAACCTGGGCTAAGGCCTCTTTCACACTTGTGAAACACTCTGAAAGTCGCATGACTTTACCACAATTTGCCGCAATTTTTTGACATGATTTTGATGTGACTTGAAGCAATAGCTGTGTAATTCTGAGGTCTATCGACATCAAGTTGCGGCAAAGTCGGACTACTTTGAAGTTGCACCGATATGAATGGTGCTTATTGGAAATTATCTTCAGGCCCCTTTCACACTTGTGTGACTTTTCCTGTGACTTGGGACTGCAAAGTCACATGACAAGCCGTTCCCCATGATTTTCAATGAGTACCATTCATATCTTTGCGACTTCAAATGGCAGTGACTTCTAAGTAGTCCCTGCACTACTTTGGTCTGACTTTGATGCGACTTGAGGTCCATAGACCTCAGGATTATATAGCTATTGCTTCAAGTCACATCAAAATCACTGCAAAACATTGCGGCAAATTGCTGTAAAAATGCACAAATTTCAAGTCGCACAAGTGTGAAAGAACAACCCCTGAAAAACAACCCCACACCCTAATCCTCCCTCTTGATTTGGACCAGTGCACAAAGCAAGGTCCATAAAGACATGGATGAGTGAGTTTGGGGTAGAGGAACTTGACTGGCCTGTACAGAGTCCTGACCTCAACCTGATAGAACACCTTTGGGATGAATTAGAGCGAAGACTGCGAGCCAGGTCTTCTCGTCCAACATCAGTGCCTGACCTCACAAAAGTGCTTTGGGAAGAATGGTCAAACATTCCCATAAACACACTCCTAAACCTTGTGGACAGCCTTCCCAGAAGAGTTGAAGCTGTTTAGCTGCAAAGGGTGGGCCATCTCAATATTGAACCCTACAGACTAGGACTGGGATGCCATTAAAGTTCATGTGCGTGTAAAGGCAGGCGTTTTGACAATATCATGTGGGCTAACACATTTGCAAATTGTAAGTGTTCTTGTTTATCAGGTGCAATCACTATAGAGTTAGGCAGACATGAAGAGACAGAAAGAATGACACTGGTGGGCATGGACTTCCATTGGGCGTGTCGGTGTGCTAACAATACAACCTATGTTATATAAATGGCTGCAGGAGAGGGGCTGGTTTGCCCTGAGAAGAGGCCGTGTTATTTTCTGTGGGTTTTTTTTTTTATGGCAAACTCCCTATTTGGGCTGTTGAAATTCTTGTGCATTTTGTCCATCAAAAGTGTGGCTTTGCTGTCAATGTTGTGTATTGTTGCTGTCTGACCATGCATTCATGGTTTGAGAGCATCTTCTGACCTTCTACTCTTTGATCTCATTGCTTAATCATGCACACAGAAATGCATCTTCCAGCAGAACCATCACCAATGTATGTGTGTGGAATGTGGGGTGGTGGGTGGTCATGTTTGGAATATGCTTTTTAATATATATATATATATATATATATATATTTTTAAGAATGACTGACTGTTTTTTTTTAGTTTTGTATAATCTTGCAGCTAAACATTTGTTGGTGGTTGGTGTCTGTTGAGAGTAGTTGTACTATGAAATGTGTAGTCTGCTATACACTGTGAAATTAAAGCTATGTCCACTATAAGGCTTGGAAACATTTTAGATTGTAAGCTCCTATGAGCAGGGCCATTTGCTAAATGTTTGTCTAAATGTACCAACTAATATACTAATGCCACTAAATCAGTGGTTCTCAACTCCGGTCCTCAGGACCCACCAACAGGCCAGATTTTAAGTATTACCTTGGGGAGGCGCAGACTAGAATACTGCAATCACTAAGCAGCAAATGATATCACCTGTGATGCATTTGAGTTATCCTGCAAACCTGGCCTGTTAGTGGGTCCCGAGGACAGGAGTTGAGAAC
>BLSH010461406.1:352548-363919 GCA_018402905.1 Glandirana rugosa
CAGACAACTCTGCGTGCAACGCAGCGCACACCTGCAGTGACGAATCACTGCAGTTAGCGGCGGGCTGTACCCGCCGCGTGTGCGCCGAGTTACCCCCTATTTCCGGCCCGCAGGTAAGGTCCTACTAGGACGGTCGTAGAGTGTGTCTCCGCCGCATGTGCCGGCAAGCCGTTGCCTGGAAGCAGATTCCATCCTGCCGCTATGAGTCGTGTCCCTATCGAATATATTAGTCATTACCGGGTTAAATGTGCACGACTAATCACAACTCGCTTGGGCCTGACATTGCAAGCCCAGGCATGGCTTGAAATCCCACAGGCACCGTGCCTGGGCCTGGGCCTGTAAAGTTTTTAGCAAGCCCAAGCCAGGCCCCAAGACGATAAAATGAGGTGCACAACTCTTCGACGTCCCGTCGGTTAGTTGTTCGCAAAGTGACCAAACGGGAATCTTCGGTAGTGTCGGTACGGATGATTACCGGAACCCGAACGATTTTTGAAATGTCCGGGTCCGGGTCCGTGCCACGGACACCCTAAAGTTCGGTACGGACCCGAACGTTACAGTCCGGGTTCGCTCAACACTAATCAGCACGTGTAAATTGGGCCATTACTGATTATATAAGCTATCCCTGTGCTGAGTATCGCCGTCCTACCTTAGACGAAGGTCCGTTGCCGAACGGCCGTGTACGCCGCCTCTGTGTGAGATGCTGGCAGGATCATCCTGGAATGGACGCCCGGCCTTTATCCCCCATTGAGCCGCGTGTGCGCCGCCCATGTCGGGCGGCGATTGACGTCACTAAGCAGTGACGTCCACACGCGACGCAACGTGCGTCTCAACAGACGGCGCATGCTCAGTAAAGAGCGCGCCGTGTGTAAGGAATGGCATTGGCGGGCAAGCGCGGGCGACGGAAAGGAGGGGCGGGGACGGAAGCCGCCCCGCACCACCCAACCACAAACACAAAAGAGGCAATCTCTGACCGATGGAACGGCTCCTCTCTGAGTCCGGCTACACAGTGCTATGTTCTAGCAAATAACTGCACATAGATCCCAAAATGCTGCAAGTTTTCACAAATACATGCTACTGTGTAGATATTAAAATCTATTTTTTTTCATCTCCTAAATTACTTCTATGTGTCAGTTTACCAGACAATATCTCTATGACTAATTTGCCACCCAGAATATTTTATCTTTAGAAACATCTAAGGCGTCCATTTGATACAAAGTTTTAGCAATACTCTGCCGAGATGTATTACTATAAGCCCACAAATCAAACACAATTGTGAAATATAATTGTTTTAATATTTCTAACCACTTCAGCCCTGGAAGGCTTTACCCCCTTCCTGATCAGGCCATTTTTTGCGATACTGCACTGCGACGCTTTAACTGACAATTGCATGGTCGTACGACGTTGTACCCAAATAAAATGAATGTTCTTTTTTCCCCACAAATAGAGCTTTTTTTGGTGGTATTTGCTCACCACTAGGTTTTTTATTTTTTATTGTGTAAATGAAAAAAGCCTGAAAATTTTGAAAAAAAAAAACAATATTTTTTTACTTTCTGCTCTAAAACATATCCAATAAAGAAATGTAAAAATTCAATTTCTTCATAAATTTAGGCCAAAATGTATTCCCCATAAAAGTGAAAAATCCCCATAATATATATAGATTGGTTTGCGTGAAAGTTATAGCGTCTACAAACTATGGTGTATATATACTGGAATTTTATTCATGTAATTTTTTTCACTACTAATGGCGGTGATTAGAGTCTTATAGCGGGACTATGATAGTGTGGTGAGGAATCTGACACTAACTGACACTGGGTGGGAACTGACTAACTGCCACTGACATCACCAGTGACACTAATACAGTGATCTGTGCTAATACTATTCACTATCACTGTACTAATGACACTGGCTGGGAAGAGGTTAAGATCTTGGGTAATCAGGGGGTTAAATGTGTGCCTAACAAGTGTTAATCTGTGTAATGCATGCTGCCTTTTACTAAATATCTCTTTGTTTCGTATCCTTGCTTAGCAGGGAGAAGAAACAGAGAGACTGTTCCCTTTGTACACAGCTCTGTGTTGATTGTCAACACAGGGCTCTGGGCTGTGATTGGATACAGCCGAGCAGCAGGTCCCGGCCATGAATTATTGGCTGGGAGCTGCTGACAAAATCCCGCTGTGTACAATCAGAGGGCGGGGGCATGCATGTGTATGCCCTGTACCTGGGAGAGCCTGGGTACAGACTGGCAGCCTGTAGATAGTACGTTGCAGGTGGGTGGTCTGCAAGTGGTTAAACTTTTCTATCTTCTGTTCCATCTTCTTTAAAACTATAAACTGTTATATCCCCCCCCCCCCCCCCCCACCTTCATGATCAGGCCATTTTTTGCGATACGGCACTGCGTCAATTTAACTGACAATTGCGCGGCCGTGCCATCTCATACTAAAATAAAATTGATTTTTTTTATTTTCCCACAAATAGAGCTTTCTTTTGGTGGTATTTTCTCTGGTTTTTATATTTTGCACTATAAACAAAAAAAGATGAACAATTTTGAAAAAAAAAACAATATTTATTACTTTCTGCTATAAAACACACCCAATAAAAAAATGTAAAAAGTTACATTTCTTCATCAATTTAGGCCAATATATATTGATTGGTTTGTGCAAAAGTTATAGGGTCTGCAAACTATGGGATGTTTATATGGAATTTTTATTTATTTATATTTTTTACTAGTAATGGCGGCGATCAGCGACTTATAGCAGGACTGCAACATTGCAGCAGCCAAATCAGACACTAAGTGACACTTTTTGCACTTTTTTGAGACCAGTGACACCAATACAGTGATCATTGCTAAAAAATATATATGGTCACTGTACTAATGACACTGGCTGGAAAGGGGTTAACATCAGGGGTGATTAAAGGGTTAAATGTGTTCCTTGGGAGTTATTTCTAACTGTGTGGAGGGGGGGTTGCTTTGGCTGGGAGAAGACAGAGATCGGTGTTCCTGCTCAGCAGAAACATAAGATCTCCATTTTCCCCTCTCACGGAACAGGGATCTGCCTTGTTTACATAGGCAGACTGCCTTTCTGCCTCTCTTGGGAACGATCTTCAGGTGCCAGCGAACATCGGGTCCTCCAGACCCACTCATTGGCTCCAGCTGTGTCCAGTCATAATGAGAGCAGGTCGCCTGTGGCATTGCCGCATTACATGCACGTGGGGCAGTCCGTAAATAGGGGGCGTCTACTATGAGTGTCTGTATTGGGATATAATCTGCAGCTGCAAGCTATATTCCAGTATAGTTTTTTAGAGCGGATGGTCGGCTATCCGGGGATAATGGCCGATCCGGCTCGGGAGCCGCCCGATCGTTATCCCCAGGGCGGGAGGGGACATCCCCCCTCCTGCCGCCTTCTGTCACTCTTCTACGGCCCCCTGTCCCACCGGGAGACCGGAGCTACATTCCAGCGCATCTGTCGGCTCAGAGGAGACCTGAAGGAAGTCGGAATCGGCTTAGATCGGGTCTCCTTCGGCAAATTGCGGAAAGCGACATCTTTTAGACCCCCCAGAACTCCATAAAGAGTACCTGTCATCACATATTACTATCACAAGGGATGTTTACATTTCTTGTGATAGCAATAAAAGTGATCAGAATTTTTTTTTTAAAGGACCAGTGTTAAAAATAAATAAATAAAGAAAATTACGTAAGTCGCGCCCGCATATGAAAACGGTGTTCAAACCACACATGTGAGGTATCGCCGCGATCGCCAGAGTGTGAGCAATAATTCTAGCAGAAGACCTCCTCTGCACCTCTAACCTGGTAACCGTTAAAAATTTTTAAAACGTCACCTATGGAGATTTTTAAGTACCGGAATTTGTTGCCATTCCGCGAGTGCGCACGATTTTCAGACGTATCTATTTACTCGGCGTAACATCCTCTTTCACAATATCCAAAAAAAATGGGCTAACTTTACTGTTGTCTTATTTTTTAACTCAAAAAAGTGAAATTTTTCCCAAAAAATCTCGCTTGAAAGACCTCTGAGCAAATACTGTGTGACAAAAAGTATTGCAACGATCGCCATTTTATTCTCTAGGGTGTTTGAAAAAAATATATATAATGTTTGGGGGTTCTAAGTAATTTTCTAGCAAAAAGAAATGTTTTTAATTTGTAACCAACAAATGTAAAAAAGGGCCCGGTTGGGTAAGTGGTTAATAAATGCAAAATCTTCTGGACTAGGTGGAAATTGTGACACCACTCCAGAAGCTAGTGGAGATTAATGGAGTATTGGTGCCTACTACAAGGATTTCCACCTTCCACGGGGATACCACAGGTATGGCATCCCAGCTGGATCAACATAACTGTATATAAATAATGCCATAGCTAAACTTCAGCTTTAAAAATGTATTTTCCTGGAGCTCATCATGCCAGCCTACGTATGGGTCAGGTCCACCCCTCTGACCCCCATAGGACAACCCCCTACTTGAATAAAAGGTGGCTTCCCTATTCCCATTTGTTCCTTTTTTGTCCTTGCACCGGGGACAACACTCCTACTATCAAACAAAGAAGATTGAAGTTTCCTACCTCTCCTGCTTGGTCTGCCTCGCCAGGTGGAAGGCTCCCGGACGGAGGTAAACCCTCTCTTGTAGGAGCACCCTAGTGCCGGGGCGGATCATGCGACCTAAATGGTGCTCTAGGATCCTGGGTCAGTGGGGGGCATGGTGCAGTCTCCTCCGGTCTCCCTTCTCTCTGGTGGGGCAGTGGTGTGGTGTGCTGGGACCGGGGGGTCCGTTCAGCGTCATGCCCTGTTCCAAAATGGTGGCACCGGCATTTCCGGTGTCCTCACTTCCGCTGGGTGGAGTCCGGCTCCGAGTAAGGGGGCGGGTTCCACCCTGTGGGAGGAGATTAGGGCACAAATAGGAATGAGCTGGGCTTGTCCATGGGGGACTCGTTCATTGTGCAGCCTACACTGTAAGTGTGTGTGTCAGCAGCAGCTGCTGCTGCTTCTCTGCAAGAGAGGAGGGGGAGGTGCACTTTTATGTTCCACGATAACCCTGCTTTATCTTATATAGGAGAATGGAAACTATGGATTCTCCTAGACCTGAGGTTGAGGCACGAAGATCAGATGATTCAAGGTAGGAAAAGCTGTAGTAAAAAAAAAAAAAAAAAAAGAGAAGTAAAGAAAAGAGATAAAATACAGTGCTGTTTGTTTCCCATTTCCTGCAGGGGAAAGGACCATAAAGGAGGGAAACATAAGTCTAAATCTAGATGCCCTTCTCCGGAGTCATCTGAGCAAGAAATGGGGGGCTCCAGAGGACGTTCTCAGACCCCGGCTAAGCTCCAGTCGAGACCAGACAGACGTTCATCGCCAGGGCTGGAGGCAGCAGTGTGTTGGTCTTGTGGGGCCCCAGCAATGCCTAAAAAACTGGTCTGTGAGGAGTGCTTTAGAGAAGTTACACGGGAAAGGATGGCAGAGTCTCAGCAGATACAGGATTACATCCGGCAGGCAGTGGCAGAAGGCCTTAAAGAGGTCGTAGTAAAGCCATCTTCCTCAAGGAGGTCACGTCCCTTGCCTGAGGTCCAGGGAAGATCACCTCAAGAGCATAACACAGAGGAATCTGAGTCCTCTGCGGAAGAAGGGGAATATGAAGAGTCCTATACATTGGACTTCTTTCTGATACCAGTTTTTGTGATAGCAGTAAAGCAAGTGATCGCATGGGAAGAGGAACCTTCTCAGCCTCCACAGAAGGTGAGGAAATATTTTCCTAACCTAAAGAAGGTATTACCAAGCTTCCCAGTAATGTTTGAAATTCAAGAGTTAACAGAAGAGGAGTGGTCAAAACCAGACAAACGCATAAGCCTTCAGAATAGGATTTCAAAGCTCTATCCATTTCGTGCAGAGGACTCAGAGATATGGGACAATGCCCCAAGAGTGGATGCATCTTTGCAAAGATTAGCAAGGCATGTGACGCTGCCCCTTGAACACTCCGTAGCTTTTCGGGATGCAATGGATAGACGGTTGGATGCAGAACTGAAACGAACATACCTTTCAGCAGGGGCAGCCTGTAGGCCGGCAGTGGCCCTGACGTCAGTAGCCCGAGCCATGAGAGCTTGGGGGGGCAGTCAAAAGATCTGGACAGAGGGCAGGAGGCCTTTCTTTCTGTCTTAATGCACCTAACATCAGCAGCAGACTTTGTAGCTGAAGCAGCAGTGGATCTGGTACGGTTGTCAGCCAGAATGATGGCACAATCAGTGGCGGCCAAAAGGGCATTATGGCTGAAACATTGGACAGCAGATAGTTCATCGAAGCAGGGGCTTTGCTCAGTGCCATATAGCAAAAAAGGAAGCAGCAGCCTTTTCACCCCATGGGAAGACAAATGCGAGATGCGAGATCTTATTGTCCAGGGAAGGAATATATGCGACAATCCTGGCGAAGTTCCCAACTAACTCATAAGGGCCAAAAGCCCAAGTTCACCCAAAATCAGAATTCTACAGAAAAATCTTTCTGAAGGTCGGCCCGTCCAGACCCCTCAGGTGGAAGCAAGGCTGTCTCTCTATTACGGGGTCTGGGCGGACCAAATTCAAGATCCCTGGGTTCTGTCGGTGGTGAGGAATGGTTACCACCTAGAGTGGGAACACCTCCCTCTGGGAGATCACTTTGTGAAATCTTGCACACCCTCCACAAGAGAAGAGAGGGTCACATTGGAGGTCTACAGGGTGGGCCATTTATATGGATACACCTTAATAAAATGGAAATGGTTGGTGATATTAAATTCTCGTATCTTCACAGCATATGGTTTTTTTATGGTTTTTATGGTCAGTAAAAACCAATACAGGGTGAGCTGCTCCTTCCAGGAGGTACCGCCATTCCTCCAAAGCCGACTTGATGGCCAGCAATTCCCTATCACCGACATCATAGTTCCAGCAAAATGGTGCACCACCACATTATGGGTGTCAGGTCCGAGCGTTCCAAGATGAACAGTTTCCTGGAAAGTGGATTGGTCATCGTGGGCCAGTTGAATGGCCCCTAAGGTCTCCCGATCTGACCCCTTAGACTTTTATCTTTGGGGTCATCTGAAGGCAATTGTCTATGTTGTGAAGATACGAGATGTGCAGCACCTGAAACTACGGATACTGGAAGCCTGTGCTAGCATTTCTCCTGCGGTGTTGCTATCAGTGTGTGAAGAGTGGGAGAAGAGGGTTGCATTGACAATCCAACACAATGGGCAGCACATTGAACTAATTTTATAAGTGGTCAGAAACTTGTAAATAATTCATGAAAGAATAAAGTTACGTTAAAACCAAGCACACCATTGTTTTTCTTGTGAAATTCCCAATAAGTTTGATGTGTCACATGACCCTCTTCCTATTGAAAAAACAAAAGTTGGGTTCAAAATGGCCGACTTCAAAATGGCCGCCATGGTCACCACCCATCTTGAAAAGTTTCCCCCCTCACATATACTAATGTGCCACAAACAGGAAGTTAATATCACCAACCATTCCCATTTTATTAAGGTGTATCCATATAAATGGCCCACCCTGTATATTCAGGATTTATTAAGGACAGAAGCAATTGTTCCGGTGCCAAAAGAACAAAGAGGCAAAGGAGTTTTCTCTCCGACCTTTCTAGTAAAGAAGGCCTCAGGGAAGTTCAGACCGGTTTTGGACCTAAGATTTTTGAACAAATTCATAAGACCGGCAAGTTTTCGAATGGAGTCTTTACGGACTATCACGTCAGTGCTTCAACCCTTGGACTGGATGCTATCAATAGACCTGGCAGAAGCATACCTTCACGTCCCTAACCACGCTTCTTTTCATCGATTCCTCAGATTTGCGATCGGAGATTGTCAGTACCAATTTGTCTGTCTTCCATTCGGTCCCCCCGGACATTTTCAAAAGTTTTGCTAGCAGTAGTCACCCTCCTTCGGTTGGAGAACATGAGAGTTTTTCATTACCTCGACGATATTCTCCTCCTGGCAAATTCCAAGCAAACCCTAATGTTGCATCGGGCAAGAACACTAGAGATGCTTCAGACATTTGGATGGCTGATCAATTTCACCAAAAGTCAGCTAATTCCAGCTCAAAGGTTGGAATATCTAGGGGTCTTATTCGACACTGTCCTAGGGAGGGTGTTTCTTACGGAGGAGAAGATATCCCTCTTAACCTTGACAGTCCGAACTCTGAATAGGAGCCCGTCAGTATCAGCAAGGCATTGTATGAGGGTTCTGGGCTTAATGAATGCGGCAGTACCTACAGTGGCATGGGCGAGATGGCATCTCAGACACCTTCAATTTGCCTTTCTCCAGCAATGGGACAGGATATCCTTAGCTCAACAAATATTCCTACCTCAATTCGTGAAACAGGCCCTGGCCTGGTGGTTGAGACCGAGCAACCTGAACCAGGGTTTTCCACTTTTTGGCTCACAGGTGATCACAATTACTTCAGACGCAAGTCTGAAGGGTTGGGGAGCACACTGTCTGGACAAAGTGGCACAAGAGAGATGGAAAGGAAGAGTGTCTCGTTCCTCCAATCAACTGGAGCTGATGGCGGCACAAAAGGCCTTGCTAGCGTTTGCACCTCTGATTCGGGGGCAGCATGTCAAGATGTTAATGGACAACAGAACAGCGGTGGCATATACGTCCAACCAGGGAGGTACGAGGAGCCTTCCTCTTTTGCGGATCGCAGCTCAGATTTTCTGGTGGGCAGAGAACAATCTGTCATCCTTAACAGCGTCTTACCTTCCGGGGATAGAGAACACAAGGGCGGATGCCTTAAGCAGGCAATTCATAGATCGGAACGAGTGGATGCTAAATCGGAAATTCCTCTGGCCGTTTTTTGCGATGTGGGGAACGCCGGAGATAGATCTAATGGCATCTCCTTACAATGCCCAGCTGCCAGTTTTCTTCAGCAGATTCTTTCACCCCAAGGCCAGGGGTCAGAATACGCTGTCTTAGCACTGGAAATTTCGCCTGGCATACATCTTTCCGTCAACGCCCTTGATTCTGAAAACACTACTCAAGATTCAGCAAGAGAAGGTGATGGCCATTGCAATTGCCCCATTCTGGCCCAACCGGCCATGGTTCCCGCTGCTAATGCAGCTATCAGTAGCACTTCCGAGGGCCAGAGATCTCCTTTCCCAAGGCGACATGCTACACCCCAATGTGACTCGGCTCAGTTTGACGGCTTGGCTATTGAAAGGCGCAGACTAGCTCAGATGGGCATAACCGAGGGTGTTCAGAAAACATTGCTGGCGTCTCGGAAACTATCCTCAAACATAACATACTACAGGATTTGGAAGAAGTTCTTTGAGGTGGCAGCTTTAAGACATTTCAATCCTGAATCTCCTTCACGGACTGATATCTTGGAATTTTTGCAGTCGGCCCTGGACAAAGGTCTTAGCTACAGCACAGTCAGAGTTCAACTGTCGGCCATCTCGGCATTGACAGGAGTTCGATGGGCTGAAGACCCATTAGTGTCCCGTTTTATGCGGGCAGTCCTGAAACTGAAACCTCCAGTCAGATCTTTTTCCCAAAATGGGATCTCCCACTGGTCCTCCAAGCATTAATGAAGGAGCCCTTCTGGCCGGATGAACACATATCGTTGTTCTTCTTGACCTTGAAATCAGTCTTCTTAACGGCTATTGCAACAGCCAGATGAGTCTCAGAAATACAGGCTTTTTCGGCAAGATCACCATACTGCGAACAATTTCAGGACAAAATAATTTTACGTCCAGTACCGACTTTTCTCCAGAAAGTGGTGTCACATTTCCATATAAATTGGGAAGTCGTATTGCCGTCAATTTCGGCAGTAACAGGCCAAGAAGATTGGGATAAGGTGGATGTCTGCTGAGTCATAACGACATATCTGCGTAGAACAGAAGACTTCAGGAAGGTGGACAATTTATTTATCCTACCAGTAGGTCCCAAGAGGGGTCAGATGGCCTCCTCTAGGATCCTTTCCTCATGGATTGTACAAGCCATAAGGCATGCTTATACAGCCTCAGGTCTGCATCCTCCGGAGGAGGTTAGAGCACACTCGACAAGAGCGACATCAGCTTCCTGGGCAAGTCATGCCAAAGTTCCTGCGGAGATAGTGTGTAAGGCTGTGAGCTGGAAGTCCCCTAATACTTTCATCGCTCACTATCGCTTGGATGTGATATACGGTCCATCACGAACATTGAGCACTTCGGTGCTGACGTCTGCTCTGTCTGTCTGATTTAATACAGTCACTTTTTGCATTCTTTCGGGGTGATGTCTAATTATTTTTCACCCTGTATTTGTTATGCTAGTTATTTCCCATACGTAGACTGACATGATGAGCTCCAGGAATATGGAAAATTGTTACCATACTTACCGTATATTTCCTTTCCTGGAAGCACATCATGTCAGCCTAGGATTTCCCACCCTACTATTCCATCGCAAGGAAGGTTAGGAACAAAGGGGAATAGGGGAGCCACCTTTTATTCAAGTAGGGGGTTGTCCTATGGGGGTCAGAGGGGTGGACCTGACCCATACGTAGGCTGACATGATGAGCTTCCAGGAAAGGAAAATTACGGTAAGTATGGTAACAATTTTACATATTCTTTCCCTGTGCACAGTGAGTGCACAAGGAAACAAAAAGTTCCACAATGGCTAAAAATAAAAGATCGAAGGAATATCTAAGGGCAGACTGTAGTTTGTGTTAACCCCTTCAGCCCCGGAAGTTTTACTTCCTTATTGACCAGGCCATTTTTTGCGAATACGGCACTGGGTTTCTTTAACTGACAATTGCGCGGTCGTGTGACGCTGTACACAAATAAAATTAATGTACTTTTTTCCCCACAAATAGAGTTTTCTTTTGGTGGAATTTGATCACCTCTGTGTTTTTTTATTTTTTGCGCTATAAACAAAAAAAAAGTGATGATTTTGAAAAAAAGGCAATATTTTTTACTTTCTGCTATAAAACATATCTAATAAAAAAAATGTAAAAAATCGAATTTCTTCATCAATTTTGGCCAATATGTATTTGGCTACATAATTTTGTTAAAAAAAATCCCAATAAGCGTATATTGATTGGTTTGCGCAAAGGTTATAGCGTCTACAAACTATGGGATAAATGTATTTATTTTTTTTTTACTAGTAATGGAGGTGATCAGTGATTTTTAGCAAGACTGCATTATTGCGGGGACAAATCGGACACCCAACTGACACTTTTTTTTGGAACCAGTGACATTATTACAGTGATCAGTGCTAAAAATATGCATTGTTATTGTATTAATAACACTGGCAGGAAAGAGGTTAACATCAGGGGGATCAAAAAGTTAAAGCGGAGTTCCACCCAAAAGTGGAACTTCCATTTAAAGGGAGGTGACCCCTCGACATGTCATTTTTTTTTGGGGGGGGGGGGGGG
>BLSH010461406.1:367497-379702 GCA_018402905.1 Glandirana rugosa
GAGGGGGCAAGGGAGAGGGGGGTGAGAGAGAAGAGGAGTGAGAGAGAGGGGGTGAGAGGGAGGTGAGTGAGAAAGGGGGTAAGAGAGAGAAGGGGTGAGAGGGAGGGCCAGAGAGAGAGGCAAGTGAGAAAGGGAGTGAGGGGGTGAAAGAAAAGAGGGGTGAGAGGGATGGTGAGAGAGAGAGGTGAGCGAGAGATAGGGGGTGAGAGAGGGGGTGAGAGAGAGGGGGGTGAGTGAGAAGGGGGGTGAGAGAGCAGGAGGGTAGAGGGGGTGAGGGGGAGGGCAAAAGAGGGGGTGCGTGAGAAAGGGGGTTAAAGAAGAGGGTTGAGAGAGATAGAGGGGGGTGAGTGAGAGAGGAGGCAAGTGAGGGGGGAGAGAGAGTGGGATGAGAGAGAGTTGAAGATAAGAGGGGGGGTGTTCAGTATGTCTGCTACTTACAACTATGTGCCTCTATATCCCCTTTCACATCAGTGTGTGCACTGTACCGTGGTCCAATACTCTTGTATGCAGTTGATTTGCACTCAGCAGAGATCATCCTGCATCCACACACAGGACCCTCTTCTGTTCCCATCCTCCTAGTCAAGGACACAACACAATGTGCGATCAGAGCTGCATTTCAGTGGGTGGGCTGCACAGGAGGGGCGGGGCTTGCCATGCACGGCTTTCCCAGAGGGAGTGTTCAATGCTCTGTGGCTGGACACGGGCTCTAAGTGTTTTCTGCTTGCGCTGACGCTGTCTCTATTCTGTACTCAGGTTGGGGGGGTATTTGCCGTGAGGGGACCTTCACATGCTAAGGACAACACTGTGTACTGACACTGATCTATGATCAGAGCTCTGCAACAAGTAGAGGTGACATCACAGAGCCTCTCATGGGGCCCCCTACTGGTCGCGTGCCCTCGGGAAGTGCCCAAGTGCCCGAATGGTCAGACCACCCCTGTGGGGACGAGCACAGCAGCTCCAGATGCTGGCTTGGGTCCTCATTGGATACATTAATAGCAGTGCAGCCATTTCCCAGGAGGCAAGGCCGAGTCCTGCTGTCTGTGTCAATGGACCCAGCAGCAGGACTTGGGAGCATGCCCGCACGAGTGCCCCCAGGGGAAACATATTTCTGAGGGGGCACTCGAGAAGAGGAGGAGCCAGGAGCGCTGCTGAGGGACCCCAGAAGAGGAGGATCGGGCCACTCTGTGCGAAACCGCTGCACAGAGGTGGTAAGTGAGTGTAGCCAGGAGCCAAGGGTTACACTCCTGGCAATAAAGATGTTCCTGCTTGCAGGTATTATGCAGCTAGTGCCAGTCTATTAGTTGTGACTTGAACTGTACTAAGGGAAATGCATTCTGGAGATTGTACTGTGCTTTCAAGGATTCCTCATTGAACTGTGCTGCAGAAGAACAGTATTTCCCATCAGATTGTGCTGCATAGGCAGGTTCCTGGGAGAAGCTGTGCTTCATGGGAGAGGCAATTTAAGCAATGGGTGCAGCCTAGCATGCTCTCTCTGGAGGACGCGATCAATCAAGCAAGACCCTGTGTGCTGAGTTGCGGCCTACTCACACAGACCGGGTGGTTTGCAACTGTGCAGCGCTTCAGCGATGACCCGGGAGACCTGCCCTGCTTGCAGCGGAGCTTATTCCTGATTGATCTGGGAGAACCACAAGGAGAGGGGCGGTGGAAGTCGAACCCAGGAGCCAGAGGGCTGAAGTGTCATCATCTCCATCCTCACCGTTACCATCATCCAAGCAGTGGATCCGTCTCTTACAGTCACTGTTCCTGTTGGGTGAGCGGGCTTAGGCCCATCAATATTGTACTGTGCACATAAAGACTAATTTCACATACTTATTGCTAGTAGAGATTTAAGCACCAATACAGAACAGGAGACACTGGAGTATAATCAATAGAACTCTTTTACTGGATTGCTGTCAGCTGTAGTTTTCTTGCAAAGTAAGTGGCCACTGTGAAGTTCTTTTTTTTTTACTGCAGTAGGAGTGTTTCACATCATTGTAGTGCACTACTTGGAAAAATCTGTTTGCAGCTACTACAAATACTTTCTGAGTACCCGTCATCTAAATTAAAGACCTGGCTGAAGATTTACTGTACTTTGATCCCGGTACATTGATTCACTGTGGGTGCATCTGCTTTCCTCCCACTTAGCAGGTTTCAATACTTACTCAAATAGCAACAAATCTAATTCACCTAAGAACTCTCTTCTGTAGAGAAGGTTGAATTTATAGGTAGATATGATTTATTTGAGTTGTACTATTTTACCTACAGCAAGTAAGTTATACCAGTTTACCTTCAGACAATTGAGTTGTACCTGTTTAGCGGTTAAAGTATATTGGTTGACCTCCAGATATTTGGTTTATACCTGAGTGTGTAGGTTTATGTGCTTATTCATTTAGTGACTGTCAGGGGAGTGAATGGTAGAGAGTGGTATGATGGACAGTAGTCATTCCCCTGCTCTCCTGTACCCACTCTCATGTACAGAATCATTAGACTACAGTTAAGACATTGTGTTGCACATTGGTAATCTATTGTCATCTATTTACAAGTGATTTCCATAATTTGTCAATTCAGAGTTCCTTCTTAATACAGCATATCCTTGAGTAAATACCATTGATTACTCAACACTGAATGATTCCTTTTACTGTGTCTCATTTGGGAAAAAGATCACACTATGAGTGAACCCAGTGTGCCAGGGGTGGCGGTGGACTCTCAGAGTCAGGGAAACCAAGGGGGAACTGACTCATCATGTGACCCTCAAGGGGCCAGCGCTGCATATAACATGTTTGTTATTTAAAAAAAAAAAAGAAACAAGCCTTTACAATCACTTTAAGTTGAGCTTACTGATCTATCATACATTTATGATACATATCCTAGATCTTGGAAACAGCCCTATGACTTTCCAGTCTTCTTTATTCAGGTGTATTAGAATGTGACACTGTTCTTTATGGTCCAGAAGAAAAAAAAACGTGCTGCAGTGTTTCTTTTGATGCTTAGGATTTTTGATTTCAAGTTCCCAGATAGGGACACCTGCTGTGGGCATATTTTATATTGCAGAGGAAATAATAGAAGTGTGAATGATTATTTTGCATCAGAAGGACTGAGACTCTGAGGTGGGAAGGAAGAAAGCCTAAAGCAAAGGTAGGAAAGCTTGCCCTTGAAGAGTTTTTAGTGCAGGTGTGGACTATTTTTTGATATAGGGGGCCTAAAATGTGACCCCTGACATAACCTAAGGGCCACACATTATATTCAACATGTATTTCTGCAGAAAAGTGCTGTATTAGTGGTTGAGAGTGATAATATGCTGCAGGAGTTCATTGTTTTGCTTTGCATCGTTGAATGTTCTTTGTGGTAAAGCCAGGAAGCAATGTAACCTCTGTAGTGTATTAATGTGCTTTATTAACCACTTGCTTACTGGGCACTTATACCCCTTTCCTGCCCCGGCCAATGTTCAACTTTTCAGCACTGTCGCACTTTGAATGACAATTGCACAGACATGCAACACTGTGCCCATATGAAATTTTTAGCATTTTCTTCACACAAATAGGGCTTTCTTTAACCACCTGCCTACCGCCCACCGTCATATGACGGCAGAGCGGTAAGCCTCTTGTTCTGGGACAACATTATATGACGTTGTCCCTTTAAGCCGGGATTGCGCGCGATCGGGCGCGCGCATCCCGGCTCTGTCAGTGGCGACGTGTCCCCAGGACACAGCTCGTCACCGACTGGGGTGAACAGTCATTGGGCACGGCTGTTTACCATGTGATCACTAAGTGGTATTCCCCCGCTTACACGGCGCACGCGCGCGATCGGGAGCATGCGGCGCGTGCATGTGGGTGGCGGCGTGTTCCCAGGGAACACTGCCTGCCACCCACAGTAAAGAACAGCCATTGGCCAGCGGCTGTTAGCATGTGATCGGCTGTGATCCATTCACATCCGATCACAAATGTAAACACAGGCTTCCAGTGTGAGGAGAGGAGAGCCTGGATCAGTGAGTTACCAGTCTGTGTTTGTACTGTACTACAAAACACCTGCCACATCAATCCTGCCCCCCCCCCATTGCACCTGTCACCCAATCAGTCACCACATCTGCCCCAATAAAGTGCACCTGTCACCTGTCAGTCACCGTGGTTTATCAGTGACCACCGCCTGTCACCCATCAGCGACTGTCACCCATCAGTGATCACCGTCTGTCACCCATCACCCATCAGTGATCACCGCCTGTCACCTGTCACCCATCAGTGACCACCGCCAGTCACCCATCAGTGGCCACCACCTGTCACCCATCACTCATCAGTGACCACCGCCTGTCACCCATCAGTGACCACCACCTGTCACCCATCACATATCAGTGACCACCACCTGTCACCCGTCACCCATCAGTGACCACCGCCTGTCACCCAGTGACCATCGCCTGTCACCCGTCACCCAGTGACCACCGCCTGTCACCCATCAGTGACCACCGCCTGCAACCCGTCACTTATCAGTGACCACTGCCAAACACCGGCACACATCATTGACCACCATCTGTCATCCGTCACCCATCAGTGACCACCGCCTGTCACCCATCACCCAGTGACCACCACCTGTCACCCGTCACTCATCAGTGGCCACCGCCAGACACCCGGCACACATCAGTGACCACCACCTGTCATCCGTCACCCATTAGTGACCACCGCCTGTCACCTGTCACCCAGTGACCACCGCCTGTCACTCGTCACCCAGTGACCACCGCCTGTCACTCATCAGTAACCACCACCTGTCACCCGTCACTTATCAGTGACCACCACCAGAGACCCATCACACATCAGTGACCACCACCTGTCATCCATCACCTATCAGTGACCACCACCTGTCGCCCAGTGACCACCGCCTGTCACCCGTCACCCAGTGACCACCGCCTGTCACCCGTCACCCAGTGACCACCGCCTGTCACCCATCAGTGACCACCGCCTGTCACCCGTCACTCATCAGTGACCACCGCCAGACACCCATCACACATCAGTGACTACCACCTGTCATCCGTCACCCATCAGTGACCACCGCCTGTAACTCATCACCCAGTGACCACCGCCTGTCACCCAGTGACCACCGCCTGTTGCCCATCAGTGACCACTACCTGTCACCCGTCACTCATCAGTGACCACCGCCAGGCACCCATCACACATCAGTGACCACCACCTGTCATCTGTCACCCATCAGTGACCACCACCTGTCACCCAGTGACCACCAACTGTCACCCATCAGTGACCCCCACCAGTTACCCGTCACCCATCAGTGACCACCGCCTGTCACCCATCAGTGCCCACCACCTGTCACCCGTCACTCATTAGTGACCACCGTCAGACACCATCACACATTAGTGACCACCGCCTGTCACCCATCAGTGCCCACCACCTGTCACCCATCAGTGACCACCACTCGTCACCCATCAGAGATCACCACCTGTCACCTGTCTGTGATCACCGCCAGACACCCGTCACCCATCAGTGACCACCGCCAGACACCCATCAGTGACCACCGCCAATCACCCATCACACAGCCATGTCCAAACGTTTTTATAACAGTGAGGAGGCATTCCGTATCCTGTCCATGACTGATGAGAGCAACGGGGAGCTCTCATCAGAATCTGATACCCATTCTGACTCCGAAACTGATTCTGCATTTGAAATTATTGGCAGCAGTGGATCAGAAGATGAATCGGAGGAAGAATGGGTTCCTCCTCCTAAAAGAGCACAGCACTCTATAAACCAGGCAGCTGACAGCAACCAGGATCACATTGCCAGGCCAAGTACCAGCGCTGCCGCTAGCAACCGTGATCACATTCCAAGGCCCAATACCAGCGCTGCTGCCAGCGATAGGCCCCGGGAACAAATGCCCAGTACCAGTGCTGCCACATCACGTCCCCCAAGAGCCAGGGCTGCTACACACCTCCCAGAAGGTCTTGCCAACCCAACATGGCTGCCTTCCAGCTCGGGAGCAGCAAGAATCCCCCTTTCACCGCACAGCCAGGTCAATGTCCAAAATTTAAAAGAAATAGATTTTTTTTCTCTATTTTTGCCCGACACCTTTCTTCAGATGATCGTGGACCAGACCAATTTGTATGCCCAGCAATTTATTGCAAACAACCCCCAATCCTCATATGCCCGTCCATTTGAATGGAAAGATGTCACCTTGCCAGAATTCAAACTGTTTATGAGCCTCACCATAAACATGGGGATTACCAAAAAAAATGAACTAAATGCCTACTGGCCCACCCACCCCATCCACCACATGGCCATGTATTCTTCTGTAATGCCCAGGTCCCGATACCAAATGATAATGAGATTCCTTCATTTCAGTGACAACACTCAGTGCCCTCCCCGTAATCATCCCAATTACGATAAATTAAATAAAATTTGCCCACTCATAAATTTCTTTACCCAGCAATTTTCAGAACTTTATGTCCCCGAGCAACATATTTGTGTTGATGAGTCCCTGGTACCCTTT
The DNA here is from genome assembly GCA_018402905.1 of Glandirana rugosa. Classification (NCBI taxonomy): domain Eukaryota; kingdom Metazoa; phylum Chordata; class Amphibia; order Anura; family Ranidae; genus Glandirana; species Glandirana rugosa. The sequence goes on from BLSH010461406.1 coordinate 373,981, forward strand.
TCCGGCCGACTAGGAATAAAGCAGTATATTCCTAGCAAAAAAGCCAAATATGGCGTTAAATTATATAAACTTTGTGGGAGAGCCACGGGATATCTGTATGCATTCCGCATATATGAAGGAAGAGATTCCCAGCTCCAGCCCCCTGACTACCCGACCTACATAGGCACAGCTGGAAAAATCGTATGGGACCTGGCCTACCCACTGCTCAATAAAGGATACCATCTATATCTGGACAATTTTTATACCAGTTTGCCCCTTTTCAAACATCTGTACCTTGTTAATACTCTGGCCTGCGGAACCATAAGGAAGAATAGGAAGGGCTTCCCACAATCGATTGTGAACAAGAGATTGCAAAAGGGAGAAAAAGCAACATTGCGATGCAATGCAGTGCTGGCCTTGAGGTGGAGGGATAACCGTGATGTTCACATGATGTCCACCATCCATGATGACACCACTGTTGAGGTTCCGAGAAGAAGAGGCCCCGTTCAAAAGCCAACCTGCGTCCAGGAATATAATCTCTACATGGGGGGGTGAATTTCAACGACCAAATGAATAAGGAGGTCCCGGTTCTGGTACAAGAAGATAGCCCTTTATCTAATTCATTTGGCCATGTATAATGCCTATATCATCTTTAGTAAATCCACAGAAAACCCTGCCCCCTTCCTGAAATTCATAGAAGAAACTGTCACGTCCCTCATTTATCCAGAAAGCCCCCCTCCAGAAAACCTTCGCTCTGATGCGGTTAGCCGACTTCATGAGCGCCACTTCCCGGACCCTATCCCCCCATCTGAAACAGGCCGAAGACGCCAAAAAAGATGCAGAGTATGCGGCAAGAGAGGATTCCGTAAAGATACCAGCTTCCATTGTCCCCAGTGTCCCTCCGAACCTGGCCTTTGCATTGGTGAGTGCTTCAGAGTGTACCACACATCCATAAGATATTAGCCCATTATTCCTCAATTTTTATCATCCATCTGTGCTGACCATTTTCATGCTTCCCCAAATAACTATGCCACTTCCTTCCACGTGAACTGACCCTGGCTTGTTTTTCGACTATGCTTCTGCCTAACGTTTGGACTGCTTGCACGTGAACGACCCTGGCTTGTTTTATCAACTACGCTTCTGCCCACTGTTTGGACTGCTTGCACGTGCACTGACCCTGGCCTGTTTTATCAACTACGCTTCTGCCTACCGTTTGGACTGCTTGCACGTGAACTGACCCTGGCTTGTTATTGATTATGCTTTTGCCTACCACTTGGACTGATCTATTGCCCTTCTACAGTAGTACACAGGGGTCTCACATATGTGAGGGGCACAATAATTTGTTTTTCCGGACGGATGGAGAAAACAATTTTTTTGTTTACTCTGCGTTTTGTAATTTCTGGATTAGGGATTAGTTGCCTGGAGGCTTCAAAGTGAAGGGTGGGAAAAGCCACTACCCCTGTGCCCCTGTGCACAGGCCTTACCCGAATGAGGCCCTCAGCCTGCCACTGACTTACTGCCATCATGCCTCTGCTTGCTGCATGACCTGACCACACCTTTGCCTGCTACCTGGACTATGGGAGAAATTAGCTGTAGCAAGAGGCAGCAGGTTTATGAAGGACTGGAGAGCTGTACAGTGAGTGACTGCAGGTGACAATGTACCAGGACCAATATTATGGCTGTGCTGGCTGTCTGGACAATTTCTATGGACAAATGCTTTGGCTGTGCTGACAATGTCCTTGTACTAACTATAGACAATATTCCTGCCTGCTGTCTGGATAACTACTATTGCCGTCACTAAGCACATCCCTGCCTGCTGCCTGGACCAATGCTCTCCTCGGTGGACACTACTAAAACCACAGGTAATACTTCTTTTTTACCCTTTCCTCAATAGGACTGTAATTCTTGGTATGTACATGCTATTTGATGATGTGTGGTTCTCAGGAAATGATATGTGTAATGTATGCTCCTAGAATGTCTGAAGGTATAAGTTCAATGTTGGGCCTCTGTATGTGGCCAGGCTGTGTAAAAGTCTCACACATGTGGTATCGCCATACTCAGCAGGAGTAGCAGAATGTATTTTGGGGTGTCATTTTTGCTGTGTACATGCTATGTGTTGGAAATATCTTGTAAATGGACAACTTTGTGTAAAAAAAATGCGTTTTAATTTTTTTTCCACAGTTTCCAAAAACTTCTGGAAAAAAATGACATGTTCAAAAGACTCATTATGCCTCATATACTATACGTTGGTGTGTTTGCTTTCCAAAATGGGGTAATTTTATGGGCAATTCCATTGTCCTGGTGCTCCAGGACCTTCAAAAGTGTAATAGGTGGTTGAGAAATGAGATGTGCAATTTATGCTCGTAAAATGTCAGAAGGTGCTAGTTCAATGTTGGGCCTCTGTAGGTGGCCAGGCTGTGTAAAAGTCTCACACATGTGGTATCGCCATACTCAGCAGGAGTAGCAGAATGTATTTTGGGGTGTCATTTTTGCTGTGTACATGCTATGTGTTGGAAATATCTTGTAAATGGACGACTTTGTGTAAAAAAATGCGTTTTCATTTTTTTCCACATTTTCCAAAAACTTCTGTAAAAAAATGACATTTCAAAAGACTCATTATGCCTCATATATTATACCTTGGGGTGTTTGCTTTCCAAAATGGGGTCATTTTGTGGGCAATTCTATTGTCCTGTTGCTACGGGGCCTTCAAAAGTGTGATAGGTCGTCATGACATTAGATGTGTAATTTATGTCCCTAGAATACCTGATGGTGCTGCCTGCATGTTGGGCCTCTGTTTGTGGCCAGGCTGTGAAAAAGTCTGAGACATGTGGTATCGCCATACTCAGGAGGAGTAGCAGAATGTGTTTTGGGGTGTAGTTGCAAGTAATATGACAATTTTGTAATAAAAAATCTTCATTTTGCAAAGAATTGTGGGAAAAAAATTACAACTTCAAAGAACTCACCATGCCCCTTACTAAATACCTTGGAATGTCTACTTTCCAAAAAAGGATCATTTGGGGGGGATTTGTACTTTCTTGACTTGTTAGTGTCTCAAGAAATTAGATAGGCCTTCAGTACATCAGGTGTGATCAATTTTCAATGATTGGCACCATAGTTTGTAGACTCTATAACTTTCACAAGGACCAAATAATATACATCGATTTGGGTTATTTTTACCAAAGATATGTAGTAGTATAAATTTTGGCCAAAATTTATGAAGAAAAATCACAAATTTGCTAATTTTTTTGACAGAAACAAAGAAAAAAAAAATGTTTTCACAAAATTTTCAGTCATTTTTTATTTATAGCACAAAAAATAAAAAACCCACTAGTGATTAAATACCACCAAAAGAAAGCTTTATTTGTGTGAAAAAAAGGATGCAAATTTCATATGGGTACAATGTTGCATGACTGAGTAATTGTCATTCAAAGTGTGGTAGCGCTGAAAGCTGAAAAATGGCCTGGACAGGAAGGGGGTTTTCGTGCCCAGCATTGATGTGGTTAATGACCACTGAGTTTTTAATTTTTTGCTAAACAAACAAAAAAGACCGAAAATTTTGGAGAAACAAAAAACGTTTTCATAGTTTGTTATAAAATTTTTGCTAACAGGTAGTTTTTCTCCATCATTGATGTGCATTGATGAGGCTGCACTGATGGGCACTGATAGGCCGAACTGATAAGTGGCAACCTGTGAAGCTCTGGGGAACTCCATGCCCAAGAGGGTTAAGTCAGTGCTGGAAAACAATGGTGGCCACACAAAATATTGACACTTTGGGCCCAATTTGGACATTTTCACTTAGGGGTGTACTCACTTTTGTTGCCAGTGGTTTAGACATTAATGGCTGTGTGTTGAGTTATTTTGAGGGGACAGCAAATTTACACTGTTATACAAGCTGTACACCCACTACTTTGCATTGTAGTAAAGTGTCATTTCTTCAGTGTTGTCACATGAAAAGATAGAATAAAATATTTACAAAAATGTGAGGGGTGTACTCACTTTTGTGAGATACTGTATATTCCAGCTGCCCTTTTGCCTTACCCAGCCCTCTATGTTCCAGTATCCTCTGGAAAACAGGGGAGAGCAATCAAACCCACAGCCTGCGATCTCAAAAACAGCCAAAGCAATCAAGAACTGCTCCAACAGAACAGAGGAGCCAAAAGAACTAACTAAAATTCTAAATAGGAGCGTGCTACACAGGTACAGGGCAAACGTTGTGCCAGTGCAAGTACAGTAGTAACATGCGTCAATTCTGAATTCCGAATTAGTTTTTCGTTAAAATTCGGCATATTCATTAATTCGGAAACATCCGAAATAACGAAAGACTATTTAACTAATTTTTTTCTAAAACAAATTTTGTAAAAGAACGAAAATTCGAAAGAACGAAAATCCGAAATTCGAAAATCCGAAAATTTGACAGAACGAAAATTTAAAAATGCGAAAGAATGAAAATTCAAAATTTGAAAATACGAAAATATGAAAGAACGAAAATCAGAAAATCTAAACAGAAGAACGAAAATCTGAAAAATTAGACAGAACGAAAATCTGAAAATCCAAAAGAACAAAAAACATAGAGTAATTTGATTATAATCGAAATATTACATTTATTAAGCATTATTATAGCTTTTATTATTACTATTATTATTTTTTGGCTGTTAGTGAGTGTAACAAATACAAATTTATCTGAAGTTACAAACTTACGAATTATCCGAAATAACGAATAATGGATAATTCATAATTTTGAATAAATTCATATTCATTACGTTCACTAACAGCCAAATATGAAAGGAAATTCCAATACCTATAATTTAATCGTTTTAACTATTATTATAGTGTTTTATTATTATTATTATTTATTATTATTAATTAATTATGTTCCATTTGTTTAGATGCGGCATTTATTTTTGGATAATTCGTAACTTCGGATAAATTAGTATTCATTACGTTCACTAACAGCCAAATTTGAAAGGTAATTCCAATACCTATAATTTAATCGTTTATAACTATTATTATAGTTTTTATTATTATCATTATTATTATTATTATTAATAATAAAAAAAACTATAATAATGGTTAATAAACTTAATATTTTAATTATAATAGAAATTATGCCAATGTTTTTTGTTCTTTCAGATTTTCGAATTTTCGTTCATATTTTCGGATTTTAGTTCTTTGGTTTTGGATTTTTGTTCTTTCTGATTTTCGTTCTTTTGAGTCTTCAGGATTTTCATTCTTTCGAATTTTCGAATATCTGATTTTCGTTCTTTCGAATTTTCAGAATTTTGGATTTTCGTTCTTTGGAATTATTCCGAATTATCAAAATAATGAATGCAGCATCTAAGTGAATGGAACGTAATGAATTCTAATTTATTTGAAGTTACAAATTTATTTGAAATAATGAATATTGATCATAACGAATGATCTGAAAAACGAAAAACAAAAACGAATAAAAAGAAGAAGAAAAAAAAATCTAATCTTTCAGCAGTGCACATGTCTACTCCACCTCAGTGCAGGACCCAGTACAGAAGGAGGCGAGGTCGTCCTAGATCTTCCAATGTAACAGGTGATATGATGGAGAGTCCCCCATCCATAAACACTTCTCATACTATTTCAGGTATCACACCCATCAGGTCTGAACAAGTTCTTAAAGGGATTGTAAACCCTCAAGGTTTTTCACCTTATTGCATTCTATGTATTAATGTGAAAAACCTTTTCACCTGCAGCAGCCCCCCCCCCCCCCCCCCCC
>BLSH010461406.1:379712-403809 GCA_018402905.1 Glandirana rugosa
CCCCCCCCCCCCCCCCCCCGAGCTGCTCTGGTCCTCATTGGCTGGATTGATAGCTGGGGAGCCATTGGCTCCCGCCGCTGTCAATCAAGTCCAGTGACCCGGGAGCCGGGGGGCGGGGCCGAGTCCTTCTGTTTGTGTGAATACACGCAACAGCAGGACTGGGGAGCGCGCCTGCACGGGTGACCCCAGGGAAGTGTGGTGGTCACTTGAGAAGAGGAGGAACCGGAGCACTGCTGGAGGACCCCAGAAGACGGCATTAGGGGCCACTCTGTGCAAAACCGCTGCACAGGGGAGGTGAGTATGACATGTTTGTTATTTTAAAAAAAAGTGAGCCTTTAGTATCACTTTATATTTACTGCGGCAGTGTGACGCTGTCTGGCGAATTGCTGTATATAGGCGTCGGTTCACGGACGCACAGCTAGGGGGCCTGCCGCACTCTGGAGGAGTGTGCCCGCGGCTCGGGCGGGCCCGATCTCTGCCGGTGAGCCGCGATGACCTGAAAAAGAGGGTAAGAACGGGGAACCACCAAAGTAAACACGGCGGTTCCCCGTTCTGACAGGCGGCATGTAAGAGATCTACTGAGCCCTGTCACTGGGATCAGTTAGATCTCTTATGCCCCTGACAGCCCAGTTAGAACACGCCTAGGGAACACAGTTAACCCCTAGATGCCCCCCTGCAGGTTAATCCCTTCACTGCCAATGACATTTATACAGTAATCAGTGGCTATTTTTAGATCTGATCGCTGTATAAACGTCATTGGTCCCAAAAAAGTGTCAATAATGTCTGACATGTCCGCCCCAATATCAAAGTCCCGATAAAAATCGCAGATCGCCGCCATTACTAATAAAAATAAAAAAATATTTAAAAACGCCAGAAATGATTTCTCATGGTTTGTAAACGCAGCAACTTTTGCGCAAACCGATCAATAAACGCCGAGGAAGAATATAAATCTGCCAAAACTGATGAATGAATTAGTTTTTTTATATTTTTGGATTTGTATTTTAGCAAAAAGTAAGAGATATTGGGTTTTTTTTTGCAAAATTGTCGCTCTTTTGTTGTTTATAGGGGTGATCAGAAAGTTTGCAGAGGTGATCAAATACCACCAAAAGAAAGCTCTATTTGTGGGAAAAATAGGAAGCAAATTTCTTTTGGGTACAACGTCCCACGACCGCGCAATTGTCAGTTAAAGCGACGCAGTGCAGAATCGCAAAAAGAGCTCTGGTCCTTAGGTGGGAAATCCTTCCGGGGGTGAAGTGGTTAAGCTGGGATAACAATGACTACTGGCCTTTGGGGGCTAAGGACCAAGCAATAAGCAAAAAAAGGCCTCCAGGCTGCAAGTTGGGTACCATAGATCCGGTGGCTGACTCAACCTACCAGAAATGTCTGTAACTGAAAAGCAACTCTTTGGTGAACTCACCCTTCAAGTAGGAAGTTATAAAGTGATGAATATCAGGAGCCTTAGACTTTATTAACAAAGGGTTCTACTGTGAGCTATAGAACTGCCAGAGAAAAAAAAAAACCTAAAACTTGGCTTTACATCTAACCTATAATATGAGAAAAGCAAAACACATAGATCTTTAAAATGGAAACTCATTTCATGTGACCTGCTATAAATTGACTAATATTTCCATTCTTTGGAGAGAAAAAAGTAAAATAAAAAGTTCACTTTTCAGCTTCCAAAATGTATTGTGTATACAGTTAATATAAACCCTTCACATTACACACACTTGTATCCATTTTTATGGTGATGACTTCCAAAAGGAAATAATACAGAGTTAAGGAGTTTTCTGGATTGAGAAATGTGTTGTATTGCTGAGACCTTTCCATTTTTTAATACACCTAGCTGCTTTTCCATAGAGGTCTGTCTTTTTAAACTGATAGCAGCAATTTTCCAGGTCCAATGCCAAAAGTGGCATAGTAAGCACATGGCATAGCCGGCTCGGCACTGTCGCCATTCAGGAAAGCCTTGTATTTTTTTCAATACATACAAGGCATTATCTAATTGGACAAGGTGGAGAGGCTGGTGGTGACCTCACAATCTCCACCGCTTTCTCTGAATTGCAGTCATGTTGAGCAGGCTACCTGTGGTAGCCACTCACCACTGGACCCAGAAGACTGCTGCTATCACCAGGGGAGGGCTGGGCCAGGGGGCAGGGGGGCAATTGCCCCCCAGGCCACCCTAACTTACATTCAAAATGGCCGCTCACACTTTTTTCTTCTTGTGGAGGAAGGGAGCAGGGGCCAGGGACGCAGCCATCAATTAACTGTAGGCAAAGGGGGGGGGGCACCCAGGGCCGACTGTGCTGATGGGCACTGGCAAGTCTGCATTTATGGGCACTGTTCAGGTTGCATTTGATAGGCACTGGTGAGGCTGCATTGATGGGCACTGGTGAGGCTGCATTGATGTGCACTGATGAGGTTAAGCTGATGGGCACTGATGAGGCTGCATTGGTGGGCACTGAAGAGCTGCATTGATGCATTATTTTTGCTAAATGTCTTTTGTTGCTATTAACATTAAATTATGTTACCACATTGTATCATATTTGTCTTGCTTCATAACATAAATATCTTTTCTAAAACCAGGTGGGCATGGATGGTAAGCTGATTCGGTGGTTCAATGGGCCACTTGACTGGACTTGCCCCCCAGGCCTAAGGCTGCCAGCCCTCCCCTAGCTATCACTGTAATAGCAATAATTACTACAGTGATTTCCAGCTTCCATACGGATCGGTCAAATATGAGATATGCATACTTACATCACTCCAAGCTGGACCAGTGGTACTATGCTCTAAAAATCATACCTAAACGTGAGATTTAGGGGTTGATTTACTAACATTCAGTTGCTCCAGAGCTTAGTAAATGAAGTAAAGCTTCACGTTGTAAAGAACACCTAATCATGTGCAAGGAAAATTAATAAAAAAAACAGCATTTTTGCTTGTGCGTGATTAGATCATGGAAGTCAGCAGAGCTTCTGTTCATCTACTAAGGTCTCGAGTAACTGCAACTTTGCAAAGTGCACAATCTATTTGCCTCTATTAGATCAACCCCTTAAAGTGAACTTGCTGTCAAAATGCATGGTCCACTTATTCTTTACACCCCCACCCCTTTCAATGTACCCATGTGGAATTAATCATACAGTATACATTAATCACACATTAGGAAGACTGAACTTAGTGTCATTTGGTGGAGGGGGGATTATGGTGTGGGGTTGTTTTTCAGGGGTTGGGCTTGGCCCCTTAGTCCCAGTGAAGGGAACTCTTTGGGCTCGTTTACACTTGCTTCAAAACAGGGCGTCAGACAGGAGTTGTTAACCACTTGCCGACCGTCAATCGGCAATTGACGGCAGCGAGATGGCTCTGTAACGCGGATCGCCGTCATACGACGGCGGCCGCGTGATCGAGCCTAGTGAGCGCGCGCGCGCCGCCGGAGGCGCGCCCGCATGCTCACTGTGTCCGGGGAGGGCCGGGGAGCGGGTGCGGCGGCTTCGATTGCCGCCGGCCACCCGCGATGGCCCCCCCGGAGAGAATGAGCGGAGGTCCGTGTATGTAAACACGGACCTCCGCTCTGTGAGAGGGGGAAGGGAGTGATCACAGCCTTCATGTACATGAAGGCTGTGACCACTTCCCTTCCCCTGTTAGGGCAGTCCCCCCACAGTTAGAACACGCCCAGGGAACATAGTTAACCCTTAGAGCGCCCCCTGCAGGTTAACCCCTTCACTGCCAATGGCATTTACACAGTAATCAGTGCATTTTTATAGCACTGATCGCTGTATAAATGCCAATGGTCCCAAAAAAGTGTCAAAATGGTGCGACATGTCCGCTGAAATATCGCAGTACCGCTAAAAATCGCAGATCGCCGCCATTATTAGTAAAAAATAAAAAAAAAAGAAAAACCCCAAAAATGAATTCTCATCATCCGTAAACGCGACCACTTTTGTGCAAACCAATCAATAAACGCCGATTGCGATTTTTTTTATCGCAAATATGAGGAAGAATATAAATCGGCCAAAAACGGTGAAAAAAAATGTTTTTTTATATTTTTTTTTTGGATTTGTATTTTAGGAAAAAGTAAGAAATTTGGGTTTTTTTGCAAAATTGTCGCTCTTCTTTTGATTATAGCGGCGATCAGAAATGACGCAGAGGGGATCAAATACCACCAAAAGAAAGCTCTATTTGTGGGAAAAAAAGGACGCAAATTTCGTTTGGGTACAACGTCGCACGACCGCGCAATTGTCAGTTAAAGCGACGCAGTGCCGAATCGCAAAAAGGGCTCCGGTCCTAAAGCTGGAAATCCTTCCGGTCCTTAAGTGGTTAAAGCTCCCTTAACGCCAGTCAAAGCTCCTGTCGCTAAATAAAATGGTTAGCTTACAGTCTTGTTTACACCTTGCGTTGGCTTAGCTGCGCTTCAGCTTTGCGTCAAAAATGATACCCCATGTAGCTTTAGCCAAGCTTCAAAGCCTCTCCAAAGCCTCCATAGAAGTCTATGGCAAAGCTTGTTTGAAGCTCGCTTGAAGCACCTGCGGCTTTTCAGAGGCTTTAATTCAGCTTTAGCTTCGCTTTGTTTTGAAGAAATTGCAAGTGTGAGATATCAACGCACACACAGAGCGTTTACTAAGCTTCAACAAGGCTTCAAAAGTGCATCACTAAAGCCTCGTCAAAGTCTTGTTGAAGCCTCACTGAAGCCTCTTAGAAGCACCGCCGAAGCCTCAAAAACACATCATAAAAGCTTGTTGAAGCTGTATGAGCTTTAATGAGCGTTGAAGCCGAAGCAAGTGTAAACTAGCCCTTAAAGCGTCATCATACCAAGACATTTTGGTCAATTTTATGCTCCCGACTTTGTGGGAACAGTTTGGGGATGGCCCCTTCCTGTGCCAACATGACTGCCCACCAGTGCACAGGGGAGAAGGAGGAGTTTGCGAGACAAGATGTGAGTGACCATCAGGACGCGGCGGCCATCTTTGTGGTAGGAAACGTGGATCGTTTCCATTACTGATTATAAGTGCATTTGTTTTGAAGATGATGTAAGTGAAATACTACCTTCCTTAATAATCTGCTTTTAAACATATTGCGCTATGAGATGCCCGCTTTTGTTCTTTCATGATACATCCCTGTTCGTGACTGCATTGGGAAAAGTGGACATGTCTTCATACTATTAAGGAGCATCTCCCATTTGATAAGGAATGCTACAGCTGAGATGCCTGTACCTTTGTGATAATGGTCCATTGCAGGGGGTAAGAGGCTGTGTGTGTGGTATCGATGGTGGTCTCCTATCCTTCCCACTGTGGAATATTGGTCTTGTGCATTTAACATCTCCCACAATAGACAATCTCTATATAGACTTTACAGTGATTTAATCTCTTCACTGTGGTTATATTAGCACTGCAACAATTTTAGTCATCTTTAACTTTTCCTTATTAAAAAAAAATAGCTGTTCTTTTTTTTTTTTTTTTTTTTTTAAAAAGCAAAAACTGAAAAAGAAAAAAAAATGAATAATTTAAAGCAATATTTCTAAAAGAAACACATTGTTCAGCCTTCATCGTTTTGTCAAACAAGGCTTTAAAATTCTTTATTTCTACTCCCTTATTCGTTTTTAAATTCCACTAAAAAGGAATCTTCGGTTCAACACGCGTCCCTCTCGTTTTAATCTCCGTCCTTCTGCGATAGAATCACCGCCGTCAGTCAAATCAAGTCGTCTCCGCTCCCTTTCCTTCTGACGCAACTTTCACTTTTCACTTTAGCATAATGATTACTAACGAGCAAGTATTTCAGCCTAATGATCCTGCAGCAGGATATCGAGGGCCCTGCCAAATCATTCATTCAGCCTGAACACTGTACATTTACATTAAGATGAAGTACAAGATTGCCAGGAGTTTTATGATTCCGAATTACTTTACATTGTAATAGTAATGTAACAAAGGAAGACAAAATGTTTAATGTCATAAGATACAGTAGAAGAGGAGTGTACTGCATGCAGGAAAATGCATCTTAATAAAGAGATACTGTCACCTTGCCCCTGACCCTCCTATACCCACCTTACCTGCACTCCTCACATCTCCTTGCTACAGGCAGTGCTAAGACTGGCTGAGATTGGCTGTATAGGCAGGGCCGGCCCTACCATGGGTCCAGTGGGACCCAGGCAGCACTTTGAGAGGGGCAGCAAATTTAACCATGCTTCTCTTCTATTTACCCAGCAAATTGATGACCAAGATTGTTTTCCAAGCAGTTTTGTGTGTCATGATGACAACTGCCCCAAGGTCTGCCCTGCCTGCCCCTATACTACCCTAACCTGTCCCTATACTGCCCTAGCCTGTCTGTATACTGCCCTTGCCTGTCTATTTACTACCCAAGCCCATCCCTATATTACCTTAGCCTGTCTATATACTATCCTAGCCCACTCCTATATTTCCCTAGCCCACCCCTTGGAATTAAACTTAATGGTATGTGATATCATTTTGCATATAGACAAGGTGCTGTTGCATGTAAATCTGATAAATGTAATTTTAATGATATAAAATAATGGATGAATTTTTTTTTTTGGGGGGGGGGGGTTGGATTTCATTCTTGGACCCAGGCAGCACAATGTCTTAGTGTTCACAAAAAGTGCGGTGCTATGTTGTATTAGGAACCTACGTGGTATGTGGGTATGGCACAGCATGGGTTGTGTGGTCTTGCAGCTTTCAATCCGGTGGTCCAAGGGAACAGCATTGATTTAAAGTGTCAAGTGCTAGAAAATGTGCTCCAAAGTGACCATCCAAAATGATAAGTGGATGTGCTTACCAGAAGCCGGCAAGGTACCAGAATGTGTAGTGAAAACCACTGGGATGTGGATGACCCTTCAACTGGTCCTGGATCGTCTGCTTCAATATCCACTTCAGGGGGGTAATCAAACCCCCTTTGTTGGTGAACGGTGTCACTCAGGCAAACAGGTATTATAAAATAAAGAAAAAAGGGTGCTCCATAGCGTAATCCAGTTACAAACTAGTATTTATTCAAAGTGTGGTTAAAAACACCTACATTTAAAAGGATAAAACTGAGCTCAGTAGTAAGAAGTCCAGATGCAGTGAACCGGGGGGGATATATTGCCTAACCCCTGCCATCAATCAAAATGGCGGGGAAGCCGGATTCCAGAATCCAAAATGGTGCCGGCAGAAGCGTTCCACATGGTATTGCTGGGTTTGCAATAAGTACAACTATATAATGGGAATGGATGTGGCTAATATCCCACATCAGCTATGGTAAGCGTGAGAGTGCCAAATAATCAAATTTAGGAACTAGTCTGGATTATAAAAACAAGATTGATTTGTGGGGAGAAAAGAGGACCTATGTTGCTGACACTAGCACGCCCATCAGGGGGGTGCCGTTATCATTTTGGATGGTCACTTTGGAGCACGTTTTCTAGCACTTGTCACTTTAAATCGATGCTGTTCACTTCGACCAATGGATTGAAAGCTGCCAAACCACACAACCCATGCTGGTGCCTTACCAGCTTCCGGTAAGTGCAATCACCTACTAATGTGGATTGTCACCCCTGATCACTTCCGAGTGGAGCATAAGTCACTCTCACTTCAGATTGCGTTTGGGAATATACGAAAGATATATGAATACATTTATTGGACTATATTAAAAAGGACTTCCTTTTTTTGGTACTTTGTCCCCCCAACTACATCTATGAAATACACCTATTACATTGTGGCCATTTTTCCTTTCGCTCTTCAACAAGCCACGTGCCACAACACTCACGAGATTTGGACTCATTTTGTTTCAAGTGTGTGTATTTATCATTGCCTTTGTTTGTAGAACTTGTAAATACCCACATACCACGTAGGTTCCTAATACAACATAGCACCGCACTTTTTGTGAACACTATTATCCTCCAACTTGGTTTGTTGTTGGGCCGGCAGCTGCAACATATTCTTAATAGGTAGCGTGGTATCTCTATCTCTAGCACAATGTCTTGGACCAGCCCTGTGTATAGGCGACCCAGGGGAGTGGTGATGTCACTACCTCGACATGTCAAATTTAGGCCAAGCAAATACGTTCCAGCCCCATGCACTGTCACAACAGACCAAGTCATGTACTACTACATAGCCATGTGACTGAGGTTGTAATATAAAAAATAAATAAATAAATAACAATTACAAATGCTAAAAAAGGCACAAAAAACTCCCAGGAACCATTTAAAAGTACAATGAACCTTCAAAACCACCTTAAAGCGGAACTTCGGTCATTTTTTTCATCTTTCCATCTATTCTTTCCTCTGCCCTTGTTGTTTTAACTTTGGATAGTAAGACTTTTTTCTGCCAGTAAATACCTTATATAGCCCACTTCCTGTTTCTTGTCTGGTCATTAGCCTAGGCTTATGACATCATGCACAGCTCTCTCTCTCTCACTCTCGTGAGAATTTGCCAGGAAGGGAGGGGGGTGAGCCATAGGAGGGCCAAAGAGAGCTGCAGAGCTGGAGGTGTGTGTCTGTGTAAACTCAGGAAGTGAACAGGCAGCAGCTTCAGCTGGCCATAGTTAAAATTATTGCAGCCAGACTTAGGCCTCATGTACACTGCTGCTGGTAAATGGACGTTTAAAGGCATTTGGGCATTTTTTCCAGCTGAACGCATCTAATGTTATCTTATCAGTACATGTACACAGGGTCGTTTAAGGTAGTTTCCAGGCAGTTGAGTTTAGAGGCTTTTTTTGGAAAGCAAAAAAATGAGTTCACACAGAAGTTCAACAGCTGCAGGCCTCATCCTGGTACAACGACTTGAATCAAATAAGGTACCAGGTACATAATTTGGCGGTTAGTGGTTAAAGTAGTCTCATTTTTTACCTTAAAGCCCAAAATGAAAGGAGAAGGGCTGCTGTTAGAAATCATGGGGCCTATCTTCAGGAACAGTGAACCAAGCTTAACAGGTGGCTTCTGCCACATGAACTAACCGCTCATTTATACACCCAGAATACCCATGAGAATGAGCCCTTCATTATGTTTTTTCAAATTATTTTTTACAATTTTTTTTTTTTTTTACATTTTTATGAACAGCCCTGTGGGGATTGTTGAAGTATCAAGGGTCTAAACAGACACCCAACAGAAAGATATTGAGGACACAGATTCCTTAATCCTTTCTCTACAGCTGCAGGCTGCAGAGTGAATGAACAGAAAGCCCTCTGCACAGTGGCTCCCTGTTTATTCCGAAACAAGCATTGTAAACACTGTTACAGCACCCGCTCCTGCTGCTCTGGTCCCCCTGTTGAACTTATGGGGTGCTCACAGTTATCAGCAGCCTTGGAAAGGAGAATAGAGATATACTTGCCTAATCTTCTGATCCTTCTCATACAAGAGCGGTCCCTGTGGCTTCTGCCGTCAGACAAAACTAGAAGTTGACCTGTGCTTTCAAAGACCCTCTGCAGCGGAAAACATTTTTTTTGCCCAGATTTGGGCTTTAAAGCAGAATAAAGTTTGAGAAGGCAAGTGTTTTATTGCAGAAGAGACATTCAATATCTCTGGGCAGTATGCACTCAGGGATTAATGTCCAAAACGCAAGCAGTCTGTGTTCCAAGCACACTGCCCTAAATGTTATTACCACATGGTGCCCCGTCCACAGGGCCACTGATAAGGCAGTACAACCAGCTCTCCCGTACTGGGCCCGGGCTCCATCAGTTCAAAAGGGGGGCGCAGGCACCTGCTGAGCAGCAGGGCCAGCTGTGCTGTCTTTTTGCAGACACCGAACCTCTTCTGCCCCCCTGCCGCAGCGCTGCCAGCTTCTCCTCCTCTCCCTCCCTAAGGCTGCACTGCAGGGGGGAGGGTTCTAGCACATGCCCCCCCCCCCCCGTGTCCGCCCCCCCCCATGTGCACCTTTCCTCCGCAACGCTGCATGCACATAAGGGAATGTGTTTTACTGGTCCCTTTCTTTCCTAAATGAACACAGTGAGCGATCTGTACCAATCACTCCTGTGTCCATTCATCACTGAAGCATACATGCTTCAGTTTGTGAATGACCAGGATGCCACAGAGTGCTTCCTATTCATTCATCTGTGCAGCTGATGCTGTAGACAAGGGGGCTGTTAAATCTATGTCTTCAGTTACTTTCGGCCAAGGGGGAGGGGGACCTTGTCAGGATAGGCAGTATGGTGCCCCATGATTTCTAACAGCAGCCCCGACTGTCCAGCTCAGTCCAGCCGCAGCAGCTGCCAGCCTCTCTCATGCTTGAGCTGGAGTCTTGTGCAATGGTGCTAAAGATGATAAGGCCTGAGCCCTAAGGTGTCTATTTATGAAGAAAAAATGCTGTGGAAATATCTCAGCCATTCACACATCCCCATATTTTGCTTAATATGTTTATTTCCTATTACCATCAACTCCATCTAGTGGACATAATTTGGTATTTTCCTAATAGAAGCATTTAAGAAAAATACAGCATTATGGCTACTAGATGGAGCCGATGATCATAGGAAATAAATGTATTAGGCAATTTATGGGGAAAGAGCAGTGTGAATGCTTGAGATAGTCACACATCACATTTTTTATAGTCCCCAAAGGTGTTGCCTGGAGCTGTTAAATTTTGTGAGAGCCACTATATACCCACCAATAGAAAGACCCACAAACCATTGACCCGCTCTGACATCAGCTAAACTATTCATATAGCTGTTCCAAATGCCCTGCCTTGGTAATGATGTGCTGAATCATTACTGAGACCCGGAGTATGCAAGCTGGAGTCCGGATTATATGATTTTATGGATATTGTAAACCAATTCATGTATCTTAGGAAAATTGTCTTTCGGTATTATGAATTTCTGTATTACTAATGCATTTTTTTTTTATCTTAGCCTGGCATTCTATCTTAATTTTGTATTTTTCAATGTGGTTATGATTTAGCTTTCGCTGATATAATAGAAGGATATGATGTCATGCTAATAGATGATATATCTAAAGCACAAAACCAAAAAGCTCAAAGGCCAGCGTAATGGGCTGTTCGGATTACTATGACTTGGAGAAAAAACAAGCTATAATAAGCAGATTTAGTGTGTGTAAAGCAGATTCTGGAATCATAACCTCGATCGTTAGGACAGAGCGGTTTTGTGTATTTTATGCATTGTACACACGCGCTGCCTGCGTTAGATGCCAGAGCAGTTATTGTAGTATAAATAAGTTTCAGCTTACAGTTAAATTATGATGTGCATCCATTTATGACAGGCAACGTTGTATGGATTAATAGTGAGGTAAATATGAATGAAAGCCTTTCATTTCTTTACATAGGAAAATTCTACAAAGAGAGACGAAAAATTGAAAAAATAATTTAGAAAGATGGTCGAAAATAAATAACAGCAAAGCTCCATACGAGGGGTCATTAGTACAAAATGAAATCCTAGAGGCACATTGCTCTTGGTAGCTCAAACCAAGTCTTACCTACAAGGCTCACGTTTTGGGATCTATTTAAAAATCATTTGTTGGACAAATGTTCTAAGCATTCGTCTAGGCTGCATGGATTTCCTCCATATTTTCTATAATGCTATTATTTCAGATAAACTTCAGCTCCATCTAGTGGCCAAAATGCAGTATATTTTCTGAAATACCACCATTAGAAAACATAGCATGTTTTGGTCACTAGATGGTGCTGATGATTATATGAAATAATAGCAATAGGTCATTTTCAGGCAGCCTGGGCAAATGCTTGTGAGATTCACGCAACAAATGTTTAACCTCCCTGGCGGTATGACTGAGTCTGGAATTTATTGCTGAAAGCGGTACAATTATTTTGCATGAAAATTTGGCGTTTTATATTGTAGGCCTGTAATTCTTAGGAATAACTCACTTAAATCTGTCCAAACAAGAGTCTAGTAGACATCCCGGGTATGAAAAAGTTTGAAAAATGAAATCATAAATTATAATATAATAAATAACTAAAAATAATTATCAAAAATAATAATATAATAGTAATAAAATGTATTCAATAATGTAATCAAACCAAAAACGCAGAAATTTGCTCAGTTGCAGAATTGTCGCAGTCGTCCCTTTCAGTTTCTGATGATAAATTTCCCCAAAAATCAATATCACTCAATTCTGCAAATAATTCTTATTTACTATCGGTGTTTTCTAGCTGATCAAAAACCACTTTTGACGTAAAGGGGCACTTTTTGGTTGCCATGGACATTCTCATGTTTCCAGGCAGAAAGAATGACATAAATACTATAAAACAGCATGCAGGGCTCTGGGCAAACCACTAGGGACAAAGGGGATGTGTAATGTTTTCATACAGTAATATAATCTATAAGATTACAGTGTACTGTATGTATGCTGCGTGTTTCACTTTTTGCATTTCCCGCCGGTCTCCGTCCCCGTGCGACGCAACGCTCGCAGGGAACGGAGCCCGGCACACACAGGCATCGGGCGGAGGACACAGCCCACAGACACGGCGGGAGACATCGCTGGATCCAGGGGACAAGGTGAGTAGCGCTGCCTGGATCCAGCGATGCAATCCCGAGTGTGGCTCGGGGTTACCGCTTTTGGTACTGAAAATCCACCCCGAGCCACAATCGGGAATACCGCCAGGGAGGTTAATAAATAAACCCCTTAAAGTGTTACTAAATCCCCAACAGTAAAATCAGTCTATATATGCAGCATAGGATGCTAGTGTAGCGCCCCCATAGTGTAGGCGTTTTTGTGTGATAGGTTTTTTTTTTTTTTAGGAAAGGCAACATTTAGTCAGGCCTGAATGTTTTGATCTGGGCTTGGGGAGTGACTCAGGAAGGACTGGGGCAGTCCAACAGATGATGTCACTAAACCCTCCTACCTTCTTCTGGGAAGCACTGGAACTTTTCAGAGTGAAGGTGGGACAAGAGGTGTCATCATCTGGAGTGTCGTGGGAAGCCCTGACCAATCCCCAACCTGGATTGGCAGGGAGCAGGCTTTCTCATATACTCAGGGCTGGGTCAATCGGGGAGGAGTTGCTGGAGGTGGAAGTGTGAAGATGTAGCAGAGATGCTGTGGAGGCCTCTACCCGGGAGGGAGCCCCCAGTCTGGAGGTTCGGGTGCAGCCAGGAGTGGAGGTGATTCCTGGAGTCGCACAAGGGAACAGGAGAGCAGCAGAGGTGCTACTGAGACACTTTAAAGAGTCCACCGGAGTCGGTGAGTGACAGACCCTGGGAGCTTGAGGAGAAAGTGCTGGAGCAGGCTGGGAGAGGAATAATGGGCAGTCTATGGAAGCCTTGGGAGCCAGTCAGGGCAAGGAGTGTCACTGAAAGGAAAGCAGGTCAGTGTGGTTGCCTGGAAGAGGAATGGGCTGGGAGTTGTAGTCCATCAAAGGCCCAGCTAGCAGCCGAGTACTTTGCTACACATTAATGGGCCCGTAATCCCTAGTCTGTAATGGGTGTTCCTGAGGTCCTGCTGACAGAGTGTAGGCCTCTCCATGTGCTAGCTGCGGTGAAGAGAAAGGAGTAGAGAGGCCTGATAAATTTCCTTTCAAGCTGGAAACCAAGTGATGTGCTGGAGAGAAGAGAAGGAGCAATAGTCTGCAAGTACAGTGCTGGAGAGAGTTGTGAGGAGTAACAGTCTGCAGGGCAAGTGTGCATATACAGGACTGTATATGGAGGTCATGTACAATAATTTCTGGGGTATCCCACAGTCACCCCTTTTCCCCATCCAAGTTATTTCCCCTAAATAAAATAACAAAAACAAGAGCCGGCCTGGTCAGTATCTACGGATGTGTGAGATACGGTGGGATTGAGGCAGCTATCAGGTGAACCACAACTAATGCTACTCCCAAGGGAACACATGACTACACTTGTTATACTCAGTGTGGAACTTAAGGGGTTAATCCTCTGCATTGTGTAAAAAGGCTGTTTTATCCTGTATGCATAAATTCTTCCCCTCCCTGCACTGTCTATCTGGGGAAGGCCAGCCTAACACAGGCAGGGTAGCCAACCTACACATGCTCAGTGGTGTCCTTTATGCTGGAGAGAACATTTACTTGTTCTCAGAGATAGCCAGGTCACATGATATTGACATCACACATGTGGGCGTGTATACAGGCTGCATGTAAAAATATCCTCCTACCTAAACTCTCAGCTCTGAAATAAACTATGCAGTTTATCATGTGGTATACAGATCATCCAAAAAGGTACAGTGCCTTGAAAAAGTATTCATACCCCTTGAAATTTCCCACATTTTGTCATGTTACAACCAAAAACATAAATGTATTCTATTGGGATTTTATGTGATAGACCGACACGAAGTGGCACATAATTATGAAGTGGAAGGAAAATGATAAACGGTTTCCAAATTTTTTACAAATAAATATCTGAAAAGTGTGGCATGCATTTGTAATCAGCCGCATTTACTCTAATACCCCTAACGAAAACCTAGTGGAACCAATTGCCTTCAGAGGTCACCTATTTTGGTAAATAGAGCCCACTTGTGTGTAATTTAAACTCAGTATAAATACAGCTGTTCTGTGAAGCACTCAGAGGTTTGGTAGAGAACCTTAGTGAACAAACAGCAACATGAAGGCCAAGGAACACACCAGACAGGTCAGGGATAAAGCAGTGGAGAAGTTTAAAGCAGGGTTAGGTTATAAAAAAATATCCCAAATTTTGAACATCTCATGGAGCACTGTTCAATCTATCATCTGAAAATGGAAAGAGTATGGCACAACTGCAAACCTACCAAGACATGGGCGTCCACCTAAACTGAGAGGCCGGGCAAGGAGAGCATTAATCAGAGAAGCAGCCAAGAGGCCCATGGTAACTCTGGAGGAGCTGCAGCTTAGCTGGGAGAATCTGTCCACAGGACCACTATTAGTTATGTGCTCCACAAATCTGGCTTTTATGGAAGAGTGGCAAGACGAAGGCCATTGTTGAAAGAAAGCCATAAGAAGTCCCGTCTGCAGTTTGCAAGAATCCATGTGGGGGACACAGCAAACATGTGAAGAAGCTGCTCTGGTCAGATGAGACCAAAATTGAACTTTTTGGCCTAAAAGCAAAACGCTATTTGTGGCATAAAACTAACACTGAACACACCATTCCCACCGTGAAACATGGTGGTGGCAGCATCATGTTGTGTGGATGCTTTTCTTCAGCAGGGACAGGAAAGCTGGTCAGAGTTGATGGGAAGATGGATGGAACCAAATACAGGGCAGTCTTAGAAGAAAACCTGACTGCAAAAGACCTTAGACTGGGGCAGAGGTTCACCTTCCAGCAGGACAGCGACCCTTAACATACAGCCAGAGCTACAATGGAATGATCAAAGCATATTCATGTCCTAGAAGGGCAAAGTCAAAGTCCAGACCTAAATCCAATTGAGAATCTGTGGCAAGACTTGAAAATTGCTGTTCACAGACGCTCTCCATCCAATCTGACAGAGCTTGCGCTATTTTGCAATGAAGAATGGTCAAAAATGTCCTCTCTAGATGTGCAAAGCTGGTAGAGACTTCCCAAAAAGACTTGCAGCTGTAATTGCAGAGAAAGGCAGTTCTACAAAGTATTGACTCAGGGAGCTGAATACAAATGCACCCCACATTTTTCACATATTTATTTGTAAAACATTTGGGAAAACCATTTATCATTTTCCTTTCACGTCACAATTATGTGCCACTTTGTGTTGTGCTATCACATGAAATCTCAATAAAATACATTTATGTTTTTGTAACATGACAAAATGTGGAGCATTTCAAGGGGTATGAATACTTTTTCAAGGCACTGTATACAGTGGCAGTCTTTTAATGTAAAAAGAAGATTTATAAGCTGTGGGCACTGTGGGGGGGGCAGATTAACTATTTTCATATCGTTATCCCGAGTGTGGCTCGGGGGTTAATTTTCACTACTAAAAGCGGTAACCCTGAGCCACACTCGGGATCACATCGCAGTATCTAGGCAGCGTTATTCACCTTGTCCCCTGGATCCAGCGACGCCCCCGTACTGTGTCCTCCGCCCGATATAATATGTGCCGGGCTCCATTCCCTGCTAGCGTCAAGTCGCATGGAGATGGAGTCTGGCGGCAAATTCAAAAAGTGAAACACACAGTAAACATACAGTGCACTGTAATCTGTAAGATGACATGACTAGGGTGATTCAGAGGTCACTCTGCTCACCACCCTATAACTTTAATTACCCCTCCACTCTCCCTTAATTTTTCCATTAAGACACTTGACACCATGTGGAGTTAAATGGCCTTGCAGCCTTTTATTAGCAAAATACTTTACGATAAAACCATTTAACAATTTAACATCAACTCAAATAGATATCCCCAGCCGCAGTACGCCGACTCGGGAACATTAACACTTAACCCCACAGACCTTACAGGTCTACCAGTAACCTGGTCCCTCCCATGGGACCACCAACCAGGGGACACCATACCAATGATGGTTTCCCACTTGTACCCACCGACAGGATTTTGACCCCATCCCAGGGGTCCCACCCGCCTATCCAATTACCCTGCCCTTGTAGCCCCTATCTCAGGGAGGGAGGGCGGGACGTTCCTCCAAGGCTTACCACTCCGACTGACTAGTTGACGCCCCCCAACCCCTATCTACACTCCCTTGTACCACCCCTCACCTCATCCCTTCCACCAATCGCGTGAGTACCCTTCCCATGTCTAACTTGCTGTTTAAACACTCCACTCCTTGTTCCCCTTGCCCCCTGTCATGCCAGCCCTGCGCCTAATTCCTCCCTCATGGCTCCGGGCTTTTCTTTACTGTATGAAATCATTTCACACCCCTTTTGTCCCTAGTGGTTTGCCCAGAGCCCTGCATGCACTTTTATATTATATTTGCCATTCTTTCTGCCTGGAAACTTGAGAATGTCCATGGCATCCAAAAAGCATCCCTTTACGTCAAAAGCGTTTTTTTGACCAGCTAGAAAACACCGATAGTAAATAAGAATATATTTGCAGAATTGAGTGATACTGATTTGTGGGGGAATTCATCATCAGAAACTGAAAGTGACGACAGCGACAATTCTGCAACTGAGCAAATTTCAGTGTTTTTGATTTGATTACATTATTGAATACATTTTTTTATTATTATATTATTATTTTTAATAATTATTTATATTTATTTATTATATTATAATTTATGATTTCATGTTTCAAACTTTATCATACCCAGGTTGTCTACTAGACTCTTGTTTGGACAGATTTAAGTGAGTTATTCCTAAGAATTACAGGCCTACAATATTAAAACGCCAAATTTCAAATCTCCAAATGCAAAACAATGTACCGCTTACAGCACCAAAAATCTGACATAATCATACCGCCAGGGAGGTTAAGGTGGGTTTCACATAAAGCAATAATTTCTGTAAGTACACTGACAAGGGGGACACCTTTTAGCTCAAATTATGTAAGCAAAGGTCTGACTCTTGCCACCACCCCAGTTATATTGACCATGAAGCATTTTTATGCAAAAACAAATTGAGTAACCACTTGCCTACTGGGCTATTTTACCCCCTTCCTGCCCAGGCCAATTTTCAGCTTTCAGTGCTGTCATACTTTGAATGACAATTGCACGGTCATGCAACACTGTACCTATATGACATTTTTATCATTTTTTTCACACAAATAGAGCTTTCTTTTGGTGATATTTAATCACCACTGGGTTTTTACTTTTTGCCAAAAAACGAAAAAAGACTGAAATTTTTGAAAAAAACAAACATTTTTCATAGCTTGTTATGCCCTGGGAAGACATTCACTTGGACGAAACCGGTCGGGCGAGGATACATTCAGTCACCGCGGAATGCTATTTATCCAATATTGTCTTTTTGGAGTGATGTAAGATCTTTTGGATGCTTATACAGAGGGAGAAATATGGGGCTTTAAATGAGGCGTGTCATTGTGGATGAATAATGCCACATGACCATGTGCATGTAATTCATGATTCATAGGTAACATGACCATATTCAGAATAAACGTCTCATGATCTCAAAAAACACATATGTAATACATATATACAATTTTTATCATTATTATCATGGAATACATGTATAGACATGATTCTATCTACATGATAAACACGGTATCAAATCGATAAACATAGTACATAAAATGTATGCAGTGTCCATACACTTAATATGAGAGCATGATTAGTCCAAAGGAACCATGAATATGTGCGCATGCCATACACATAAAAATGATTAAATATGCTAAATGCAAAAATTGATAAAAATCAGACTGGTCTTGCCACACTTATTAGGAGACTTTACGCGTTTCGTGGCGTTGCAGCCACTCATCAGGAGTATATAATCAGATGATACTAGAAAGAGGAGGTAAAAAGTCGTCCATTGGTATATAGCGCCCTCACCAGGAGGGATAGAAAATATATTCAAATATTGTCATGTTGAAAACTTACATCATGACTAGCCACGCTGTGTTCAGCTCAGGACTGTGGGACGGTGAGAGCCATAGACACATGCCCACATCGGGGTTGAAGCGGGAATTCCCCCCCAGGAGGGCCCCAGAGGAAAGCAGCCATGGGTAGGCCAGACCATCACAGCACCGCACATGTGAATGTGAGAATGTGTGAACAATACAACTACTGTGATGGTCTGGCCTACCCATGGCTGCTTTCCGCTGAACACAGCGTGGCTAGTCATGATGTAAGTTTTCAACATGACAATATTTTAATATACTTTCTATCCATCCTGGTGAGGGCGCTATATACTAATGGACGACTTTTTACCTCCTCTTTCCAGTATCATCTGATTATATACTCCTGATGAGTGGCTGCAACGCCGCCAAACGCGTAGAGTCTCCTAATAAGTGTGCCAAGACCAATCTGATTTTTATCAATTTTTGCATTTAGCATATTTAATCATTTTTATGTGTATGGCATGCGCACATATTCATGGTTCCTTTGGACTAATCATGCTCTCATTTTAAGTGTATGGACACTGCCTACATTTTATGTACTATGTTTATCGATTTGATACCGTGTTTATCATGTAGATAGAATCATGTCTATATGTGTATTCCATGATAATAATGATAACAATTAAAAATTGTATATATGTATTACATATGTGTTTTTTGAGATCATGAGACGTTTATTCTGAATATGGTCATGTTACCTATGAATCATGAATTACATGGCATTATTCATCCACAATGACATACCTCATTTAAAGCCCCATATTTCTCCCTCTGTGTTTGCCTTAATGTTAGGGGTGGAGGCCGGCCACTTCCTGGATGTCAGTGTTGCCAACCTCCCGCAGTGTTTTTTAGGCCTCATACACACGGGCGTATATAAAATAATAAACAAAACGTCGGGCCCGACGTCAAGGAAAAAAAGTAGACGTTTTTCGGCGTTATGCATTGGCGTTTTTGAGCGCTAGCGAGCGTCGGCGTCAATAGACGTTTTTTTTAAAAAAATCATTCCTCTGCTATTTTTCAACCTAAAAACGTTGGCGTCAAAAAACGCCGGAAAACGCCGGTACAATATTAGGTGGCGTTTGTTGGCGTCTGTTGGCGTCTCGTGGCGTTTTGCGGCGCTTTTTGACGTCGATGCAGCCAAGGAACGCGCTGGTCGTGGGTTCTCTGATACGCCGACGCCATCTACAGCTCAAAAACGCCGACGTTTTTTCTGTGGCCATTGACTAACATGGGGAGCAGAAAAAAAGTCAGTAGACGCCGGCGTCAAAAAACGCCCGTATGTATGAGGCCTTACTGGCAAAACATGGAAAATTTACTGGCGGAGCACATTTTTCACTGGCAACTTAAAAATAATAGAACTCCTATTAAAAACTAAGACAATTGATATTTAAACACAGTATGGAAACACTGGCAATACCTATAGCAATTAATGTGCCTTGTTTACACTTAAAAATTCAGCACAGCATAACAAATTATCAGACCCTGATATTTATAGACAGTTGTAAAAATCACTGATTTCTACAAACTGTCAGTAAATTTACTGGCGGTTGGCAACACTGCTGGATGTACTGAGTCACACACTTTTTCCTTTTGGATGCTTGTCGAATAAAACGCCCTTGGTTTAACTGCACTATTGGCGACCTTTATACCACCTGGCTCTTGCTGGTTCCATGCTGATGAGATGCTGTTCCTGTGATCTGGTGGACAATGGGTGCTATAGTGGGGCTCATTCACAAGTGTGTTAGACCCTCTGTAACAAAGGGTCATCTTTATCTGGTAAGCACACATCCCTTAAGTCAGTGGTTCTCAACTCCTGTCCTCAGGACTCACCAACAGGCCAGATTTTAAGTATTACCTTGGGGAGGTGCAGACTAGAATACTGCAATCACTGAGCAGCAAATGATATCACCTGTGGTGTATTTCAGTTATCCTGCAAACCTGGCCTGTTAGTGGGTCCTGAGGACAGGAGTTGAGAACCACTGGATTAAGGTGTTTTCACATGGTAATGGATTTATGCACTTGCACCTTCCTTGAATGATAAGATCGTTCCAGGACTACTATTCACTTATCATTTTGAGCTTTTTTGGACTATTATTTTCAGCGCAACTTCTTGATATTTCAAAATGAAGAGACAGCTGTCATCCTATAACAAGAGGTTCTTAAACAAGGACCTGCGGGGAAGGGTTACCAGGTATTATTTTCATAAAAGCTGCAGTCTTAAAAAAAAATAAAAAATAAAACATTTTTTAAATACAGTAACATTAATTTTCGTGATCAAGAGGGTGTGTGTCTGTCATTTTTGTGTTTTGTTTTGTGGGTCCAGGCACAGAGAAGAGGTCATGCTTGAGCTCTAGTTATCACAATATTAGTATAACTCTCATAATGTACTGTGGATGGGCAGCCCATGCAGGCAAAGCAAGGTACTGGTACGTCGCTTCCTACTTCCTAGTTTGGGAAGGACCCTCCCTGACACCCACTGTGATTGTACACAGCAGGAGTCTGTCAGCAAGTCCTAACCAATGATTCATGGCCAGGACCTGCTGATCGGCTGTGTCCAATCACAGCCCAGAGTCCTGTGTTGATAATCAACACAAGGCTCTGTACAGAGGGAACAACCTCTCTGTTTCTTATCAAAAGAGGTTTGCTAGTAAAATCAGCACACATTACACATTGTTAGGCACACATTTAACCCCTTGATCACCCTAGATGTTAACTTCTTCCCAGCCAGTATCATTAGTACAGCGACAGTGTATACTATTATCACTGATCACCGTATTAGTGTCACTGGTAATGTCAATGGCAGTTAGTCTATGCCCTGCTGATCAGCAGTGTGCAGTCACAAGCCCAGAGCTCTGTGCTGACAATCAACACAGAGCTCTGTACAGAGAGAACAATCTCTGTTTCTCATCCCTGCAAAGCAAAGACCTATTACTGAGAGCAGCACACGTTACAAATATTACATATAGTTAGACACACATTTAACCACTTGATCGCCCCTAGATGTTAACCCCTTCCCAGCCAGTGTCATTAGTACAGTGACAGTGTATAATTTTATCACTGATCACTGTTTTATTGTCACTGGTGAGCAGTGGCGGCCCACTCATCCATGCACTGGCCTCTAATCTCCATGCAGGGTGCAGGACACCTTGATTTTAATGTTTTGTTTTTTTTTTTTAGAGCACTGTGTCCCGAGCCCACCCACTTGTGTGACATTAGCGAATTAATATTCACTAATGTCTTCCTGCTTCTCCTCCTGGCCAATCAGGAAGCGGCTCCTGATGCCATATTGGCCAGGGAGTCTTAGAACTCCCAGCCAATGGGGTCTCAGGACCCACTTCCTGTTCAACCGGGAGGAGAAGCAATGGCCCTGGCTCGGCTCTTCCCTCCGCAACCTCCTCCCCTCACCTCCCCGCTTAAGGTAAGGCCATGGATCGCCACCTTCCTGAACGCTCGATCGAACGATGGGGGGGTTTAGTGCGAGCGAGCACCAGGGGGTTAGTACAAGTTTTGGGGTTAGTGCCAGGTTTGTTTGCCCACCAAAAATTTCGAGCAGCAGCCGCTACTGCAGATGATGTCAGTGGCAGTTAGTCTATTCCCCTCCAACATCGGTTAGTGTCAGATTACCCCCCTGCACTATTGCAGTACCATTACAAGTCACTGATCACCACCATTTGTAGTATATATAAAAAATAAATAAATACTCCACTATACACACTATAGTTTGTAGATGCTATAACGTTCATGCAAACCAATTAATATACACTTATTGGGATTTTTTTATGCCAACGACATGTAGCAGAATATATTTTGGCCAAAATTTATGAAGAAATTTGATTTTTTTTTTTTTATTGGATATGTATTATAGCAGAAATTCTTTTAAAATTTTCGGTCTATTTTTCATTTATATCGCAAAAAAATAAAAAACCCAATGGTGATCAAATACCACTAAAAGAAAGCTCTATTTGTGTGGGAAAAAAATGATATACATTTCGTTTGGGTGCAGTATTGCATGACCAGGCAATTACCAGTTAAAGTAGCGCAATGCTAAATAGAAAAAAATAGCCTGACCATGGAGGGGGTAAAACCTTCCGAAGCTCAAGTAGATAATGCATGCAATGCAACTGTTTTTGGCTTCATTGTTCCTTTTAAAGCACATTTTCAACTCAGCACACCATATTATTATTCAAACAAGCCCCGATTATGTTACATGAGTTGCCTATGGTCATAACCCAGACATGATTACAACCCTAACTCCTGCTCAATGGCACATTGATTGCCCTAGTTAGGAGAAAACAAGCCAGGAGATTCCCTTGTAGGATAACATATTGCAGCTATAACATCTTTATGGCGTCCTCGCCGTGTCTTCTGCGGGAGAGCATGTGTTATGAAATGTAGTTATTTCATTTGCTAAAATAATACAAAGGCCGCTGCAGGAAATAAACACTTACCCTTCGCCAATATTCGTGTTGATTACAACCTCGCATTTCATCGGTCGCGACACACTTGTGAAGTTTACAGCATCTGCTAAAAACAAGAACTGATAAATTAGAACACTTTTTAACTCCATATGGTCGTAGATCTTCAATGTCACCTGCATATTTCGTGGAATTTTTTTTTTTTTTAAATAAATAAAACAGACATCGTTAAAAAAATACTAGCAAAGTTTCTGCAAAGTTCACTCCAAACATAAAGCGCGCAGTCGATACGGTATTAATTAAAAAGACTGTTGTAGAAACAAATTACTATCCAGTTTTAATTGCAAACGATGTTATTCCTATAATTAATTACCATAAGGCTGACAGTGTAGAGATGCATTAATTTCACCGACACACACACATACACAAAAAAAAAAAATCCATCATATAAAAGTAACAATAAAGAATTATCTAGGGACGCTTTAATTTTCAAGCAAGGGACAATAGTCCAAGGACGAGGATGGTATGTGAATGATTATAGGCAAGAAGGATGGCGTGCAAATTCTCGCTGTGTCTCTGTGCATAAAGTGTTCGCTTCCTACGGAATATAAAGAACCTTGCGTTGTCACCTGGGACTCCCCATATGTTTCTTTTGGCAAAAGGACGCTATAAAGTCATTCCATTGTGCACCTAATAAAGCTTGCTCTTCCTTTGGTTTAATGCGCTCCTTTGATGCCAGCCT
This sequence comes from Glandirana rugosa, assembly GCA_018402905.1. Lineage (NCBI taxonomy): Eukaryota > Metazoa > Chordata > Amphibia > Anura > Ranidae > Glandirana > Glandirana rugosa. The sequence goes on from BLSH010461406.1 coordinate 403,207, forward strand.
CGGTGGATACAGATTTGTTGTCTCCTGTTTCATTGTGATTCCATTCCATTCAGACAATTTAATCTTTTCTTTTATAAATCATTTTTTTTTTTCCAAACCAAGCGCAAACATAATTATTATGTTTATATTTCCTAATATCCTACCAGATATGGAAAGAGAAATCATAGTTAGAGTTGAGCGAACACCTGGACGTTCGGGTTCTGCTGGTCCGTCCGAACTTCGGGACAAAGTCCGGGTCCGGGTCCGGACGGAACCCGAACGATCGCACGGACAAACAAAAATAAAAAAATTTTTATAAATTTCAATAAAGGGACAGGGGTAAAAAAAACATCCCGTGAACGGGATGGGAATGGGGGTAAAATGAAGGAAAACGTCGGGAGACCCCGAAAGGTCCTGAAACGATGTCGGTAAAAACACGGATTTTCAAGCCCAGGGGTAACTAAAGTTACCCCAAGCAACAGGCACGCTAGCAAGCCCAAGGCAGGCCTGGGCCTGGGCCTGAAACAGGGCTTCAAGCCTGCCTGGTCGTCTTGGGCTTGCAGGTCCACAAGCGAGTTGAGATTGATACTAAAGAGAAAGGTATAGACCATCCTATAATCCTTT
>BLSH010461406.1:403819-419703 GCA_018402905.1 Glandirana rugosa
TTACTAAATATTTTCTTTTCTAATTTAACAGACTTACCTTACCTTAGTGTTACTTTGTCCTCTGTTGTTTAGACATAGGTGGCTCCGACCGTAGTTTCCTCGCGTAATTTGGTTTCCTTCTCGTTCGAAATAATCCACGTGTTACCTTACTGAAATATCGCAGGAAAACGGTTTTCTTTGTATACCCCTCAGGGTCCACTGTTGCGTTCCAAGAAATATAAGGCATCCTTCGCTTGTGAAATACGTGTCTCTGTGTCGCTCTTAAACGTGCGGTAGGAAGAACGGATATTAGTAAGTGTATGGTAGGAGCAGGAACCTGATAACAGGGAACGAAATTTTAATTTCGCAGGGATCTTTAATTACCATAAGGCTGACAGTGTAGAGATGCATTAATTTCACCGGCACACACACACATACACAAAAAAAAAATCCATCATATAAAAGTAACAATAAAGAATTATCTAGGGACGCTTTAATTTTAAAGCAAGGGACAATAGTCCAAGGACGAGGATGGTATGTGAATGATTATAGGCAAGAAGGATGGCGTGCAAATTCTCGCTGTGTCTCTGTGCATAAAGTGTTCGCTTCCTACGGAATATAAAGAACCTTGCGTTGTCACCTGGGACTCCCCATATGTTTCTTTTGGCAAAAGGACGCTATAAAGTCATTCCATTGTGCACCTAATAAAGCTTGCTCTTCCTTTGGTTTAATGCGCTCCTTTGATGCCAGCCTCGGTGGATACAGATTTGTTGTCTCCTGTTTCATTGTGATTCCATTCCATTCAGACAATTTAATCTTTTCTTTTATAAATCATTTTTTTTTTCCAAACCAAGCGCAAACATAATTATTATGTTTATTTTTCCTAATATCCTACCAGATATGGAAGAGAAATCATAGTGTATGTGTAGCCAAAACATTTTTTTTCTGGTTTTGGAAAGAGTAGGGAAGAATTATATCCACCTTCCCCCCAGTGGGGAGATTCACCCACTCTACTTGTCCTGGTGACCATTGTCAACAGTACAGAAAATGATAGAAAATGTAAAAGTGTTCTCCCTAGAGCAGGAGGTGTGGGCGTAGTTTCCATTGACAGCTGTTTAAAGGGGGCAATAACCCTTATACAGGCAGTCCCCAGGTAATGATCTAAAAGATAAAGATAAGAAGGTAAAGATAAGTTCTCTATGTTTGAAACAAAAGATAGAGGTAGCAACTCCAAAGTCCATGTACATTTCTTTATTGCTTACATGATGTAAGCAATTGAGTATAAAAAGGGCTAACACCAGTGGCGTCGGGAGGGGGGGGACTGACCGGGGCTATAGCCCCGAGTGGACCCCCAAATAGCCCCGGGTCTGGTATTAGACATTTAGAATTATTAGCCCCGAGTCCCTGTGGCCAAATGACACATGAAGTCCTGCCTCCTGAACCAGCTCCTATGATGGACGTCACACTGGTCCAATGCCAGGACTTGTCACATCCATCATAGGAGCCAGTCCAGGAGGCGGAACTTAGTGTGACACTGTGAAGATCCCCGCTCTGTGTAAACCGGCAGGCAGCGGCTCTCCTCTCCCCATGGCATGCACTGGCGAGGCTGCGCTGATGGGCACTGGCACATTTTTGGCAAATAGCCTTGATCATAGCACCATCAGTGGTTCCCCTGCTGTAAGTACTGTACCTGTTCCTCATTTTCCAGGTTTGGTCTTTAAATAAATTAACATGTTAAAGCTTATATGAGATTGTGGTGATCAGGAGGGTGTGTTTGTCATTTTTGATTCATGGCTCCGGGATCAACGCACAGAGAAGAGGTCATACTTGAGCTCGAGTTATCACAATATTAGTATAACTTTTCTTTAACCACTTAAGGACCACGACGTACCAGTACCTGCTTCCTGCTTTTTCCAGGTCTGTATGCTTGTTCTTAAAATGTTAGTAAACCCACAACAGTAAAATCAGTCTGTATATGCAGTAAAGCAGAGGTAGGCAACCAGTAGCCCTCCAGCTGTTGTTGAACTACATTTCCCATGAAGCATTGCAAGGCTAGCAGTTACAATTACTCCCAGAGGCATGGTGGGACTTGTAGTTCTGCAACAGCTGGAGGGCCCCAGGTTGCCTACCCCTGCAGTAAAGCATGCATGTTATACTCACTGTGGAACCTAAGGGGTTAATCCTCTGTAGTGTGTAAAAAGGCTGTTTGATCCTGTCTGCTCTTCCACTGTCTCCAATATATCTCTTGATATTTACAGAGCTAGGGGACAAGCTGCACATGCTCAGTTTGGTGTGTATTGCTAGATAGTTTTTTTCTTTTCAATCGGCACTGTCCAGACAGAGGGTCAGGGGTCTGCCTTCTCTGTCACGATAGGACAATCGTGGGAAAATGAAAACTCCTCCGACAAGCTTTAACCAGACACTCATAGAAGTCACAAGACTGTTCTAACTGCTGATGAAAATTATTTAGCAGTTTATATTTACTAAAATAATTGCATTTTCATGTTCTGTGTACTGTGAGTGACCAAATACAATGACTGCAGGGTCCTCCTCCAAATGAAAGAAAAAAAATATGCCATGAAGACTCCTGGGATGTATGTCTTCATTGTATGTATGACATCTCCTACAAAGGGGGATTTTTCTCTCCCACTCACACCACCGACAAAAGAGAGTCTTTTCCTTCCACTGACACCACCAACAAAGGGACTTTTTTTCTCTCAGTGACACCACCAACATTAGGGATTTATTTTCCTCCCACTGACATCGCTGACAAAGGGGAATTATTTCCTCCTACTGACACTACCACCAACTAAGGGGAAATTTTTCCTTTCACTGACACAACCAACAAAGGGTGATTTTTGCTCCTACTGACACCACCATCAAAGGGGAATGTTTCCTCCCAGTGACACCACCAACCAAGGTACATTTTTTACTTCCGCTGAAGCCACTGACAAAGGGGATTTTTTTTCCTTCCATTGACACCACTGACAAAGGGTACATTTTTCCTCCCACTGACATCGCCAACAAAGGGAAGTTTTTCCTTTCACTGACACTACTGACAATGGGGAATTGTTTTCCTTCTTGTGACACCGTCAACATAGGGGAATGTTTTTCCTTCTACTGACACCACCCAAAAATGGCACTAATGCCGTGGCATTTTTTCCTTTTACTGACACCATCAACACAACAGAATTTTCTCCTTCCAGGGACACCACCAATGCAGATGTAATTTTAATTGACACAGAGGGAATGTTTTCCTCACACTGATGTCGGGGCATTTTTTCCTTCCAGTGACACCACAGACTCCACCCCTGTTCCCATATTTTGCTAAGGAACACATTTTCACTGCTATTTAACTCTACGGTTTGCTGCGGCAAACAAAGCATGACACAAACATCGCCCGCACCAGTACAGGTTCCTTACTTTTACTTGATACCAGCCTCTTACAATCTCCTACACAACAGCAATTAGAATGGGAAAAGACTGAGAGAGAAGAACCAAGAACCAATCAGATGTGCTGTATACACATGTTGTAGGCAGGTGCAGTCTGTTTCTTCCACTGAGGTGACGCCCAAACAGAGTGGCATTACAGCTTGGAGAGCAAGTCAGGGGAACACCTGGTTTCTCTGTGATTTCCTGGTAACTGGAGGCAACGTTCTGGTTGCCGTGCTGCATCCAGGTGACCCTTGGCAGCCATCTTGGGTCAACAGGGTCTTTTGAAGTCCCAGGTTTTGGTATGAATTCACATGTGGGTAGAGTAGGGATTGATCTCCTGTCTGTCAGGGACAGTATTAGGGGCAGGGAAAGGTAGCAGAAGAGAAGTGATGAAGGTTCCTTGGACATCTTCCAGTTTTGGGTATTAGATAGTCAGGCCGCATCCTGCACCTCCAGACAAACGCTGTCGATTTAGCTGATACCTGCTCTGCTACACACTGCTAGTATTCATGAGTGCTCCCTATTGGGCCCTCCCCTACCAAGTTTGTTGTGAACTGTTTTGCCTTCCTACAACACAAGTTCTGCTTTTTCTGCAATACAAGTTCTGTCTTTGCCACAATACAAATTCTACTGATTTCATCTGTGTGAGCTATCATCGCAGCACCACACTGCACCCACCCACATGCCGAGCAGAAACAAGGCGATAGAAGAAACAGATAGATGATCTTATGGACAGGATGGACAAAAATACAAATCCTTTTGCAGTTATAACATCTCCCTTATACATATTTTTATCTGTATATTTAGCAGTTTGCCTGGAGTTCAACTTTAACCCGTTCCTTCCCATCTTAGCACGGGCTTACAATGCCAGGAGGGCATCCATGGACGTCCCCCTGTGTGTGTGCGCTTCCTGCGGTGCATGGGTGGCTCGCTCTGTGATCACCAAGTCCTTCAGACTCGGCTGATCACAGATCACAGTAAAGGGCCAAGTACAGCAGCCCTTTACCACATAATCAGCTATCATCCAATGACAGCTAAACGCAGGACGTAAACAGAAGCCGGTTATCTGCTTTTATTTTCTCACACTGACAGCGGGAGGAGAAAAGAAGAAAGACGATAACCGGCTTCTGTTAAAGGTACATCGGAACCAACATTGCCCACCAGTGCTGCTAAACTGTGCCCACCAGTGCCACTTATCAGTACTCATCAGTGCTGCTAATCAGTGGCCACCAGTGCCACCTATCAGTGCTGCCAATCAGTGCCCATAAGTGCCTCATCATCATTGTCACCTATAAGTGCTGCCTATCAGTGCCGCTTAATGGTACCTATCAATGCCCATCAGTGCCACCTATCAGTGCCCATTAGTGCTACCAATTAGTGCCCATCAGTGTCGCCTATCATGGCCCATCAGTGCCACCTATGAGTGCAGCCTCATCAGTTTACTGAAAAGCCACAGTGTACAAACGCAGATAAAATCACTGACGCGTTTCAGCCTATAAGGTTATTGGTTATGACTAAGGCCTTATAGGCTGAAATGCGTCAACTAATTTTATCTGCACCTGTACACTGTGGCTTTTCAATAAAATGAAGATTTTTTAAGAGTAACAACCGGAGAGCAAATCATCTTTCCTACATTACTCTACTCAGCCAGTGACTGTTGATCGAGCACCCGGGAGCTCTGCTATCTATGTGTTGTATGGGTAGTAGCATTGATTTTTCTGTTTGCACAGCCTTATCAGTGTCTCCTGATCAGTGCCCATCAGTACCATATATCAGTGTCCACCAGTGCCACTTATCAGCGCCCATCAGTACAGCCTCACCAGCGCACATCAGTGAAGGAGAAAAATTACCTGTTTGCAAAATTTTATAACAAACTGAAAATGTTTTTGTTTTTTTTCAAAATGTTCTGTCTTTTTTTGTTTGTTTAGCAAAAAATAAAAAATTCAATAGTGATTAACTACCACCAAAAGAAAGCTCTATTTGTGTGAAAAAAAAATTATACATATTTATTTTGGATACCGCGTTGCATGACTGCGCAATTGTCATTCAAAGTGTGACAGCACCGAAAGATGAAAATCGCCATGGGCAGGAAGGGGGTAAAAACGTCCAGTAGGCAAGTGGTTAATTTGTTTAGTAAAATCCACAATGCAATGTGACAATACTGGCTCTTTTGCATTGCTTGACTGTACAGGCTATAATCCCTATTTAATATTTGTACCGCAGCACACATTAATATTCATCTGATGTCTGTTCATATAATTGTGTTTACCGTAGATAATAATTAGGAAGAATGTATAGTTTTGTTTGGGCCGAAATAAATGCACATCAGGCTTCCTCGGTGTAGCAGAACAATATCCCTGATAAGACAGAGCCTTGGGGTTAAATGTGTTCCATTTCCAGAATGTATGGCATCAGTGAGATAGGATCTCCAGTACAGGATATCACACTTCCTCTCCTCAATTCCTTGTCATATTTTCAAATGTTTACCAACTCCACAAATTAATACAGTATATTAAGTGAAGTTTGCTATCGGCTGACAAGAAAATTAAACTATTAGTCATTGGGTTTTAGCTCCATAGCAGAGGAAATTTCATATCAATGTAGATTAGTGGTTGCTTCAAAGAATCCTCTGAATCTGATACATGTTACCCTCCCTGAATATGAAATGCGTGAAGCTCACACTGAGTTAACACTTTCACTGACAAAAATCATGTATATATTACCGTTTGCATCAGATTGAAAGGAGCAGAGATCTAAAGAATAGTCGAAGTGGTATGGCGCCTGGTAGAGGGAATTGCACACTGGGGTATGGTTACATAATACTTTTCTGTACATTTTTGGGAGATTTACAAAAAAACGGTGCTCACAAAACTGGTGTAGCTGTGCACAGAAACCAATCAGCTTCTAGTTATTGTCAAAGCTTAATTGCACAAGCTGAAGTTAGAAGCTGATTGGTTCCTATGCACAGCCATTGTGTATTAATTCAGGGATTATGGCTTATACATATACAACGTGCTTCTCTATATTTGTACAATTAGGTATCCCGGTGGTTTACCTTACAATATATATGATATTGTGCCCCATCCAGCAGTGACATTGCAATATATTCTTCTACTAAGCTTTCCCTCCCCAGGGTATTATATTAGAAGGATTATCAAATCTCAGGAAGGTTTAATAAAAAAGCCCACCAGGACACAGAAGCCCCAAGAGAATTGCTAGTAATGTATCTAGAATTGTGATACTAAAGGAGCTCATATCTCTTTCCCTTGGTGCTAGAAAGTCAGAAGGCCTTGTTTTAAGTAGGAGAGCCTCATAATTTATTAAAATTTAAAGTATAACTGAAGTGATGTGTACAATAGTGCAGTGGTTAGCACTATCACCTAGCAGCACAAGGGTTGCTGGTTCAAATCCCAACCACGACACTACCTGCCTGGAGTTTGCATGTTCTCCCTGTTCCTGCGTGGGTTTCCTCCCACACTCCAAAGACACGCTGGTAGGTTAACCACTTGCCGACTGCCAACCGTAGGTTGACGGCAACAGAGTGGCTCGATATCGCAAATCGCCGTCATCTGACGGCGGCTGCGAGATCGCTCACTGGGGCCAGGGAGCAGGTGCGGCAGCTTCAATTGCCGCCGGCTACCCGCGATACCCCCCCCCCCCCCGGAGTGAAAGAACGGAGGTCCGTGTAAGTAAACACGGACCTCCGTTCTGTGAGGGGGGAAGGGCTGTGATACACGGAAGCTGTGATCGCTTCCCTTCCCCTGCTAGGGCAGCCCCCCCCCACAGTTAGAACACGCCCAGGGAACACAGTTAACCCTTAGAGCGCCCCCTGCAGGTTAACCCCTTCACTGCCAATGGCATTTACACAATAATCAGTGCATTTTTATAGCACTGATCGCTGTATAAATGCCAATGGTCCCAAAAAAGTGTCAAAATGGTCCGACATGTCCGCGCCAAAATCACAGATCGCCGCCATTACTAATAAAAAAAAAAAAAAAAACCCCAAAAATGAATTCTCATCATCCGTAAACGCGGCCACTTTTGCGCAAAACAATCAATAAACGCTGATTGTGATTTTTTTTATCGCAAATATGAGGAAGAATATAAATCGGCCAAAAACAGTGAAAAAAAATGTTTTTTTGTATTTTTTTTTTTGGATTTGTATTTTAGCAAAAAGTAAGAAATTTGTTTTTTTTTTGCAAAATTGTCGCTCTTCTTTTGTTTATAGCGGCGATCAGAAATGACGCAGCGATGATCAAATACCACCAAAAGAAAGCTCTGTTTGTGGGAAAAAAAGGACGCAAATTTTGTTTGGGTACAACGTCGCACGACCGCGCAATTGTCAGTTAAAGCGACGCAGCGCCGAATCGCAAAAAGGGCTCTGGTCCTAAAGTGGGAAATCCTTCCGGGGCTGAAGTGGTTAATTGGCTCCTGTCTAAATTGTCCCTAGTATGAGTACTTTTTCAAGTCACTGTATCTGAAAGAAATTAGCCTCAGAACTGGTGTAATTAAAGTTGAGGTAAACCCATTGATTTAAAGGTCTAAAAAAAAGTTACATCCCAGGCACGTGCCGGGATTGCTAATTGTCACATTGGTTGTGCTCTCAATCAACCTGTCAAACCATCCAGTGGCTGGTGTCATAACTGATCACATGTGCAATATCATGGCAATTGAAGGTTAAACAGAAGCCAATATGGCAGCTTCCTTGGCTGAAAACGATAGGAGGGTTTACTCCCACATTAATATGTGTTCGGTTTTAAAGGGATGAGGTGGCGACCCTAATATATACAGTAGCTCACAAAAGTGAGTACACCCCTCACATTTTTGTACATATTTTACTATATATTTTTATGTGACTAGACTGAAGAAATGACACTTTGCTACAATGTAAAGTAGTGAGTGTACAGCTTGTATAACAGTGTAAATTTGCTGGCCCCTCAAAATAACTCAACACACAGCCATTAATGTCTAAACTGCTGGCAACAAAAGTGAGTACACCACTAAGTGAAAATGTCCAAATTGAGCCCAAAGTGTCAATATTTTGTGTGGCCACCATTATTGTCTAGCACTGCCTTAACCCTCTTGGGCATGAAGTTCACCAGAGCTTCACAGGTTGCCACTGGAGTCCTCTTCCACTCCTCCTTGAAGACATCACAGAGCTGGTGGATGTTAGAGACCTTACGCTCCTCCACCTTCCATTTGAGGATGCCCCACAGGTGCTCAGTAGGGCTTAGGTCTGGAGACATGCTTGGCCAGTCCATCACCTTTACCCTCAGCTTCTTTAGCAAGTTAGTGGTCATCTTGGAGGTGTGTTTGGGGTCTTTATCATGTTGAAATACTGCCCTGTGGCCCAGTCTCCGAAGGGAGGGGATCATGCTCTGCTTCATTCACACTACATGTTGGCATTCATGGTTCCCTCAATGAACTGTAACTTCCCAGTGCCAACAGCACTTGAGCAGCCTCAGATCATGACACTCCCACCACCATGCTTGACTGTAGGCAAGACACCCTTGTCTTTGTACTCCTCACCTGGTTGCCGCCACACACACACACATTGTAGCAAAGTGTCATTTCTTCAGTGTTGTCACATGAAAAGATAGAATAAAATATTTACAAAAGTGTGAGGGGTGTACTCACTTTTGTGAGATACTGTATATATATATTCCACGCAAAACTCCAAAAATGGACTGGACAAAATTATTGGCACCCCCAATTTAATATTTGTAAGCACACCCCTTGGAAAAAATAACAAATCATTTGCTTCCCTATCCATCAATGAGTTTCTTACACCTCTCTACTGGAATTTTGGACCACTCCCCTTTCGCCCACTGCTTCAGGTCTCTCAGATTGGAAGGGTTCCTTTTCCCAACTGCTCTTTTGAGATCTCTCCACGGGTGCTCTATGGGATTTAGATCTGGACTCATTGCTGGCTAGTTCAGTACTCTCCAGCACTTTTTCTTAAACCATTTCTGGGTGCTTTTTGATGTGTGCTTTGGGTCATTGTCAGTCTGTAAGACCCATGACGTCTGATGGAGACCTAACTTTCTGACACTGAGGACCCCAGAATTTTTTTGGTAGTCTTCAGATTTTCTCCCAAAAGAATTTTGGCTTCCTCAGGTAAGTTTTGGCAAACTCCAGTCTGGCTTTTTTATGTTTCTGTGTCAGCAGTGGGGTCCTCCTGGGTCTCTTACCATAGCGTCCCTTTTCATTCAGATGGCAACCTATAGTGTGAGCTGACATAGTTGTACCCTGTGCCTCAAGGTCAGCTTGAATTTGTCTGGAAGGTTCTTTAGCCACCATTCCATGGGGATTTGGAGGGGTCTGCAGGGGTCAGATGCATGTAATGCACACAGTGCCAGGATCAGGAGTTCATAACGCAGCATGTAGGGGTCAGGAATACATGAGGTACAGGCCAGTATAACTAGCAGAACCAACCCCCCCCCCCCCTTTTGTGAGCTTACAACATACATCACTTTTGTGGATGGAGTGGCGTTGGCTATGCTCAGTGTCTTTTGCTACACTACATACCCTCTCCCACTATCAGATAATACAACATATAGACTGATTATTCTGTAGTCCAGGATAAGAAGTAGGAGGGCTTTCTGAGATAACACAAAAAGTGTGCAGAGCATACAGAATAGCTCTCAATTTCTGACAAGATCAAACTTTTTTTTTTTTGATACGTTCTATAAAATAATGATTCTAATGGTGTTTTAACCAGGCCAAAAGGATGCAAATAAAAGAAATATATTGTTGGGGTTTACATACACGTTAAACAAGAGAAAAACAAAAATAATACATTTCAATAATAGAGTGTTTATGCTGAATTGCTCTTTATTTTCTAGGAGATGGGCTAATATGCACTAATACTTATCTTGACCTATTGGTGTCCGTCATAGTCCTCTTCTCCCAGCACTGGACTGATCATAGCAGAGGTATAATAATGTTGGAGACAGAGACAAAACCATTGGGTGACTGGGCATGATGAGCAGCTTCAAGTACCTGGTTGTCCATCGAAACCGATGGGAAGCATGATCACTGGACTGTGAAGTTAGGTGAGTATTATTGTATGTTCACCTATAAGTAGCAATGGATCCTTCATCTTTTGGGGGGTGAGGGGTGGGGGCAACTTTAATTATTTTTTTACAGAGCAGAGTTAGGCTTTAACTCTACAGCTACAATTTAAACTGCATTTGGGCTTTAATGTCTTGGGCATTTTAGGGTTAGTGAAAGATGGTCAATAACAGCAGTCACTCCATCCTTGTGACACCTTGTGCGTCAGCATGTTAAAGGGTGGCATCAGCACGGGACAATGGAGGCACACACAAACCTACCAGATTTTGTAATCTTTCTGCACTCTATTCTAAAAATTACGTTTTGGCTGAAGTTGGACACTTAGTTATCACCACCCGATCTGTTGAAGCTAGAATTGTTCTAATGGCTTGCATACATTGCATAGTGTATAGCCTGCCAAACACTTTGATGTAAACTGAGCAAAGGGCGAAGTACAGAATATATTTATATAGTTTTCCATTAATATTTATACCAGATAAATACCAGTATCATTTTTTCTTAAGTAGGGTTACATTTCCTTGAAATCTGAGCATGAAAATGGTATTCCTCAAAGCCATGGAGGAAATGTGCATGAAATTTCAAGAGGGGTTTGCTTCTGGCATATGATAAATCTCTAAATCCCCTTGAAATAGCCTGGCAAAGTGATTTCCAATGGTTCAAAGTATAAGCCATTGTGTGTTTTACTGCATCCATTACTCTTTTAAACAAGGGAGTTGCTGTTGGATGGGACTGGATTGCCAGAGCTCCTATCTATAAAATTACTTCATATAAATATATAAATCGGTGGATAGATCTACCCCAATACATTTATTGCACAAGATTTTTTTATCTGATGGAAGGCAGAAAACACGTTAGAAACATTGTTAAAAAGCATATTATGTTATATATGTGAGTAAATATTAGAATTAGTTGCTTGAAGGCAAGTGTAAGTTTGAAATGAGCACTTGTGGGTAGGGATGAGATGTTAAAACCTGGAAGTTAACTTTATTACTGGGCCAATGAGCTACAAATGGCTGTATGCAAAGGGTTGGGAATGCTCATGACATCATTGACCTAATATGTCCAAATGGACATAAAAGGACAATGACATTGTCCTAATATGGCCACATGTCCTAATATGGCTACATGGCCAGATGGCTATATATGGCCAGATGGCCATATTAGATCAATGATTTCCTGAGCATCCCTGTCCCTTTACTATGTGCGATTATGGGGTATCTCCCTCTGGCAGCTCATTGGGCCAAAGGAAATGCCATCATGTGACAGCAGTCCACAGTTTTGGGTCAACTGGGCTCATTCCTACTTATAAGGGTGCAAGGGTTCCATGCTGATTAAAATGCAAAGGGAATGATTTATATAAACTGGAACAAATAAAAGGGGGCAGAAAAAAAGACTATAGTTCATTGTTGCCTCAGATCTTGTTAGTACTGTAATATCCTGTTTAATAAATCTATCTATCTATCTATCTATCTATCTATCTATCTATCTATCTATCTATCTATCTATCTATCTATCTATCTATCTATCCATCTATCTGGAGTGATTACCTCTAACGTCCTGTTGTGCTCCTTAAAGAAGAATTATACAAAAAATGATTGGTTAAACCTGGGATTTTACTACTACTATTCCTTTATATTGGCTTTTGGGATTTACACATGCATCAATTTAGAAATTGGATGAATGGTTCAGCACTGGGAAACACTCATTGATAGAAAAGCAGTGCATTTTATATACAACTATATACACCATATTACCAAAAGTATTGGGACACCTGCATTTACACACACATGAGCTTTAATGGCACCCCAGTCTTAGTCCCTAGGGTTCAATATTGACTTGGTCCACCCTTTGCCACTATAATAGCTTCAACTCTTCTGGGAAGGCTGTCCACAAGGTTTAGGAATGTGTGTATGAGAATGTTTGACCATTCTTCCAGAAGGGCATTTGTGAGGTCAGGCACTGATGTGGACAAGAAGGCCTGGCTCACAGTCTCCGCTCTAACTCATGCCAAAGGTGTTCTATTGGGTTGAGGTCAGGACTCTGTGCAGGCCAGTCAAGTATCTCCACCCCAGACTCACTCATGCATGTACACTGGTGCGCAGTCATGTTGGAACAGGAAGGGGACACCCCCAAACTGTTCTCACAAAGTTGGGAGCATGAAATTGTCCAAAATGTCTTGGGATGCTGATGCCTTAAGAGTTCCCTAAGGGACTAAGCCCAACCCCTGAAAAACAAACCCACACCATAATCCTCCCTCCATCAAATGATTTGGACCAGTGCACAATGCAAGGTTCATAAAGACACGGATGAGCGAGTCCTGGCCTCCACCCGATAGAATGCCTTTGGGATGAGTTAGAGTCAACATCAGTGCCTGACCTCAAAAATGCGCTTCTGGATGAATGGTCAAACATTCCCATAGACACAATCCTAAACCTTGTGGACAGCCTTCCCAGAAGAGTTGAAGCTGTTTTAGATGCAAAGGGTGGACCAACTCAATATTGAACCCTAAAGACTTAGACTGGGGTGCCATTAAAGTTCATGTGCGTGTTGAGGCTGGTGTCCCAATACTTTTCACAATATAGTGTATGCGCACACAAATATCAAAAACATGTATCATCAAAAACATGGATACTCCTTACCAATATATGTTATATTGTTAAGGAGTATCCATGTTTTTGATAATTAACATTTTTGATGTTTGAGTGCGTTTATGTTCCCCTTGTTCTTTCTTCTCTCTTTTTTGAGATTTTTTTTATGCTTGACCGATCCAGCATAGATAGGAGTAAAAGGTCCCCATGCATGAAGCTTAAAGCAGAACTCCATGCGATAGACAATCATTATTTCAACATGGCTCAGCCTCTTTAACTAAATCTTTGGCCACATCCTTCTGGAAATTAATCAGAGCACATCACATGCTTGATGCTTGGAGAATCAAACATCCCACGGGCAGACAGCTCTACTTCAACTCCCCCCCCACACAAGATGTTTTCCAGACTGGATTACTTCTTCTTCTCCGCCCCCCTTTTACCTAACGTTGTAACATCAGAGATGGGTCAGATAACCTCGTCTGACCATGCTCCCTGAGCCTCTCTCTGAATAAGGCATACCCCAAAACATGCAGTGAATTGATGCAGCGCTCATATAAAGTTACCAAAATGTTTATGCAAAAAAAAAAAAAAAATGCACCAACAAATACAGGACTCAAAATAGTCCAAAATGATGAATAATATAAAGTGAATCCAGTGAACAGTTCATATCAAACTATCCTGGTAATGCCTATAGGGTCTATCACAGAGGTTCCTTCACACAGATATCAGATGGCAACTCACCAGATCCCCAGGCTGCCTCACTTAAGAGAACAGCGGAAGCGTTTTAGACATCAAACGTAGTGATGGGTCATCCGGAGCTTCTCCTCTCAGTAGATTCCCCGATATGGATCCAGAAAATATTAAAACAGTAATATTGCAATATGCCTAATACACAGATGATACAGTCAAGAAAAGACCTTCACTGGTGTATAGTGCAAGAGCATCACCAACAGTGTATAGTTTCCAACATCACCGCATATGCTAAGCACTCACCAGATGTTACATGTAAATGCACATAAATTTCAGCCTCCCATCAGAGAATGAATCTCCCAAAGTTGTGGACTCACGATTCGGTAACCTCAAATGGACTCGCATGGAAAATGCATCCACCAGTGTGTCATTGCCGTTTCCCCATCAATAAAAAATAGGTAACACGTTTTTTAATTTCCCATAAAAACTTTACAAAGGTAAAAGCATAAAAACATACAGCGTCCACTGATCAGGCGGTCCGTGTGATAATGGGTGTTAGCTTGAAACGCGCCAGGTAATGTTTCATTCACTGTATAGTCCGCCTGGCCCCAATGCTCTTTACGATGAAGATCTGGCGTCAGTGCTCTTGACGGTTCTCTCTTTCCTCGCCACACTCACCCCTATCAAACATACTCTTTAATCCTCATATCCCAGATAGCCTATCACATAAACGAATAGAGATATGGACCCAGGCCACATTGTTCCAACTCTGTCATTTCGTCCACTCAATCAACCATAGGCTCCTTACTTTTGAGGACATACAAGCAAAACATCATGTTCCTAAACATATGTTCTACTCTTATCTACAGATAAAACATTTTTTCTCTACCATTTCCCCATCACTGTCATTATCTAAGTCTACTGCTTTTTAACCACTTCAATACTGGGCACTTAAACCTCCTTCCTTCCCGGACCAATTTTCAGCTTTCAGCGCTGTTGCAGTTTGAATGACAATTGCGTGGTCATGCGACACTGTACCCATATGAAATTTTTATCATTTTTTTCACACAAATAGAGCTTTCTTTTGGTGGTATTTAATTTCCAATGTTTCTTTATTGAAATTGAAATTAAGAAATCGAAAGCAACAGTAACATGTAGCAAGTAAACACGTTTGACATTCCAGATTGCAAAGGCCATACATTACAAAACATTAGTCTGAAGCATACGAAAGTATTAGCGTTGAGGTAAGGTGGTGCACATCTACTAGGTGGATATTAGACACCTAAAATGGTTGTGCGAGTTTGTAGGATTCAGTAGGGGGTTTCGTCACCTCTCCCTTCCCGGCACCCCAATGGGAACATACTGTGCCCTTTGGGAAGGGAGGATGGCGAAGGTTGCTATAAATTCTTCAAGTTATAAGGAAGGCCCAATATGTTCATGTCTCCGGTATGTCAAGTCAAACTGAGTAGTCGGGGTTGGAAGGTGGGGAGAGGTAGGGGTAGGTTAGGGTGGGGTGGGGAGGGGGTGGAACCTAGTGTAAAGTCTCACGTTATTGGTGTGTAGAGGATAAATTATGGTTGAGCCATGTGTCCCCAGGATATCCGAAACTTAGAGGAGTAGGAGTTGGCAGAGGCTAGGGTTTTTTCCATTTCACATTGGTAGTTTAGCATTCGAATTGTGTCTGTATAAGCTGGTGTTTCGTTGGATTTCCAGAGTTTTGTAATATTGGTTTTTGCGGCAAGTAGGAGGTGTATTATTATGGTACGTACCCTGCAGGGAAGCATGTGAGTATTTAAGTGCAGGATCGCGAGTTCGGGATTAGGTTCAATTTGTTGTTTGCATAAATCTGAGATCAGTGAGAATATTTTGTTCCAGTATGATTTTAAGGATTTGCAGGACCATAGGATATGGAACAGGGTGCCTGGTTCTCCGCATTCTCTCCAACATGTAGGGCTTTGGTTCGGGTATATTTTTGCCAATTTGAACGGGGTGTAGTACCATAGGTGAAGTGTTTTTTGATAATTCTCCCAGTGATTTACACATTTTGTGGCTGAATAGGTCACCTGGGAGGCTTTGTTCCATTCTTCTTCTGAGAAGGGTTTCCCTAAGGTGTCCTCC
>BLSH010461406.1:458008-477143 GCA_018402905.1 Glandirana rugosa
ATCTTCGACCGTTACTGTGTAAATGCCATTGGCAGTGAAGGGGTTAACCTGCAGGGGGCGCGCTAAGGGTTAACTATGTTCCCTGGGCGTGTTCTAACTGTATGGGGGATGCCCTATCTGGGGAAGGGAAGTTATCACAGCCTTCACGTAAAGGAAGGCTGTGATCACAGCCCTTCCCCCTCACACAGAGCGGAGGTCCGTGTTTACATACACGGACCTCCGCTCATTCGCTCCGGGGGGGGCATCGCGGGTGGCCGGCGGCAATCGAAGCCGCCGCACCCGCTCCCTGGCCCCCCCTGGACACAGTGAGCGCGCGGGCGCGCCTCCGGCGGCGCGCACGCGCTCACTATACACGTTCCCGCAGCCGCCGTCGTATGACGGCGATTTGCGGGAACGTGCCACTTTGTCGCCGTCAGATGCCGATCGGCGGTCGGCAAGTGGTTAAAAAAGCTCTTTTCATTTATAACTAGCTTTAATATACTATATCATCATTTAAGCGTGGCCAGCTTCTAAATAATATTTTTGTATTATATAGGCTCTTTAGCTTTATTTTTAATAACACACCGGGGCTCAGGTGATCTGTAGTTCACGCAGCTGTAGTCTATAGCAAGAAAATAAGTAATAGACATAACAGCTAATAGTACATAAGGGGCAGTACTCTGCAGTGCAGAGATAAGGTAGATTAAACAATTAAAGTACAGACTATACTAATGCATGCTTTATCAATTCATTGTATTATATTGTGTATTGTGTTAGACTCTTCACATAACATTCTATATTGCAAACAAAAGCACTTTAATGGGTGCTTTGAGAACCCCAGTCTCCATTTACACAGAACATGCAATCTAGAGGAAGATAATTAGATGAATCAATTATGGAAAACAGTCTGGGTGTAGACCATAAACTCAATAACAGGATGCAATATCTGTCTGCAGGTATTTTCTCGTCTTCGAAGGGACATTGACTCAATAGAGAAAGGCATAATTCTATCGCTCTACAAAGCATTAGTGCAACCTTGTTCAGAATGAACAGTTCGCCTTTTTGGCTTGTAATGCTTCTCCACTGATGGAGGATCTGGTCACCTTGCACAACTCATTTGAATTCAGTGCCAAGTTTTTCTCACTCTCAGGTCACCTTCAAAGACCCAAAAGGATCCCCCACTGTCCCCCTGCTTTAGGAAAATTACCTAACCCTATATAACATACTAATAGACCTGTTTTTTACAGAATGGAATAGGAAAGACTAAGACTGGGCACACTCCGGCTCACAGCAGGTGTATGTAAAGCCAAAATGTCCATTTTTTAAGAATATTGGATAGAGTAGGAAATGGTAAAAACAGCTGTTAGTTTATTTTATGCTGCCTATGTTTTGTTGGGGAGATTTTCTTTATCTATCATTGAGACACAGCAGGAATTGAGAGAAGATCTCTAAAAAGTTTTAGAAGTTCCCCTCTTAGAGCATTTTCTCCCTAACAAGTATCCCAATTGGAAAACTTCTGTGACAACTCAACATTTTGGATCTTCCCTCACCTGGGCCTCAGTACAAATAAAAAGGGTGAATCTACTTGAAGCACATCGAAAACCTAAAATAATATTATAGCTAAGCTTACTAATATTTAACCACTTCAATCACGTGCCTGTATGTGATTAGGTTGAAGTGGTTGTACCGGGGTAATGTCTGCAGCTGCAGGCATTACCGTGGTACCGTCTTTTAAAGCCAGCGGTCAGGTCTCTCATGATAACAGCCGATGTGGCTAACAAGCCGCTCGGCTGTTATGATAAGGAGCGGGAGGGGACACCCCCCCTTCCGCCGCTCTGCCTGGGTCTCCAGTCCCACCGGGAGCCCAGAGCGACCATCTTCCATGTCCGCCGGCTGTATGGAGTCCCAAATGAAGCCAGAAACTGCTTAGATTGGGTCTCCGAAGTAAAAACACAGAAGCAACGTCACAACGTCATTTCCGGTTATCTTGGCTGCCAATGGCACCGATTTAAAGAAAAAAATGTCAGCATTCCAAAATGTTGATTTTGGCATTTTGAAAACTTTGAAGCGCAAAGGAGGGATTTGGAGTCTTTTAGAGCCCTGATCCCTCCATAAAGAGTACCCGTCACTGCCTATTACTGCCACAAGGGCTGTTTACATTCCTTGTGACAATAATAAAAGTAATCAGATTTTTTTTTTTTAAAGGGACATAATTAAGAAAAAAAACACTTTATAGCGCCCCCGTCACCGCAAGCTCATGTACCAAAGAAAACGCGTATGTAAGTCGCCCCGCAAATGTAAACGGTGTTCAAATCACAAATGTGAAGCATCACCATGATCATTAGAGTGAGAGCAATAATTCTCGCAAAAGACCTCCTCTGCAACTCTAAACAGGTAACCGTTAAAACATTTTAAACATAACCTATGGAGATTTTTAAGTACTGTAGTTTGACGCCATTCCACGAGTGCGTGCAATTTTAAAGTGTGACATGGTAGGTATCTATTTAATCGGCAGAATATCATCTTTAATAATATGCAAAAAAAATGGACTAGCCTTACTGTTTTCTTATTTTTGTATTTTTAATTAAAAAAGTGAATTTTTTTAAAAAAAATTGCACTTGAAAGACCATTGCGCAAATACTGTGTGACATAAAATATTGCAATGACCACCAGGGTCTTTGCTAAAAAAATATATATAATGTTTGGGTGTTCTAAGTCATTTTCTAGCAAAAATTACTGATTTTAACTTGTAAGCAACAAGTGTCAAAAATAGGCATTAAAGCTGAAGTCTAGCCACTTGCCGACCGCCAACCGCAGGTTGACGGCGACAAGGTGGTTCGTTATCGCAAATCGCCGTCACACGACGGCGGCTGCGATAACGCTCACTGTGTTCGGGGAGGGCCAGGGAGCGGGTGCGGCGGCTTCGATTGCCGCCGGCCACCCGCGATGGCCCCCCCGGAGCGAGTGAGCGGAGGTCCGTGTATGTAAACACGGACCTCCGCTCTGTGTGAGGGGGAAGGGCTGTGATCACAGCCTTCCTTTACGTGAAGGCTGTGACCACTTCCCTTCCCCAGCTAGGGCAGTCCCCACACAGTTAGAACACGCCCAGGGAACATAGTTAACCCTTAGCGCGCCCCCTGCAGGTTAACCCCTTCACTGCCAATGACATTTACACAGTAATCAGTGCATTTTTATAGCACTGATCGCTGTATAAATGCCAATGGTCCCAAAAAAGTGTCAAATTGTTCCGCCATGTCCGCTGAAATATCGCAGTACCGCTAAAAATCGCAGATCGCCGCCATTTTTAGTAAAAAATAAAAAAAAAATTAAAAACCCCAAAAATGAATTCTCATCATCCGTAAACGCGACCACTTTTGCGCAAACCAATCAATAAACGCCGATTGCGATTTTTTTTATCGCAAATATGAGGAAGAATATAAATCGGCCAAAAACGGTGAAAAAAAATGTTTTTTTTATATTTTTTTTTGGATTTGTATTCTAGCAAAAAGTAAGAAATTTGGTTTTTTTTGCAAAATTGTCGCTCTTCTTTTGTTTATAGCGGCGATCAGAAATGACGCAGAGGGGATCAAATACCACCAAAAGAAAGCTCTGTTTGTGGGAAAAAAAGGACGCAAATTTCGTTTGGGTACAACATCGCACGACCGCGCAATTGTCAGTTAAAGCGACGCAGCGCCGAATCGCAAAAAGGGCTCCGGTCCTAAAGCTGGAAATCCTTCCGGGGCTGAAGTGGCTAGGTATGATCTGTATCATATTAGTTACATTGGTCTACCTTGGACCAACCACCAATAATGGTAGACCCCCCCCCCCCCCGGTCACAATACAGAAGGGAAGCCGCTTAGCACAGGACCTGGAAGATTTCTGTCATCTTTGTAGTGATGATGCCGACTACTACAATGCTTGTGACCATTGCGCAGGCTTGAAATATGTATAATTACAATGGTCTAGGCCAGGGGGTCTCCAAACCTTTCAAAGAAAGGGTCAGTTTAGCGTCTTTCAGACTTTAGGGGGGGCGGGTTGTGGCCAACTGGGGTAGAATATGTCACAGGCCTAGCATCAATGAGAAAATACATGGCCTCAGGGTTGGTGGTCAGTAGGAGGAGGAGTAGTGCGCCATCATTATTAGTGGCAGGAATAATACACCATTATTGGTATCAGTAAAAGGAATAATGCCCCAAGGGCCAGATAAAGGCTAGCAAAGTGCCGCAGTTTAGAAACCTCTGGTCTAGGCTGAACCAATGTAGCCATGCAATAAAGATCACATCTAGACTTCAGCTTTAAATGCAGTGGCTGCATTTGTTTTATTAGGATTTTTTTGCTTTATTTTCACCTTGTGATGTGGCCAGAAACACATTTCCTGTTTTATGGTGACTCCACTCAGGATGAAGGAGCAATGGAGACACCGGGCAGCAGTGTCCGGCGAGCTGGAGTGTGCTTGGTTTCGGCAGTGCATCCCCCTCCTCCTCCGAGACCGAGAAAGGCATCCAATAGGATCGCATGTCTTCTCCGCCAATGGGGAAACAGGTAACATACCTGAGCTTCCTGATTGGCGGGAAGGCGATTCAGTGTTAGAAAAGAAAATATTAATTAGCTTTTCTAACACACGTGAGTGGGCTGCGAGCGCAATGCTCTGCGCCACGAGCCATTTTATTTTGAAGCCTATTAGAGCTTAGGACTCTAATCAAGTGCTTCAAAGAACCCCCCTCCACCACCGCTGTAATTCAGGCGCCCGGCGTCCTGAAAGGGGCCGCACGCATGTATTAGGGGGTGACCGCAGCGGCCATGGATAGATCCATGCTGTGCATGAATATATCCATTTATTATAGAGGGGGCAGCGCCCGTGCACCCTTAATGGATGGGCTGCCCCTGGTAAGCAGCCATGTTTGTTGTTGGTGGTCAATACGCTAGTAATGAAGAAATAATTGGTTCATGGTGAGTTTTGGTTTCACTTATTTAGGACTTTTCATCACATGGGACTATACCAATATCCCATTTTAACATGGAACCCTGTCAGTTTTTATTTCTCTCTGTGCCCCCATTAAGGCGATTCATCCTCTCTATTTGTCCTGTTTACCATTATCATTAAAAGTAAAAGTAAAAGAAAATCCCAAATTGTGGGTTGTCCCCAGAAACGTAGTAGAGGGGAAATCTTCCAATGTGGACACTCGTTTTGGTGACCTGGGGATCCCCAAGAAATTCCTTTAATTTGCAGAGATTTCCTCTCACTTCCTGTTTGATTATGGGACAGGAAGTGAAGGGAAATCTCTGCAATGGGACAGAGATGGCGAAAACAAAATGAGACACAGATGGCAAAAAAAAAAAAATTGACATGGGTTATAACCCTCTCTTGCTCTATCCAAAATGAAAAAAAAAGTTTTGAATTTAGTTCTACTTATTTGTTTGCACATAGTTTTCATATTTACTTTTCTGAGAGAATTGAAAGCATTTAGATTATAGTGAATTTAAAGTGTTACTAAACCCACAACAGTAAAATCAGACTGTATATGCAGTACAGCATGCTTGTTATACTCACTGTGGAACCTAAGGGGTTAATCCTCTGCATTGTGTAAAAAGGCTGTTTGATCCTGTCTTCTCTGATCCTCCCCTTCTTTCACTGTCCCCAATCCATCTACTGATAGTAAAGAGCCTTTGAGTCTCTCTTCACATGCTCCGATTGGTGTGTATTGCTAGAGAGGTTTTTATTTTCTTGGGAGGGTGCATGTGAGCAGCACAGGAGCAATTAGCACTGTCCAGACAAAGGGTCAGGGGTCCTACAGCCTTATAGGACAGTTAGAGGAGAATGAAAACTCCTCCTACAAGCTTTAACCAGACACTGATAGTCACAAGACTGCTATATACTGCTGATGAGAAAATGTATTTAGCAGTTTATATTTACTGAAATAATTACATTTCCATGTTCTGTGTACTGTGGGAGACCAGATATAGTGAATGCAGGGTCCTGGGTTTAGTAACAGTTTAAGATGACAACACATCACTATCTTTCTATAAATGAAACAATTGACCACGGTTCTAAATTCTCTCCACTCAGGGCCGGATTAAGAGCATCATGGGCCTGGTGCTGAGGATTTTGGAGGGGCCTTTTTATGGGAATAAATAAAATGAAAATGCAAACAATTTTTTGTTAAAACAAATTAAATATGCTGCCGCAATTTACATATCAATCATGTGTACACTGTATACAGAGCAGGGCTGGGCAGTATTAGTGACTCCCACCACTGGGCTGGGCTGGGCCTATCTTAAGGAAGGGGCCTGGAGCTGCAGCTCCAATAGCCCCTATGTTAATCTGGCCCTGCCTCCACTCCATCCAAAATGAAATAAAATAAGTTTTGCCTACACATATACTCGAGCCACTTGAGCCCCGGAAGTATTTGCCCCCTTCCTGACCAGAGCACTTTTAGCAATACGGCACTGCGTCGATTTAACTGAAAATTGCGAGGTCGTGCGACGTTGTACCCAAATAAAATTGACGTCCTTTTTTTCTCACAAATAGAGCTTTCTTTTGGTGGTATTTGATCCCCTCTGTGTTTTTTATTTTTTGCACTATAAACAAAAAAAGAGCGACAATTTTGAAAAAAAAAACAACTATTTTTTTTACGTTTTGCTATAATACATATCCAAAAAAAATATATAAAAAACAAATGTATTCATCATTAGAGTTGAGCGAACTTCTAGAAGTTCGGGTCCTGCTGGTTTGGCCGAACTTCGGGACAAAGTCCGGGTTCGGGTCCGGACAGAACCCGAACTTTGTCCCGGACCCCGAACCCCATTGAAATCAATGGGGACCCCAACTTTTAGGCACAAAAATGGCTGTAAAAAAGTCCTGGAAAGTCCTAGAGGTCTGCAAAAGGAAGGAGAATGGGGCTAAGGGTGGGACAAGTGTCCTACAAAGAAATGGGACAGGGAAATAACTAAAAGCATTTAAAAAAAAAATCAAAAATGGAGGTGGATGTGGACCATTTTCAAACTGTGTCTGAAAAGTATTAATTAACGGTAGAAGCCATATCACTGTTCTAAAATCATCTTCAAACTGTGTGAAAAAAGTATAAATAAGCCGGGAGAACCCATATCACTGTTCTACAATCATCTGGAAACTGTGTGCTAAACTTTAACTAAAACCGGGAGAACCCATACTACTGTTCTACAATCATCTGGAAACTGTGTGTTAAACTTTAACTAAAACCGGGAGAACCCATATCACTGTTCTACAATCATCTGTAAACTGTGTGTTAAACTTAAACTAAAACCGAGAGAAGCCATATCCCTGTTCTAAAATCATCTAAAAACTGTGTGTGAAACTTTAACTAAAACCAGGAGAACCCATACTACTGTTCTACAATCATCTGGAGACTGTGTGTTAAACTTTAACTAAAACCGGGAGAACCCATACTACTGTTCTACAATCATCTGGAAACTGTGTGTTAAACTTTAACTAAAACCGGGCGAACCCATATCACTGTTCTAAAATCATCTAAAAACTGTGTGAAACTATAGCAGAGCGAACCCATATCACTGTTCTAAAATCATCTAAAAACTGTGTGTGAAACTATAACAGAGCGAACCCATATCCCTGTTCTTCTCTCTGCTATAGTTTCACACACAGTTTTTAGATGATTTTAGAACAGGGATATGGCTTCTCCCGGTTTTAGTTTAAGCTTAACACACAGTTTACAGATGATTGTAGAACAGTGATATGGGTTCTCCCGGTTTTAGTTAAAGTTTAACACACAGTTTCCAGATGATTGTAGAACAGTAGTATGGGTTCTCCCGGTTTTAGTTAAAGTTTAACACACAGTTTCCAGATGATTGTAGAACAGTAGTATGGGTTGGCTGACACACACACTTTGATGATGATTTTAGAACACTAATCTTTCCCCTAAAGCAACAGCTGGAACTTTTCCCTGTACAACTTGGAGATGATTTTAGAAGAATAATCTTTCCCTTAAAGCAACAGACTCTACCTAGTCCAGTCAGATCGTTCTGTGCAGCAGGATGAGGTGTGAAATCTGTCTCTCAAAGCACCAGTATTAGTATCTCTCCCTCCCTCAAAGCAGCAGTACTAGTATCTCTCCCTAGTCCTCAGTAATACAGGATGAGATGTTCTGCAATCTGTCCCTAACAGAGCCAGCAGCATCCTCTCTCTAAACTATCCTGAGAGCATATGACATGCAGCACGGTGACTCCAGCCCCACATAGAGGCTGGGTCACATGGTGCACTGGCCGATCACAGCCATGCCATTAGTAGGCATGGCTGTGATGGCTTCTAGGGAAAACCAGTGAAACACTTGTTGATTTCTCAACTTCTCAACACGTGGAGTAAAATACCAGAACCCCGGACCCGAACCCGAACTTTTGGGTGTCCGGGACCCGGACCCGAACCCGAACCCGGACTTTTCAAAAAAAGTCCGGGTTCGGGTCTGGGTCCCGGACACCCAAAAGTTTGGTACGGACCCGAACTTTACAGTACGGGTTCGCTCAACACTATTCATCATTTTAGGCTAATATGTATTCTTCTACATATTTTTGGTAAAAAAAATTGCAATAAGCGTATATTGATTGGTTTGCGCAAAAGTTATAGCGTCTACAAACTATGAGAATTGATTTATGGCGTTTTTATTATTTATTTTTTTTAACTAGTAATGGTGCAATGTGCGATTTTTAGCGAGACTGCGATATTGCGGCAGACAGATTAGACACTTTTTTGGGACTATTGGCATTTATACAGCGATCAGTGCTATGAAAATGCACTGATTACTGTGTAAATGTCACTGGCAGGGAAAGGGTTAACACTACGGGGACAATCAAAGGGTTAAATGTGTTCCCTGTCACAGTGTTCTAACTGTGTGGGGGCTGGGATGACTGGGGGAGGAGAGAGATCGCTGCTCTCATATACTGGGAACATACAATCATTCTTCTCTACCCTGTCAGAACGGTTATCCACTTGTTTACCTTCATGGATACCTGTTCTGTCACTGCGGGGAAGCGATCGCAGGAGGCCGGCGGACATCAAGTCCACCCTACCCACTGATTGGCTCCCCCGCTAGCCAGCAAGCGGGCGAACACGCCTAAAATATGCGATCCTGCTCCCGCCATCAGGTGACGGTGATTTGTGCAGGAGAGCCATGCTGCCGCCGTCAATCTATGGCGGGCGATTGGCAACTGGTTAAAGTGATTGTAAAGGCAGAAGGTTTGTTTTTAATCTTAATGCATTTTATGCATTAGGATAAAAAGCCTTCTCTGTGCAGCACCCCCTAATACTTAGGCCCCTTTCACACTGCCCCGACTTGAAAGTCGCGTAATTTAGCAGCGATTTTGATGCAATTTTTCGGACACTATTTAGCCACGATTTCAGGGAATGCCTGTGTAAACTTGAGGCCTATGGACCTCAACTCGCATCAAAGTCGGACCAAAGTAGTACAGGGACTACTTTGAAGTTAGTGCAACTTGAAGTCGCACAGATATGAATGGTACTCATTGGAAATATGACTTGTCATGTGACTTTGCAGTCCCAAGTTGCAGGACAAGTCGCACAAGTGTGAAAGGGGCCTTACCTGAGCCTCATCTCTATCCAGCGATGTCCACGAGTGTCTTAGCCCTCCTGATTGGCTGAGACACAGCAGCGGGGCCATTGGCTCCCGCTGCTGTCAATCAAAGCCAGTTAGCCAATCAAGAGAGAGAGGGGGTGGGGCCGAACTGGGGCTCCATCTATAAATAGACACAGGGAGCTGCAGCTCGGCTCGGGTGCCCCCATAGCAAGCTGCTTGCTGTGGGGGGCACTTGACAAGAGGTAGGGGCCAGGAGAGCCAAAGAGGGACCCGAGAAGAGGTGGATCTGGGCTGCTCTGTGCAAAACCATTACATAGAGCAGTTAATTATAACATGTTCTTATTTTTATAGAAAAAAACTGAGACTTTGCAATCACTTTAACAGTGAAGAAGTATCTGAAACTTTGTATCCAATCTGAATCATAAAAAAGGTATGATGAAAGATTCTGCACCCCAACATTATACTTCTAATTTTCACATTTTTAATCCACATTCTATAATCAAATAAAAAACTGCATTGTGTGGGATTTGAATGATCTATCTATATGAAATAATGGAAACAACGATAACAATCCCATGACCTCTGTTTGCACAGGACCCCTATTATGACACGACTGCTAATGTGAAATTCATCTTAAATAAACGTTGCTGAATAAAAATCTGAGCCTTCACTAACAATCTCCAATCTTCTCCGGTGAGTGATTATACAAGTATTCAAAGCTTTGAACCCACAGAAAATTGCTGTTTCTATATTGGAGCTCTGGATAAAATTACAGGCAGTACAAAGATGTGAGTGACAGGCGAAGATAAGTCAATTGAGGATAATTTTCCAAAGATTGAGTTCTGTGATAAGAGCTGAGAATAGTCCTTGTTAATAGAGTGATTGACATACTTCTGACCAGTTCACAAGTGAAAACACGTAATACCTTGTGAGCTGACACAAGGGAAGCTGCCCACGAGGCAGGACAATGCAACTGTTAAATAAGGCCAAATTCTTGCTTGACAACCTATAGAAAGATACTTAGTATTAATGTAATGACCGTAGGCTAGAAGAATGCAAAACACAATGTAACCTATAGAAGTTTCTATTTCTTAATCAAGCGTGCTGATAGAAATATGGGTTGTCTTTGTTAGCTTCTTCTTTTGAAAATGCTGGTTGCCTGGCTCTCATGCTGATTCAGTTCTTGGATGTGTACTGAGGAGAGCCTGGTACAAAGGTTCTCCTCGCTTGAAGGACATTTCTGGCACATTTAAAGGCTTAGTGTTGACCGGGGATGTTAGTCTACATTTGGGATCTCCAAGTTTTCGAAACAAAGTGCCAATTTACTGTCCTGCAGACTTTAGGGGGGCCAGACTGTGGGCAGTAGGAGTGAATAGTCTGCCATCTTCAATGTCAGTGGAAACAATAGTGTCCCATCATCGGTATCAGTGGAAGGAATAGTGCCCCATCATTGGTGTCAGTGAAAGGAATAGTGCCCATCAGTGGTGTCAGTGGGAGGAATAGTGCCTCATCATTGGTATCAGTGGGATGAATAGTGCCCCATCATTGGTATCAGTGGGAGGAATAGTGTCCCATCATTGGTGTCAGTGGAAGGAATAGTGCCCATCAGTGGTGTCAGTGGGAGGAATAGTGCCTCATCATTGGTATCAGTGGGATGAATAGTGCCCCATCATTGGTGTCAGTGGGAGGAATAGTGCCCCATCATTGGTATCAGTGGGAGACATAGTGAGCCATCATTCGTGTTAGTGGTAGGAATGGTGCGCTGTCATTGGTGTCAGTGGGAGGAATAGTGCGGCGTCATTGGGAGGAATTCTACCCCATCATTGGTGTCAGTGGGAGGAATAGTGCCCCATCATTGGTGTCAGTGGAAGGAATAGTGCCCCATCATTAGTATCAGTGGGAGGAATAGTGCCCCATCATTGGTATCAGTGGGAGACATAGTGAGCCATCATTCGTGTTAGTGGTAGGAATAGTGCGCTGTCATTGATGTCAGTGGGAGGAATAGTGCGGCGTCATTGGGAGGAATTCTACCCCATCATTGGTGTCAGTGGGAGGAATAGTGCCCCATCCTTGGTGTCAGTGGGATGAACAGTGCCCCATCATTGGTGTCAGTGGAAGGAATAGTGCCCTATCATTGGTGTCAGTGGGAGGAATAGTGCCCCATCATTGGTATCAGTGGGAGACATAGTGAGCCATCATTCGTGTTAGTGGTAGGAATGGTGCGCTGTCATTGATGTCAGTGGGAGGAATAGTGCGGCGTCATTGGGAGGAATTCTACCCCATCATTGGTGTCAGTGGGAGGAATAGTGCCCCATCCTTGGTGTCAGTGGAAGGAATAATGCCCCATCATTGGTGTCAGTGGAAGGAATAGTGCCCTATCATTGGTGTCAGTGGGAGGAATAGTGCCCCACTGTTGGTATCAGTGTGAGGAGTAGTGCCTCATATCAGTGGAAGGAATGGTGTCCCAGGTCCTGGATGTCCTTCAGACTTTAGGGGGAGGGGGGTCCGACTGTGGGCAGTGGAAGTAAACAATTTCCCATCTTTTATGTCAGTGGAAGGAATAATGCCCCATTAGTGATGTCAGTGGGAGCAATAATACCGCATCATTGGTGTCAGTGGGAGGAATAGTGTTCCATCATAAGTGTAAGTTGGAGGAATTGTACCACATCATTGGTGTTAGTGGTAGGAATAGGATACAAACAAATATTTGGGGTTAACACCCTAACAATGCATGGTGCTGCTGTAGGACCACACAAACAAAACAACATATTACAGCACACATACAAGAATGACATTTCCTCCTGCAAGACTATTTAAAAGCATGGAAACACATAAAGCAAATATGCAAAAATATGGGGATTTGATCACACTACACTGCCATAGAGTGCCCAAGCCCACCACTGCGTCAAAGTACCCCATTGTCAGTGGGTCCCCACTAACCATAGAATGAAAGATCCTGTCTCTAAACCATGGGAGCAATACACTCCTCTTTATGAAAGAACCAAAGGACTCTTTCTACGGCTCAGGTGGACACTGATTGGAGGTAATGAGGGAGGATTCTCCAGCCTAAAAGACAATGGTGTACTTTGATGCAGTGGTGGGCTTGGGCACTCTATGGCCGTGTAGTGTGACCAGATCCCCATATTTTTGCATATTTGCTTTATATGTTTTGATGCTTTTAAATAGTCTTGCAGGAGTAAATGTCATTCTTGTATGTGTGTGCTGTAATATTTTTTTTTTTTAAGTGGTAGGAATAGTGTGCCATCATTCGTGTCAGTGGGAGGAATAGTGCTCCATCACTGGGATCAGTGGGAGGAATAGTGCCCCATCTTTGGTGTCAGTGGGAGGAATAGAGCCCCGCCATTGGTGTCAGTGGGAGGATTAGTGCCCCGTCATTGGTGTCAGTGGGAGTAATAGAGCCCCATCATTGGTGTCAGTGGGAGAAATAATGCCCCATCATTGGTGGCAGTGGGAGGATTTCGAACCCATCATTGGTGCCGGTGGGAGGAATAGTGCCCCACTTTTGGTATCAGTGAGAGGAGTAGTGCCTCATATCAATGGAAGGAATAGTGTCCCAAGGGCCGGATGTCCTGCAGACTTGGGGGGGGGGCAGACTGTGGGCAGTGGGAGTAAACAATTTTCCATGTTTGAATTCAGTAGAGTGAATAGTGCCCCATCATTGGTGTCAGTGGGAGGAATAGTGCCCCATCATTGTTGTCAGTGAGAGGAATAGTGCCCCATCATTGGTGTCAGTGGGAAGAATAGTGCCCCATCTTTGGTGTCAGTGAAAGGAATAGTGCCCCATCAATGGTGTCAGTGGGAGGAATAGTGCCCCATCATTGGAGTCAGTGGGAGGAATAGTGCCCCATCTTTGGTGCCAGTGGGTGGAATAGAGCCCCGTCATTGGTGTCAGTGGGAGAAATAATGCCCCATCGTTAGTGGCAGTGGGAGGATTTTGAGCCCATCATTGGTGCCGGTGGGAGGAATAGTGCCCCACCTTTGGTATCAGTGGGAGGAGTAGTGCCTCATATTAATGGAAGGAATAGTGTCCCAAGGGTCAGATGTCCTGCAGACTTTGGGGGGAGGGCAGACTGTGGGCTGTGGGAGTAAACAATTTACCATGTTTGAATTCAGTAGAGTGAATAGTGCCCCATCATTGGTGTCAGTGGGAGGAATAGTGCCCCATCATTGGTGTCAGTGGGAAGAATAGTGCCCCATCATTGGTGTTAGTGGGAAGAATAGTGCCCCATCATTGGTGTCAGTGGGAAGAATAGTGCCCCATCATTGGTGTCAGTGGGAAGAATAGTGCCCCATCATTGGTGTCAGTGGGAAGAATAGTGCCCCATCATTGGTGTCAGCGGGAAGAATAGTGCCCCAAGGGCTAAATAAGGGGTTAAGATCTGTCACAGCAAAAGTTCACCTGGGTCCCTGTTTTTTGGGTTTCTTTTGCACAGGTGGGAAAAAAAATCAGCTAATGTATATAGTAGGGACATTGTGGAAAAGGGGGTCCTTCAGGGCAAGAAGGACTGATATGACTGGTTCTTAGTAAGAAGCTGTATATTTTGTAACTGCTTTAAAAATGTGAGACAAGGCAGATACTGTATGGCAAGAAAAATTGGAGATTTGTGAATTTGTAAAAGGGGTATTCCAAAAACTCTTCTGAAATGTTATAATACGTGGCAGCTTGGCGATTTCCTCTTGAGGGAACATTTTTATGGACATCTGCAGGGTTGATTTACTAATGGCAAATAGGCTGAGTACTTTGCAGTTGCTCCAGAGCTTAATAAATGAGGTAAAGCTTCACTTTGCAAAGAATACCACCCAATCATGTGCAAGGAAAAAAAAAATATTTTTGCTAGCACATAATTGGATGTTGGACAGTCTATTTGCCTTTAGTAATTCAACCCCTGTGTCCGCATTGGGGAGTTTTCCTACCATTTCTTTGATTGGTGGTCACCGGGAGCGAAAGTTAGAGGAAATCTTTTTAATTAAAAGCACTCCTCCCTTATATACACTTGCCAGCCACTTTTTTAGGTACACCTTTTCAATGGTGTAATGCTTGGTAACACAAATTGCTAATCAGCCAATCACATGGCAGCAACTCAATGCATTTAGGCATCTAGACATTATGAAGGCGACTTGCGGAAGCTCTAACCGAGTATCAGAATGGGGAAAAAAGGGCATTTAAGTGAGAGAATGGGCAGACTGGTTTAAGAAGATAGAAAGGCAACAGTAACTCAAATAACCACTCGTTACAGCCAAGGTATGCGGAATACCCTCTCTGAACACACAACACATGGAACCTGGTAGCAGATGGGCTACAGCAGCAGAAGACCACACAGAGTGCCACTCCTATCAGCTAAGAACAGGAAACTGAGCCTACAATTCCCACATGCTCACCAAAATTAGAAGATAAAAAATAGAAGATTGGAAAAAAGTTGCCTGGCCTGATGAGTATTGATATCAGCTGTGACATTCAGATGGTTGCAGGGCTGGTGCAAGTATTTTTGACACCCTAGGCAAAAGCTCATTTTGCCGCCCCCTTGGCTCCACCCCTGACCCCACCCCCTTTTCTCTGCCCTGCCTGATCAACGCAAATCAAATGCAGCCTCACCAGCACCCATCAAATACAGCTTCACCAGTGCCAATCAATACAGCCTCACCTGTGCCCATCAAATACAGCTTCACCAGCGCCAATCAATACAGCCTCACCTGTGCCCATCAAATACAGCTTCACCTGTGCCCATCAAATACAGCTTCACCTGTGCCCATCAAATACAGCCTCACGGGGGGTGGGGGCGGAGGGGGGTATTTGGCAGATCAGTCACTATTTCTATATCGATTTGCAAATGGCATGTGATAATACAATTTCATTATCTGAGTCAGACAGTGTCAGATCAACAGTGATCAGGCGCCCCTGGGCGGCAGTGCACCCTAGGCGGCCGCCTACTCCGCCTAGTGGTAGGGCCGGCCCTGGATGGTTGGGTCAGAATTTGGTGTAAACAATATGAAAGCATGGATCCATCCAACCTTGTATCACCTGTTCAGGCTGGTCGTGGTGGTGTAATGGCGTGGGGGATATTTTCTTGGCACACTTTGGGTCCCTTAATACCAATTGAGGATCGTTTTGACACCATTGCCTACCTGAGTATTGTTGGTGACCATGTCCATCCCTTTATGACTGCAGTGTCCCCATCTTCTGATGGCTCCTTCCAGCAGGATAATGCACCATGTCACAAAGCTCCAATCATCTCACCACTGGACAATGAGATCCCTGCACTCCAATGGCCTCCACAGTCACCACATCTCATCCAATAGAGCATCTTTTGGAACTGGTGGAATGGGAGATTCGCATCATGGATGTGCAGCCGCCAAATCTGCAGCATCTGTCAATATGGACCAAAATCTCTGAGGAACGTTTCCAACACCTTGTTGAATCTGTGCCATGAAGAATTAAGTCATTTCTGAAGGCAAAATGGGGTCCAACCGGGTACTAGCAAAGTGTACCTAACAAAAATAAAGTGACTGGTGAGTGTAGAAGAAGATTGCTCTGCTGGTTTCAGTATTCTCCTACGCTTGATAAATGTGCCATCATTTTTTTGTTTAGGGCATTAAAAATGGACCCCTAAGTGTGCAGTGATTACTAAAATGAATGTAATCTACTTAAAAAAAACATTGTAATTAAACAATGATATCTGTGATGATAATGGCCACTTTTTAAAACGCTCTTTCTAATTTCTCCATTAGCACTGACTCTTCTTTAGTCTTCACTTTAGTCTCTTGGCTTTTGGCCTGTGACTTCATCTGTCATGTTTTCCTTCTTTTTGGTTTCTGATAATTATGGATTTTCTCCCTTATGTGTGTTTTTCTAATTAGAAGTGGTCTCTCTAATGGCTGATTGGATAATGTATTGTTGGAAAGAAGGATAAGAGAAGCTACATTAAATCCTGCCGCCTTGGGGGATGAGGGTTCCTATGGAGAATAGGGTTCTGTGCTGGGACAGTTACTCTTTAATTATAAGACTTATTAAAAGTAAGCTGAATGAAGTTGAGTTAATGACCCAAAGTTCGGGACTAAGACTCCAGCGGGAGAAGAGACAGAGAAGGATAATCAAAGTACAAACACGGCTTAAATAGTCAGATGTATTGAGTGAAACGAACACAGGCTTTTAATGATTACTGATGTTCCCTTGTTTGAGATTCTAAAGCATTAAAATAGATGTAAACTAGTGAATGACACTTAGTTTGCTGAATTGCAAAGCAATTGCAATTCTTTTAACCAAATATACTTGTTTTCACCTTTTTCATCCTTGTTGCATCTCCGGACTGATGATCTCCTCCATTTGCAGCCAATCCTGTCTACATGCATGCACTGCAGTGATTGCTGTATTATGGGGACAATATCGGAAAAAAAAGCACTGCTCAGTTTTCGGAACCGTAAGACAACTCTGACATGTTTCACTCATTGGTGATTACTCATATTTATGTGTTGCAGGCTGTAGGACAGGGTTAGGACAGGTCACTTTTCAAGGGAAGCCATTAGTTCTGTTTCCTTATGCTCATCCATCATGCCTAATTTTAGTTTGGGTTCACTGTCCCTAGGTGCTCACCTGTGAAGCCTGCTGGCACAAGCATGGTAGTACCTCAAGATATCACCAAGTAGCAAGTAAAAATGAATCACAATACTGTATCAGTACCTATGCAAAAGGTATTTGTGAGCGCTTTGCAAAGCTGTTGTGTAAATCTTAACCATTATTTTGGTTTAGACCAAGGCCGGCAATCCGTTCCTTTCTTTTGCCTATTGCTTGTGATTCAGCTGAATGCTTCACACAGGAAAAACCCAAGGGCAGCATTGCTAGAATTGTATATAAACTTCAGTGATAGAACTTGGAATAGGTACAGAGCATGGTTAAATAGAACTTGAGCCTTCTTACTGTATGCAAATCACACATATGCCCATGCTCTTGTACAAACAATATATGCCTTAATTGATGTCCTACAGCACAGTTTACTGACTGTAGCAGCTAGATATACGTAACCTACTGGTCCTGATATTAGTGGCCAGTGGGAGGAAGACTGTCTTTCATTTTGGATATCGATGGATGCAATCATGGTTGTTAAAAGACTGCCCTTTTACATTTTTGCTTAGTGGAAGAGTGTTCTTTACATTGGTGGTCAGTGGGAGTTAGAAAGTTCCTGGATCGATGGGAAAAAGAATGCCCATCATTGGGAATACAAATTCCCCAGCACTGGTGGTCAGTGGAATGCAGAATGTCCCAGTATTGGAGTTTATTGAAGGAAGAATACTTCAGTGTTGGTGGTTTCTGTAGAAAAAGAATACATCAGCATTGGTGATCGGTGTGAGGAAGAATGCGCCTTGCATTTCTGACATGCCATCAGTGGTAGTACTAGTAACAATTCCCCATCATTTGGGGCAGTGGTGGGAAGAATGCACCATTATCGGTAATCAGTTGAGGTAAGAATGCCCCAATGTATTGGTAGTCATTGGCAGGAAGAATGCTCCTAAAAAATGTAATCAGTGGGAGGAAGAATAACCAAGAACTGGATGTCATTGGAAAGAAGAATTGCCCAGCGTTGATGGTCAGTGAGAGGAAGAATTCCCCCAGCATTAGTGGTCGGAAGCAGGAAGTATTTCCTGTCATTGGTGGTCAGTAGGGGGGAAGAATATCCTTGCGTTGGTGGCCTGTGGCGGACAGGAATTTCCAAGTATTGGTAGGCAGTAAAATAATGACTCTGTATTGGTGACCACTGCTGAGGATGAAAACAGCATTGGTGTTCAGTGGTGGTCAATGGCAGAAAGGATGGCCCGTGCTTTGGTCGGTGGGAGAAATACCCCAGGGTTGGTAATCAGCGGGAAAAAGAGCGGTGTAAGAAGCTATTTACCTGAGGAGACACTTTGAATACCACATCGGCAACTCTTTTAAACTACATCAGTGCTTAAACTATGCAGGCATCATTTGGTGTAACGCTTAACCTACGCCCAAGGGGTGTAGGTTAAGCGTTATCTTCCTCTAGAACTGACCGAGAGATACCTCGGTCAAGTACATAGAGGCTATGCCGAGGTCACGCTTAAACGTGTCCTCGGGACACGCAGAAAACCAGGCAAAGTCCAGGTTTAAGTTGGCTTTTAAGACCGACTTTAGCCTGGACTTTGCCACTTGGTCCACACTTGTGTCGGAGTCCCTCGTACGAGTTTAAAAAGAAACATCGTGGTTTACTACGGACGTATCAAATTCGTGACTACATCAAATTTTCTCAACGGCTACACCATAAGTTTCACAGAGGAGTCCATTTATCGAAGAATGTGGCGAGAAAAAGGGCGACTAATGGTTGGGACCCCATAAAGAGGGTGGCTGGTTTCGTGCCCGGTAGGAAAGACGGTAACTGGTGGTGACTTGTGGTTACGACAAAAGTAGGAGTCGTCACCAGTGGTTATGTCTCAGTAATAAAATGACGGATGGTTATGAACCTTTAAGGACAGGCGGTGTCCGGTGGTTGCGTTCCTATAAGAAGGGGGGATGACTGGTGGTTACTGTCCTTTATGAAGGACGAAGG
>BLSH010461406.1:477153-490466 GCA_018402905.1 Glandirana rugosa
ATATATATATTCAATCTCGTCTGACTTCTACAAGACACCTAGGACCACGGACGGTCGTACCAATTAATTGGTAATAACACTGCCAGTTAAAAACCTCGACTTGTAAGTGGGAGATCCCCTTTCGTCTCCTAACAGAAAAGTGTAAGTAACTTACTCGCACTAAAACTTGGTGTCCCTAAATATAAAAAAAGTGAACCCTGATAAATATGAAAACCTGAAATAAACTTATAAACTCGACAAAAAATAAATATATATACACGATAAAACCCGTTGTATGTCATACTCAATAAAAACTTTTTTCATACGTGAAAAATAATAACAGTGAAAATTAGTGTGTATAAACGTATAAAACTAACGCTAAAAATAACGTTACGAAATATGCTGTACACAAATCTAGAAATACATCAAAAGTCACGTCGTGTAAGAAGGTGAATGTTCAGCTCCAAAAATTGACCGTCACAATAATGGTTAATTAACCATGCTGGCAGGCACCAGGATCCACAGAACATCTTCAGTCTGCTCTAACTTATATATATATGCAATCAATCAGAGGAACAGCAAGCCCCAACTCGCCATTGTGGTTTAGTGGTGAGCACTATGGTTTGCTTCTCCTCCTTTTGAAATTGTGAGAGGAATATCCTTTGTGGTCATCAAGTAATGAGGTTGTAAAGTTGGCTCTTAGGAAAAAACCCTAAAGGAAAAGGATGGTCAAAGCTCTTTGGGTCATACTTCTCCTGTGGGTCACAGAAGTGCATTTGGTTCTATACTTGTTTAACTCAGATTTAGCCAACAGCGGGCTAACATCTGCTATCAGCTGACGTCACATAGTCGGTCCAGGCTCTGTAGGAATCACAATAATAATATAGGGATTCACCCAGATGCCTGACTGGCAGCTGGCTCAGCCTCTCAGTGTGCTGCTAAGAGCCTAAACCAGCCGATCCTGCCCCTTGCACAGTCTGGCACTCCAGTGAGCACTGGCAGGGCACAGAACAGTGACTGACGGTCTTTGATCGCTCATTTCTCAATGTAGAGGCAGCAGGGTACAGATGTAGCATCGGATCAATGCTGCATTTGCATAGGTGAGTATGATTGTTTGTTTTTTGAATCCCACACTTCTCTTTTAACAATAAACAGTTCAAAAACTTCAAGCAAATATCAAAATCTAAACCTACTATGAAAAGTCCCGAGTCCTATTAACAAACATATCACGCTCTTATGATACTTGCAATAAATTAATTAATGAGGCTCTTCTCCTGCTGGCGAAATGGTTAAGTTATCACATTCAATAACTATGCTTATCTTTTGACTGAGGCTGTACGGTTGGGTTTCTAACCTTCACTGTCACACGTCCTTTTCCATTTCCTATGGTAATGTACATCCAATGAAGGCTAAGCCTTTCAAGACACAATTATAATCACATTACGAGTTAGTATGCAGGATCGAATGGTGCATGCGATGCAAAAGGCACTCTAGGCTGGAGGGAACATTGTGTCCTTATTTCTCAACTGTACATCAACATCAGCCTGAAGGTTAACTTAAGCTGTCTAGTCTTATAAGAGAATTAGAACTGTGTCCTGAACAGTTATGCTAGCCATAGCCAAATTAGTGGGGAGGTCAACATGTGACCACTTATACCCTGAAGTCACTAATTATATCAGTTATGGCTCTACGATTTACACCACCGAATCATGTTCTATGTCTGTTCATGCAGAAGTATATCTGAATAATGAAGAGATTTCCCTTCCTGCTTCCCTGAGTCCATCAAATTTTCTTTGGATATTTAAATTGAAACTTTATAGAGTACACTTTTGAGTTATTTTAGTAGCTGGTTCAAAATAATTTTTGATGTGTACATTCATACTCATGCCATATATATGTAGCACTGTCCCTCTAGGGTTTGCTGTGTGTTGACTTCTTAGGCCTCCCTCTGATTACCTGCAGCCAGTTGCTAGGGGTTTTCCCATATCCCCCTTACTCTGGTTTGCTTGTTACTCAATAAACAGTCCAAGGTATTTGTTTTTTTTTATATTTATTGAGAAACTTGGATGGGAGACAAGATTAGTGGGATACTCCAACTTTAACTTTTCACAGTAGATAAGGACAACTGTCACTTGGCCTCACCAGAAGATTTGTGAAAGCAGGCACACCGCTTTTACTATACTGCCATATGTATGGAAGAATTAAGTCTTCTTGTTCTCTCTAGCAGCAGACTTGATGCAATTACTTTATCTTCAGGACACTCTCTAGCATCCCCTTGACTGACACATATCCACTGACTCTTCTAGCTGAAGGGGTGGCCCTCACAGGACAGGCCCAAAGACACAGATCTCTACTCAATGTAGGCAGAATCAGATCCTTGCTGGTGTCCATCTTCCAGTCAGTTCTGCAGGACCTCTGGGTTCAGCTCCTCTCTGGCTTCAGGTCCTTAGCTCGGCTACCCAAGGCTGCATAACAACTTCTACAGAGGGGAGGCAGCCACCCGGACCCCACTCGCAAGCTGAAAGACTCTGAGAACATGTGCCCTTGGCATTTATACAGCATCCCAGCATGCATTGAGGCACTTTCCTCTTCCAATAGCCAAGGCTGTAACAATGCCTGTGCCCTCACTTGCCAGGTCCCCTCTCATGTCCAACATGCCTCCTTATTGGACCAGTGAGGGACATTTTGACAAGCTGAGCTGCACCTGAGCACCATGAGCAGACCATACCAATAGATCTGGCTCCCTGGTAGGCAGAGAGCACTCTAAGAAGTTGACTTACTAAAGACAAATGGACTGTGCACTTTGCAAAGTGCAGTTGCCCTCTGCAAGTGCAGTTGCTCCAGAGTTTAGTAAATGAGGTAAGAACTGACACTTTGCTACAATGTAAAGTAGTGAGTGTACAGCTTGTATAACAGTGTCGATTTTCTGTCCCCTCAAACACAAAGCCATTAATATCTAAACCTCTGGCAACAAAAGTGAGTGCACCCCTAAGTAAAAATGTCCAAACTGATCCCAATTAGTCATTTTCCCTCCCCAATGTCATGTGACTCGTTAGTGTTACAAGGTCTCAGGTGTGAATGGGGAGCAGGTGTGTTAAATTTGGTGTTATTTCTCTCACTCTCTCATACTGGTCACTGAAAAGTCAACATGGCACCTCATGGCAAAGAACTCTCTGAGCATCTGAAAAAAAAAAGAAATGTTGCTCTACATAAAGATGGCATAGGCTATAAGAAGATTGCCAAGACCAGAGACTGAGCGCAGCTCGGTGGCCAAGACCATACAGCAGTTTAACAGAACAAGTTCCACTCAGAACAGGCCTCACCATGGTCAATCAAAGAAGTTAAGTGCATGTGCTATGCGTTATATCCAGCAGTTGTCTTTGGGAAATAGACAAATGAGTGTTGCCAGCATTCCTGCAGAGGTTGAAAGGGTGGGGGATCAACCTGTCAGTGCTCAGACCATACGCCGCACACTGCATCAAATTGGTCTGCATGGCTGTCGTCCCAGAAGGAAATCTCTTCTAAAGATGATGCACAAGAAAGCCCACAAACAGTTTGCTGAAGACAGGCAGACTAAGGACATGGATTACTGAAATCATGTCCTGTGGTCTGATGAGACAAAGATAAACTTATTTGGTTCAGGTGGTGTCAAGCGTGTTTGTTGGCAACCAGGTGAGGAATACAAAGACAAATGTGTCTTGCCTACAGTCAAGCATGGTGGTGGGAGCATCATGGTCTGGGGCTGCATGAGTGCTGCCGGCACTAGGGAGCTACAGTTCATTGAGGGAACCATGAATTCCAACATGTACTGTGACATACTGAAGCAGAGCATGATCCCCTCCCTTCGGAGACTGGGCCGTAGGGCAGTATTCCAACATGATAACAACCCCAAACACACTTCCAAGATGACCACTGCCTTGCTAAAGAAGTTGAGGGTAAAGATGATCCTTTTGAACATCATCAAACAAAAGATGGAGGAGCGCAAGGCCTCTAACATCCACCAGCTCCATGATGTCGCGTGGAAGAGGACTCCAGTGGCAACCTGTGAAGCTCTGGGGAACTCCATGTCAAGAGGGTTAAGGAAGTGCTGGAAAATAATGGTGGGCACACAAAATATCGTCACTCTGGGCCCAATTTCGACATTTTGCATGCAGGGGTGTACTTAATTTTGTTGTCAGCAGTTTAGACATTAATGGCTGTGTGTTAAGTTATTTTGAGGGGACAGCAAATTTACACTGTTATACAAGCTGTACACTCACTACTTTACATTGTAGCAAAGCGTAATTTCTTCAGTGTTGTCACATGAAAAGATATAATAAAATATTTAATAATAAATTGTCAGGTGTGTACTCACTTTTGTGAGATACTGTACATATTGTATATGTGTATCACAATGGCAAAATGCCATTACTAGACACACTTTTCACAC
Source organism: Glandirana rugosa (assembly GCA_018402905.1). Classification (NCBI taxonomy): domain Eukaryota; kingdom Metazoa; phylum Chordata; class Amphibia; order Anura; family Ranidae; genus Glandirana; species Glandirana rugosa. The sequence continues at coordinate 481,562 of BLSH010461406.1, forward strand.
TTTCCAGATGTTTTGGGGCGTGGGATCAACTACTATCTAAAAAGCACAGCTCTAACTGGCTTATATTTCAGGCTCAAAACAATTTTATTGTTTTCAAAAGGAAAAGTACATTATCATCCAACATTGTTAGAATCACATCAAATTGGCATTGGTCCTTGGTGTGTTGAAGTGTATGTCAAGCCAAAAGCGTTAGTTTCTTGTATCGGACAGAGTTGGGAAAGTTTAGAAACCCTGTTGGGTTTTTACTGCTCTTCGGAGCTCCTTTAGAGAGATTTACTCTGACTTGTGTTTTGCTGTCAAATTTCACCAGACAAGAAGTGAGGGTCTTAAAATGGACTTTGCACCAACATGCCAGGTCTGCTTAAGTGCAGTTTTGAATTGCTTTCAAAACACTGCCATATAGAAATAAAAAAACATTAAAAAATACTTACCTTATGTCTAGGCTTTGGATAGGCTTGCCTAGATGAGGTGACCTCAGTAGGTCTTCTTACAAGATACTGGGAAAGTTGAGGAGCACAAATCATGGAGAACATACTCCTATACAGTGTAATAGCACATGAAAATTTAGATATTGAGGTTCCCAAGATCCCCCCGTGAGGCTCAGTGAAGTCAGCAATAGGAATCAGGAAGCATCTAGAACCTCAGAATAAGATCCGCTTTAAGGTGTACCTTTTGTTTATAAAGGTGCAAAGTTGTAATACCAAGTTAGTAGTCACGTGTGACAGGTACAGTTAGGTTTTATCTCAAGTCCATTTATTCCATTTCTAGTATTTACTTACATATTATAGGGGTAAGCCAGTCATATAAAAAAAGAAAATCAAATATTATAAATGTTTACTTACAGTGCTTTAACTTTCCATGAATTATTTTTATTCACATGCAATGTGCCTCTGAACTTGCTAGAAAATGTGGCAAGTTCCTTGGCACAGCTCCCTTACTCCTGCACATATAGCCCTCTCCTCTTTTAGGAGTGTCTAATTACTTTCTGTGCTGGCCCAGCTCTTCCACCCAATCCTATGGAAGGAACTGTGTGTGGGCGGTGCCCATATGGCGATGAGGAGAGAGGGAGAGCTAGTGCCACAAGATGTTGACAGAGACACGTGCTGATTCATCGGTATAACTTTTAAGGCAAGGTTCTCCATAAAATTGGTTAACTGCTTGTAATCCGCTGCCCAACCTCTGTAACACTTTGCATTGTGCACTGTGGGTGACAGTTCCTCATTACACATCTCTCTTCCGTGCCGCATTGACATTCATCCATGTATTACACTTGAATTCTAGGAAGCTCAACTCTGTACATTTCCTGGGCTTATTCTCCCCTGAGGCCTCACTTCTTCTTCATCATCCGTGACATAAAGGCTGGGTCCCAAGGATGCCCCGTGTCATGCATCATACGGGGTGCATGTGCTTTTTGGTTCCCAAACAGCTTTACAAATCCTGCTTAAAGTTCACAAATTTTGCAGCAAACCCAATTTAATGGGGAGATGGCGGTGGGGAAAAAAAATCTTGTTATAAAATTCTGACCATTTGAAGGGCTAATAAGGAAGTTATAATCAAATAAAGGGCCTGGGAAGCCTGACATGGCCATGAGGGACATGCACCATTGGAAAAATTAAGAAAATAAAATATCTGTTTGCACAGAACTGTCAGTTCTCCCTAACAACTCCAGCACACACTGACAATATGGCTGCTGTGAGTTTCCCTTAAAAACCAAGCCTCATCACTGTGTTTTACAAGCAACCAATATTGTGACTCCAATTTTCACACATGCACCTACACCCATCATCACCTTCATTCACAGGTTTCCTTGCTCACACATTATACATGTGAGCCCTTCCCATTGGATGCCTGCCTCTCCAAGATAGCATTCCCTCACTGGGCCCAGGGTTTTACCAACTCAGCTCCCGGGACGAATGACCCCAGCCAACCTCACGTGTTCCGACCCATTACACCAGATTCATCTGGGAATTGTAAGTATGGTGGGGTCGGGCATTTCTTATTTGCAGTGCCTCCATTGATAGACTCTTAACCCACCTATAATTTTTTTCAGATAACATCTCGCATCTGCTCCTGAAGAGTGATAAATATTCACAAAATGCATTGAGCTAATTAGATGGCAATCATGATGCATACTTGTAGATCACTACCTATCCTGACAGGTCAGGTTTTTAAGCAACCAATAATTAATTAGGGCAATATTACCATGTTTCTGGTGAACATAGGGTATGGCTTTAAATGTAAATATACGAATTGATACGTTTTATTTCAATATGAAAAATATGAATTGATATGCCCTTCCCTTGACTTCTCTGTTAACCACTTCAATACTGGGCACTTAAACCCCCTTCCTTCCCGGACCAATTTTCAGCTTTCAGCGCTGTTGCAGTTTGAATGACAATTGGGCGGTCATGCGACACTGCACCCGTATGAAATTTTTATCATTTTTTTCACACAAAAGAGCTTTCTTTTGGTGGTATTTAATCACCCCTGGGTTTTTTATTTTTTGCGCTATAAATTAAAAAAAGACAAAAAATTTTCAAAAACAATGCATTTTTCTGCGTTTCTGTTATAAAATTTTGCAAATTAGTGATTTCTCTTGATAAATTTTGACCAAAAATGATACTGCTACATTTCTTTGGTAAAAATAACCCAAATTGGAGTTTATTTGGTGTTGGCGGACAGACAGATGTGACGGGGACTGTGACAGATGTGACGGGGACATACAGATGTTTTGTGTATGGTGACAGATGTTTGAGGACTGTGACAGATGTTGTGTATGGTGACAGATGTGATGGGGGACATACAGATGTTTTGGGGGCTCTTTTATGGGGACACTTATGTTTACAGGGACAGGGGTATCAGTGTGCTTGGTGCACTGTGTGGGGGGCGATCTGTGACAGCTTTCTGCATGAAATCCTCACCATGCAGAAAGCTGTCACAGAGCTGCAGCTCCCCCCCTCCCCCCCCCCGCACTGAGCTCTCACTGAGCTCGGCGGGGGAGAACTGTCACAGAGATGTTCGTCTCTGTTTACAATGTGACGGCTGTGATTGGACTGCGCCCGTATCCCGATCTCCGCTCAGCTGGATCCTGTGATCATAATGAGCACAGGATCCAGCAGCAGCGCGGCGCGTGCCCGCGCTGCGAGCTCTCGTTCTGCAGGACGTATATATACGTCCTGTCAGAACGGGGAAGCTCCCACCCGGCCGTATATGTACAGTGGCCGGGTGGGAGGTGGTTAAGATCAATGGCACAACAATTAGTGCGTCCCCACATGCCAGGGTGCTAGGGGTAACCCTAGACTCTGAACTGTCCTTTCAAGACCACATCCAATCCCTGTCCAAATCATGCGGTCTCAGCCTCCGCAACATCGCTAGAATACGCCCCTCTTTAACCAATGACACCACCAAGCTTCTAATTCACCCTCTGGTTATCTCTCACCTCGACTACTGCAACTCTCTCTTCATTGGATTACCTTTGCATACATTATCCCCCCTTCAGTCAATAATGAATGCTGCTGCAAGACTTATCTACCTTGCCAACCACTCAGTGTCCTCCACCCCTCTCTGCCAATCTCTCCACTGGCTTCCACTTACCCAACGTATAAAATTCAAAGTACTAACAATAATTTACAAAGCCATCCACAACTCCCGGCGGGAAATTCAAAATTTGAAACACACAGCATACATACAGTACACTGTAATCTTACAGATTACATTACTGTATGAAACCATTTCACATCCCCTTTGTCCCTAGTGGTTTGCCCAGTGCCCTGCATGCACTTTTATATTATATATGCCATTCTTTCTGCCTGGAAACATGACAATGTCCATAGCAACCAAAAAGTGTCCCTTTACGTCAAAAGTGGTTTCTGATCAGCTAGAAAACAGCGATAGTAAATAAGAATCATTTGCAGAATTGAGTGATACTGATTTGTGGGGAAATTTATCATCGGAAACTGAAAGTGACGACAGCGACAATTCTGCAACTGAGCAAATTTCAGTGTTTTTAATATGATTAAATTATTGAATAAATTTTATTACTATTATGTTATTATTTTTGATAATTATTTATAGTTATTTATTATATTATAATTTATTATTTCATGTTTCAAACTTTATCATACCCGGGATGTCTACTAGACTCTTGTTTGGACAGATTTAAGTGAATTATTCCTAAGAATTACAGGCCTAAAATATAAAAACGCCAAATTTCCATGCAAAATAATCGTACCGCTTTCAGCACCAAAAATCTGACATAATCATACCGTCAGGGAGGTTAAAGAAGCCTATCCTGCTTCTACCTAATACTCTTTCCTTCTACATCAGCTCATCCTCCACAGCTTTTACCTTTTTCTATCAATTGACCCTCCCTCTTAGATTGTAAGCTCTAACGAGCAGGGCCCTCTGATTCCTCTTGTACCAAATTGTGATGTAACTGTACTGTCTGCCTTCATTTTTGTAAAGCGCTGCGCAAACTGTTGGCGCTATATAAATCCTTTATAATAATAATAAAATAATAATAATGTCCTGATATGATTATGTGACTTTTTTATGTACATTCTATTGATTACTCATATTTATTTATCTATATGTTATGTATAGTACAGATGTTTGCTTCATTTAAAGTCCCACAACCCCCCCCCCCCCTTTTTTTTTGTATTGTGACTCCATAGTACCCTATCACCATTGCAGCAGGGTAATGGAGGAGGTGAACTGCAGTAACAAGGTTTCATTCATGTATCTACTGACAGGTTGCCACTGCTCCACAGCCAAAAATAATACAGCCTCATGGAGCAGGTCACCTAAGACTCCACTGTGTCTGGTTTACTTGCATACAAGGAAACAATCATACTTTGATGACTTCATCTGTATAAAGCTTTACTGAAAGCTGATTAAAAACACTGTTAGGAGAAATCCTGCTTCAGTTGGACTTATTAGTGATATTTGCGTGTTCGCGCGCGCACCGCTGGGAACAGCGCCAGGCGGCTCTGTTTCAATGGGACACACCTTGCAGCAAGTGCTGTCTGATCTACAGCGTTACCTGTACTAACCTGCAACCTGATAACCTGTTCTGAACCTGTTACCAACCCGGCTTGTCTACGACCCTCCTGCTGTCTGCCTGCATCCGATCCCGGCTTGTCTACGACCCTCCTGCTGTCTGCCTGCACCCACTCTTGGCTTGTCCATGACCACACTCCTGCCTGATCGTCTGATACCTTTGCTGCCCGCCTGTTGACGACCCTGCTTGAACCCGACCACCCACCTGCCTGCTCCTCTTGTACCGTACTGCCAGCCTGTTACCGAACCTGTTCTCACCTGACTCCGCTCCAGTGCCTGTTGTCATCCAGACCTCAGTGGCTTCCAGCTCTGCAGATTTCCAGCTCAACTGGGTAGCTCCTATCTAACTACACCTTCCACCCGCAGGTCACCTCCACCTCCAGCGATCCCGCGGACCGCCTGCTGGCGAACATCATTGGACTGTCACAGGTACTCATAACTCACTGTGCTCTTGTGGCCGCTGTCTCAACCCCAGCGGTCCCTTGAACCGGGGTTGTAGGAGAGGCCGTCCCCTGCCGTCAGGCTCCCTACCTGGTACGTAACAAACACAGGGAACACAACAGTCCAACCATAAAGACTTCCGTTTTTCACCCTTCCCACGGGGCTTGGTCACAGAGATGGGCATCCTAAGGGGGTAAGAGTATATATAGACAAGACAGTATGCTAATTTAAGCAATCCCTTAATTACACCCATGAAAGGGAAATGCATCTGTCCTACAATCTTCTCCACATAACATTACACAGTACAAAACCATTGTTTAACAAATGTGCATTTTTCCTATAAAATATTGCCTGTTTATTAGAAATTTAAAACCAAAAAAAGAATGGAAAAAAAACATGGATTTTAGGAAAAGGGGTACTGCATACTGTGTCTAGATTCGATCAAAAAGGAAAGAAGGAGGAAGAAGAAGGGGGTGGTTTTATTTGACATTAGATTTATTTTGCATGGAAATTTTTAATTTTGTCTTTGCCAGGTTACTTCATATTGAAATGAGAAAAAAATGAAAACAAAAAGAAATGCAGGAAAGCAGGTCACAATTTATGTTCTATAAAGGAACCTTCAAAAGCTCTTTTGAGAAATCTTGTGTTGAATGCAATCCTGTATCTGAATTCAGTACTAACTTATAAGGCTATTCACATTCTGTCAGGTTTCAGCTTTTCTAAGAAAAATGTTTCTCCCCAGTTTTCTAGATCAATAAAATGTTTTAAATGACTCTGTGCTATTTGTATTTCAAGTACATTTTCCATTACTAAAGTTAAGAAAGAGAAAAAAAATACAGACATCAACAAAAGCAATAAGACGGGCAATTTGCTGGTTCACATTTAAAATGCATTGTGCTTTTTTTTTGGAAGCCTGAAAAGATTTCTGTGGGACGGCAATTTCAGGATATTGACACAAGAAAAAATGAATTCCTTATGAAAATTCTCTGTATGTGTCAGCATTTAGAGATCAATAATCCTTTTAAATATTATGCCTGCCTCCCTGCTTCTGTATTCTGGGTGTCGTATAATTTGGTTCTTGGAAAGAATTATGCAACCCTGATAAAATTTATCATTTGATTTTTTTTCCCCATCTCAGATTTCCTTAGAAGTTTTGATGCAACTTTAAACATTTAAACATGATTATGGTGCCAAAAAAGTTCAATAACCCAAAATACAACATGCATTTTCAAAGAACCCTGATGATTAGTGTTGAGCGAATGCGGACTGTAACGTTCGGGTCCGTACCGAACTTTCGGGTGTCCGGGACCCGGACCCGAACACGGACATTTCAAAAAATGTTCGGGTTCGGGTTCTGGTTTCTGGTAGTTGATCACGCATGTTGAATAGCTGCAGGGCAGCCAATAAACAAACGTTTCCCTGGTTTGCCCTTAGAAGCCATCACAGCCATGCCTACTAATGGCATGGCTGTGATTGGCCAGTGCATCATGTGACCCAGCCTCTTTATAAGCTGGAGTCACAGTGCTGCATGTCACATGCTCTTGGGTTAGTGTAAGGAGAGGAAGCTGCCGGCGTGAGGGAGAGATTACAGCCATTTTAACATCTGATCCTGCATCCTGAGATTACTACTGCTGTTGCTCTGAGGGACAGATAGCAGAAATTTGAGATTTCACATACTGCTGCTTTGAGTGACAGATTGCAGAATGCGGATCAAACTCTGCATAAAACAACGATCGCTACGATCGTGCACAACGATCAGATTGTTGGAGTAATTTGAGATTTCACATACTGCTGCTTTGAGTGACACATTGCAGATCAAACCCTGCCTAACACAACGATCGTTACGATCGTACACAACGATCAGATTGTGCGATCTTACACAACGATCAGATTGTGGGATCGTACACAACAATCAGATTGTGCGATCATACTCAACGATCAGATTGTGGTAGTCATTTGAGATTTCACATACTGCTGCTTTGAGCGATATAACTGCACTAGATAGAAGGCTTCTGCTTAGAGGGACAGATTTTTGTTCAAAAATCATTGCCTACTCCTATAGGGCCAGCTGTTGCTGTAAGTGACACATTATTGTTCAAAAATCATCTACTAGTTCTAAAGGGAGAGTTTCCAGCTGTTGCTTAGAGGGACAGATTATTGTTCAAAAACCATTGCCTACTCCTATATGGCCAGGTTCCAGCTGTTGCTGTAAGCAACAGATTATTTATTGTTCACAAATCATCTCCTAGTTCTAAAGGGAGAGCTTCCAGCTGTTGGTGTGAGCAGTGCATTTCTTGCACCAAAATAAAAAGTCCGGCTACGTTGGTGTTTTCCAAAAAAAAGGTATTAATTGGTATTAATAAATACTTACATAGGGCTACATAGTACATTTGCGGGCCCAATGAGGAGAGCAAATAAGGGACGTGGTCATGGTGCTGCTGGTGATGCTGGTGTTGCTGGTGTGGGTGGTGTTGGTGAACCTCCTGTTGGAAGGAGAGGACGTGTTCGAGGTGTGCCAGCTACACGCACAAGGGAAACACCTTCCTCAAGTAGCCAACAGAACCTTCACCGGTATATGGTAGGCCCGAATGCCCCTCAACGATTGGTGAGGCCAGAAGAAGTACAGGCGATAGTAGATTGGGTGGCTGACAATGCCTCCAGTTCCTTCACATTGTCTCCCTCCCGGTCCCTTGATGAAAGCTCAGAGTTGGCACCTGAACCCCATGGCCATCTGTCTTTCACCTCAGCCCCTTGTAAATTAGCCAAACAGTCTGAGCCCCAAGTCCTGCAAGAGACTCTTATGCTTTTTGATGACTCTCCTGGTGTGCTTCCCATGGGCCATCCATATAGCGCTGCCCCAGAAGTGGAAGACATTGAGTGCACCGATGCCCAACCACTTCTGTTGCAGGATGAGGACATGAAAACACCAGCGCAGCCCATTACTGATGATGACGAAACACAGGTGCCAACTGCTGCAGCTTGCCTCAGTGTGCAGACTGACAAGGAGGGCAGTGGTGAAGGGTGGGTGGAAGATGATGTAGAGGATGATGAGGTCCTAGACCCCACATGGAATGAGGGTCATGCGAGTGACATGTGGAGTTTGGAGGAAGAGGTGGTGGTCGCACAGAGGCACCAGCACAGCAAAAGAGGAAGCAGGTTGCAAAAGCAGAGCGAGCGTCCCCTAGACAGTAGGCCTGCTACTACCAACCGCACCCAGGGACCTAGCACACCAAAGGCAGCTCAAAGGCATTCCCCGCGTGGCAGTTCTTCAGACAATGTGCTAACGCAAGACACAAGTGGTTTGCAAGCTGTGCAATGATAGCCTGAGCCGGGGCATAAATGTTCTCAACCTGAGCACAACCCCCATGACCAGGCATCTAAAATCAAGGCACAAGCTGCATTGGAA
>BLSH010461406.1:541479-554922 GCA_018402905.1 Glandirana rugosa
ATCGTTTCGTTGGACAGAGTTTAATCTGCAAATCTCCAACTCTAAGCAGCGGTATTTGAAATCTCAAATTCCCCCAACAATCTGATCGTAGAGCACGATCGTAGCAATCGTTGTTCTATGCAGAGCTTGATCTGCAACTCAAAGCAGCGGTATGTGAAATCTCTAATTTCTGCTATCTGTCCTCAGAGCAACAGCACAGACAGCAGTAGTAAAGTAATCTATCTCAGGATGCAGGATCAGGTCTTAAAATGGCTAAAATCTGTCCCTCACGCCGTCAGCTACCTTTCCCTATACTAACCCAAGGAGCATGTGACTGCAGCACTGTGACTCCAGCTTATAAAGAGGCTGGGTCACATGATGCACTGGCCAATCACAGCCATGCCATTAGTAGGCATGGCTGTGATGGCTTCTAAGGGCAAACCAGTGAAACGCTTGTTGATTGGCTGCCCTGCAGCTTCTCAACACGTGGAGTAAAATAGCAGAACCCCGGACCGAACCCGAACGATTTTTGAAATGTCCGGGTCCGGGTCCGTGCCACGGACACCCGAAAGTTCGGTACGGACCCGAACGTTACAGTCCGGGTTCGCTCAACACTACTCAAGAGGACTACAGCAATAAATGCTAGGGGGGTGTTGTTAAAAGTGATTTCTCAACAAAATAAAGCAGGAGGCATGGGTGGATGGGTGAGTTTGCTTTGAATATTAAAAATGAATAAATAGTATTTTTTGTTTGTGGTGCTCTGATGCAGTGTAGTTCTACGTTAACCACTAGTATTTTTGATAGCACAGTGGCTTAGTGATTAAAAATAAAATGGAAAAAAATAGAATAGAAAGAAGAATAATGAAGATGTTGTGTGTTGCCACTTAAATTGAAATATATAATGTGAGGCTGCTGCTATCACTAAATATGTTCCCACATATAGTGCAATACGTTTTATAGAAAGTGTAATAGTACAGCCCAATGGTGGACAATAAATAGTTAAAAAAAGCAAAAAATAGTGACTACCATAAATAATGAGTTATCAAAAACGACTGAGCTAACAAATGTTATAGACATTAATACCTTGGAAAATAAATTGCACAAACACAAATAAGTTGAATTATATATGAAGTGCCAACAGTCCACACGCATCCACATGTGCGTTGCTCTTTCAATATGTGCTCCACCATATCAGAAAACAGTGCTCCGTCACCAGGTGAAATGCACGCCCACCTTAGGACAAGGCCCTCAAATGGGCCAACACAGCATAAAGATATGGGTAAAAAGTGTAGCACCAAGAATGTCATTTAAACCAAAACAGCAATGTATAAAAACATAAATCAACTGAAGATAAATGCATAGGAAATAGGATAAACACAGTCAGTGCATTATCTGGATAAAAAGTGACATTCATATGTGCAGATAGTCTCAATATAGGTACAAATAGTACCATAACATTGTCCAAATATGTAGGTTAATAGAGAGTATGGATGTAAAGCCACCACTCCGGTGAAATAGAGTTATTAAACACTGTCCAAGTAATTGAGCCTCCACCATCGAATGAATTGCCTACTCACCGGAACAAATGACTGCCGTTACAGCAGTAAGCGCACCCTCATGCATAAATGAACATAAAAACATAGAAAAGTGACGGCAGGAAAAGACTGAGTAGTCCATCGAGTCTGCCCCTTTTTTTTTTTCCCATTAACCTCGTTGTCTGACTATAGATTTATGTTTACCCCAAGCACGTTTGAAGCCATTTACTGTTCACTGTCTCACAACCTCTGTTGGTTGTTTATTCCAATCATCAACCACCCTTTCAGTAAAATAATACTTTCTAAGATAAGTTTTGAACCCCCCCCCCCCCCCCCAGTTAGTTTGAGGTCATGTCCCTGTGTTCTTGATTTTGGTTTCATATTGAAAAGACTGCCCTCCTGAACCTTATTCACCCCCTTGATGTATTTAAATATTTCAATCATGTCTCCCCTTTCCCTTCTTTCCTCCAGACTGTACATATTAAGTTCCTGAAGTCTCTCTTAATATGTTTTATCCCCCAGACTTTTCACTATTTTTGTAACCCATTCTCTGAACTCATTTGATCTCATCAATATCTTTTTTGTGAGGTCTCCAGAAATGAACGGAGCAGCAATGAAATGATAAACATAGTAAATGCATGACAGGGGTGGAAGAAAAGACCAGGCAGTAGCAGTTTGGAAAATGGGGGTGGTTGATTAGGCTTAAGGGGTTCTACCTGATTGGGTAGCAGCCGGGGTGATGGGGAGGAGCAGCATAGGGTATTTGCAGAGTGGAAAAAAGGGGTCGTCACTGGCAGCTGGAAATCATGAGAGAAGCATGGTCCATATAGCCTTCCTCTGAGTCGATGGCCTGCTAGGAGAATAGAATGAGTGAATTGGAGGCACTTTTGAACCAAATTAGGGATGTAGCAGCTGTCCATGGCCCTGCCTGGGTCCAGGATCAAGTGGCAGCTTCACTGTAAGGGGTGAGGCAGGACCCCCTCGGACGAGGCTTGCCTTCACATGGGCTCGGAGGTCCCGGCCTCCGGAGCGCCTTAGCCCTGACCATACTCCCAGGGCTCAGTGCCGACTTGGGAGCCCGATTCCGGACCCTCCAGGCCCCCCTGCTCAGCTACAGCTGGCTGCAGCAAACGGGGTCCCTGGGAGGAATACCCATCCATGGGGAGAGGATGTTAGCTCTGTTTCCTCACATATCCCCTCCTCAGTCATCCGGTTGCAGGCTCAAGCGGCTGGCACTGCTGGCAATTGGCACTGCTGGCAATGCTCCAGTCAGAGTGCCAGCTCAGCAGGGGAGAGCGCACACAGTGAGCGCCGGCCTGTTTCCTGGTGCAGCCGGCGGCTCCCAGCGGTCAGAAGAGCGGAGTCTAGGCAAGGCAGGCCCCAAGGCCTGCAGTTTTCAGCAGTTGGGAGGACACGCCTCCAGGTCAGTGGTGGGGCCTGGGAGGTCTGGCCATATGGTATCCAGCGTGGTGGGGAGAATGGTGTCATGCTCAAATGACGTCACTGAGAGGAGCCGGAGTGGAGACAGAAGGTGCCCTCAGGGTGTGGAGGACTCTTAAAGGGGACAGCGTACGGTGTCCAGGATGTGGGGCCAGTCTGTGGGGAGACAAGATCTGAGCTGTGGACAGGCAATGGTCCGCTCTGAGGGAGAAGCCAGCAGTTCAGAGGAGGGAGAGCTGGAAGAGGTGACCCTGGAGGCAGCGGGGGCGCCGGGATCAGCGGCTGGAGGGGTGCCCTGCCCAGTGCAGCCTGGTGAGTCATATACTCATCATGTGTCTGTTTTGTCTCATGTGTTGTCCGGGGGTGATGGGACTGCTGATTAGGGCGCTGGTGGACAGGCTAGGGGGTCAGGTGGTGGGGAGGGCGACGGGGGGCTCTGGGATTGTTTGAGGGAGTTGTTGAGCAGACTGGACTCAGGGGCAGCAAAAGACATTCAGCTGGTGCCGCCGTGGGCTTCCCCTCTCCCCTCCACCTACACCCCAGGCTACGGCTGCTACAGTGAATGCCGCTGTGGCCCCCACGAGGAGGACTGTGGTGGTCGTCGTGGGCACACAAACTGAGAAGGACGCCGCTGGACCTACAATGGCAGCAACGAGGAAGGAAGGGGAGAAAGAAGCGGACAAGGTGTGGCTAGCAGACTCTGCAAAATGTGAGGTGTACGTGTGCTTTGAGGGTCCGCTCGGGGCACACCTCAAAATGGAGGTCTGCGACAAAATATGGAAGGGCAAGTACAAGGAAATATTTTCCTTGCTGCCATTGGAAAAATGTAATTTAGATCGTGTTAAGCCTGATGAGAGCAAGAAAGAGGAAGAGGAGAAGAGGAGGTATCAGCTTATTCCGCAGACGTTTGCAAATTGGTTGCAGGCGTTTGTGATTTTCGCTAGCGTGAGAAAAAGCTCCAGAAAGTTGTTCAGCCTTGTTTTTGTTATTTAGAGGCCATCAGTGAGGCTCACAGGGTCTATGGCGGTCTGGGATGGCTCACCTATGATGAGCAGTTTCGCCAGAAGAAGATGATCCGACCTTCCATACGCTGGGATCATAAGGATATCAGCCTATGAATGAAGTTGATGACTTCTCCCAAGGCTGGAGGGCAGTTTTTTCTCTGGGGGGGGGGGGGCAGCGGTGCATCTGCCTCAGGATCATTGGCCCTTAGAAAAAAGGGGTTGTGCTGGCAATATAACGACGGTGCCTGTCGGTTTGGGACAGCCTGCCGCTACAAGCACGAGTGTTTAGGCTGCAGGGGTAATCATCCCCTCCATCGGTGTTTCAAACAAGAAAAATGACGCGACGGTTCTGGAAAAAGGGAAGACACTGGTGAAGCTGGAAAAGATGCTGCCTTTTCTAAGTAGATATCCGGATTGAGCAGCAGCTTGTCTTCTGGAGTCAGGGTTCAGGGAAGGTTTCCGCATTCCCAGTGCGTTAGGGGTGGTTCCTCCCATTCTGAATAATTTACACTCGGCGCTTCTTCATCACGAAGTGGTATCATCTAAATTGTTTAAAGAAGTGACCCTGGGACACATGAGTGGCCCATTTCTGGAGCCACCACTCGAATGGCTGGTGGTTTCCCTGTTGGGCGTGGTTCCAAAGAAGGAGCCTGGAAAGTTTAGGATGATTCCCCATCTATCGTACCCAAGAGGTGGCTCAGTGAATGATGGTATCGACCCACACAAATGTGCGGTTACCTATACATCATTTGACGCATCGGTTTATTGGGTGAGAAAGTATGGGAGTTAATCGCTCATGGCAAAATCCGATGTGGAGGCAGCATTTCAGCTGTTACCATTGCATCCTCAGAGTTGCAGGTATTTGGGTTGTTATTGGCAGGGGTCTTACTTTGTAGGCTGGTGCCTCCCTATGGGGTGCTACATTTCCTACACCCTTTTTGAAACATTCAGTTTGTTCTTGGAATGGACGGTGAGGGAGGTCGCAGGGTTGAACTCAATCACCCATTATTTGGATGATTTCCTGTGTATTGGACTGCTGGACCCAAGGGCTTGTGTGATTCTGTTGGGGACGTTTCAACATTTGGCCGAATGTTTTGGAATTCCATTAGCAGCTGACAAGGCTAGCAGAATGACACGATGCTGGATTTTTAAAAAATTTGGTGTTGCTGGAGCTTTTCCCTATTGTGCTGTCGGTGGAGCTGTGGGGTGATGCTTTTAGCAACTAAAAAGTACGATTCAATTGCGATAATATGGAGGTAGTTCTGGAAGGAGTGCCTTGTCCTCAGCGGTTATGGTAGATTACGTTGGAGTTGCCGCTGGGTTGATCCGGAACTCGCTCAGCGCTGGAATGTGGACGTCATACTGCAAGGTTTGGGAGGAATGATTTTCGTTACTTGAGGAGGTAGGTGGTGTGGACTCTGAGTCTGACCGGACGTCGTTGGTGTTATATTTTGTCTGCAGCAATATAGCTCAGGGTATATCAGTGTCCGGAATAGATAAAAAACTAGCTGGACTGGCCTTTTTATTTAAGCTGAAGGGTGAGGGGGATTTTACTAAGTCTTTTGTGGTGCATCAGGCGCTTAAGGGATGCCGAAAAGGTAGGCATAGTGTTGATTCTCGGTGTCCAGTTTCCTTTTCAGTTTTGGGCTTGGTGCTTAAGAAATTGCCGGTGGTCTGTTTGTCTCAGTTTAAGTTGGTCTTGTTCAGGGCTGCCTTCTTGTTGGCTTTCTTTGGGGCCTTCCAGATAAGCAAACTGGTCAGCCCTTACAGGCATGCTCCTGGCGGTATCTTGCAGGGGAATGTTACTTGCTCGACTTCGTCCATCAGGATTTGGATCAGGCGATCCAAGACTGAACAACGGGTAAAGGAGTGGAGGTGCAATTGTTCAAGGGCAATAGCTCGCAGTTGAGTCAGGTATTGGCAGTGGAACGCTTGCTATCTGTGAGGCCGGGAGTGGACGGGCCTTTCTTTGTTCATGTTGATGGGTCGTTCTTGTCCAAGTTTCAATTCACTGTGGTCTTCCGAAAGTGCTTGGCGGATTCAGGATTGGTTCCGGGTGACTATGCGTTACACTCCTTTTCGCATAGGGGCAGCTACAGAGGCATCCCAGTGGGGTCTTCAAGAACACGTCATTAAACGTATTGGGAGATGGGAATCTAAGCGATATAGGAGTTACGTTCGGCCCCACCTCCTCTATTCGGTATAGTAGGGGGTGTACTTCAGTGTCCGTCCGTGTTTTTGGTCGATATATGTTTTGTTCTGGGGTGTTCCGGTATATTTGGTGTATATTATCTTTATGTCTTTACAGATGGCCCTTGATGTCTCATATGGATTTTGGGACATTCTTATGTCTTTTGGGGGGCAAAGAGGGTGGAGGTTAAGCTCCAATGGAAGGCAGTTGGGTATTGAGTGTGAGCAGGGCAGAGTCAGATGGATTGGGGTGCCAGGTATGCTTTGGCATAGGGTTCTCCCTGAAGTACACCGTTTTGCTAGACTTGACAGGAGACCGGACATTTTGGTTCTACATGTTGGGGGGAATGATTTGGGACTCCGTCCCATGAGAACAGATTATAAAAGATATACAATGGGACTTCCTGTGACTTCAGTCTGCTTTCCCAGATATACTTGTAGTGTGGTCAGACATTGTGGCCCGTTCAGCGTGGCGAGGGGCAAAGTCTGTGGAAAAGTTGAATAAGGCCCGTATAAAGGTGCATAAAGAGGTGGGAAAGTTTTTTGCTAGGAATGGAGGCTTTGTGATTAGGCATGCTGATTTAGAGGTTGACACATGGATGTATTTGAGAGGGCATGGTGTCCATCTTAAAGCGGTGGGCATCGACCTTTGGAGCTTGGGCTTACAGCATGGCATCCAGAGGGCTTTTAGGGTGTGGAGGCGGGCACAAGTATAAGATGTCATTCTTGTGCCGCTGTGGCGGTTGGGGTCCTTGACAAAGGTTTTAAATATGGTATATTGATGAAACGGTGGGAACCCATCTCAGGTATGGAGTCCTCCGGTTAGTCTGGTTCAAGTTCAGATTGACTGGGTAGTTAAGGTGGTAGGAGTCTGTGGTCAGTTAGGATAGTCCTCAAGACGGTGTTTTGCGGCTGGGGACAGAACCTAACTTAATGATATCACAGATTCCGGAATTGTATGAGATGGTGTCGTCAAGGATCTGCAACCTTTCTTTCTTTATTTCTTTATGGAGTGTTATAATGTTTGATGTTAAATTATGATTTTGGTTAATAAAAGGCTGAACTGGCCATTTAACCCCAACACAGTTTCTTGTGTCATTATTGAAGGTGTATATTTTAGTTATATTAGATGGCAGGTGTGATCAGAACTACCCTAGTCAAGAAATGAATGGAGCAGGAATGAAATGATACGTGTAGTCAATGCATGACAGGGGTGGAAGAAAAGACCAGGCAGCAGGAGTTTGGAAAATGGGGGTGGTTAATTATGCTTAAGGGGTCCTACCTGATTGGGTAGCAGCCGGGGTGATGGGGAGGAGCAGGATAGGGTAGTTGCAGGATGGAGTAAAGGGGGTCATCACTGGCAGCTGGAAATCGTGAGAGAAGCTCCCTCCCTGTTAATGAGGTTTGGATTGGTTGTCGGCGATTGGGGTCCTTGACGAAGGTTTTAAATATGGTAAATTGATGAAACGGTGGAGACCCATCTCAGGTGTGGAGTCCTCCAGTTAGTCTGGTTCAAGTTCAGATTGACCGGGTAGTTAAGGTGGTAGGAGAGTCTGTGGTCAGTTAGGAAAGTCCTCGAGGCGGTGTTTGGCGGCTGGGGACAGAACCTAACTTAATGGTATCACAGATTCCAGAGTTGTACGAGATGGTGTCGTCAAGGATCTGCAACCTTTCCTTCTTTATGGAGTGTCATAATGTTTGATGTTAAATTATGATTTTGGCTAATAAAAGGCCGAACTGGCCTTTTAACCCCAATGCAGTTTCTGGTGTCATTATTGAAGGTGTATATTTTAGTTATATTAGATGGCAGGTGTGATCTGAATTACCCTAGTCAAGAACTGGACACAGTATTCTAAGTGAGGTCTCACTAAAGATCTATATAGAGGAATCAGAACCTCCTTCTGCTGCTGGTGATCCCTCTACTGATACATCCCAGATTTCTATTTGCTTTTCTCACTGCCTGGTCACACTGTTTGCTCATTTTGCAATCATCTGAAATAAACACCCCCAAATCTTTTTCTTCTGTAGTGCTGGCTAACACTGTACCACCAATGTTGTACTCTCTAAGGGGATTCTTATTCCCTAGGTGCATTATTTTACATTTAGAAATATTGAACTGCAGTCTCCACTGCTTTGACCAATCTTCCAGCAATGCCAAATCATGTTCCATGTTACAGACCCCTCCAGGGATATCAACCCTATTACACACTTTTGTATCATCAGCAAAGGGACATACCTTCCCCAACAAACCTTTAGGTATATCACTTACATATAGCTCTGTATATACATACCCAGTACAGAGCCTTGTGGTACCCCACTAGTGACTGGTCTCTTTTCTGAGTGAACCCCATTTACAACCACACTCGGGGAGTGCCAAATGCAAATCCACTGAACCATCCAAGGGTTAAGTCCCAGTTTGTACAACTTTTGTATTATGCGGAACTGTATCGAATGCCTTGCTGAAATCAAAGATACGCTATGTCCACAACACCACCCTAGTCCAAAACACTGGTAATATAGTCAAAGAATTCAATAAGATTCACAATCTGCCCTCAGTAAAGCCATGCTGCTTTGGGTCCAGCAAGCTGTGTATTTTTAGGTGATCAATGATTCCATTATCTTGACTACAATTGATGTTAAACTCACTGGCCTGTAATTGCCAGCTTCTACCTTGCTGCCCTTCTTGTGGATAGGTACAAAATTAGCTATCCGCCAATCATGGGGAAGTTCTCCTGTCAGAAGAGATTAATTAAAAAGATCTGTTAATGGTCCAACAACTTAATCTTGAAGTTCTCTTATAACTCTGGGATGAATACCATCAGGGCCCATTGCTTTGTTAAGCTTTAACCGAGCCAGCTCCTCTGCTACTTCTGTCTCCAGAAATCCTAGAAATGAACCATCATTACTAGAACCAATATGATTCCCTGACTTGTTATCATTAGTGCAGTCTGTTTCTGAGAAGATTGAAAAGAAGTACTTGTTTAAATGGTTTGCTACAGCCTGGTCTCCTTCAACATATGTGTTGTGCCCCGTTTTCATTTTAGCGATCCCATTGTATTTTTTCCTTCTATCACTAATGTACCTAAAAAAGGTTTTATTTCCTTTCTTAAAAGGCTTAGCAATTATCTCCTCTTCCTGTTCTTTTGCAGCACTGATAATGTGTTTGGCCTCCTTTTGTCTATTTTTATACACCTCTCAGCTACACCTCCTGTTTCCTTTAATCTTCTAATATGCTATTTTTTTCCCTTTACTATCCTACTTACCTCTTTAGTGAACCATATTGTTTTTTTCATCAGTTTAGTCTTACTAACTTGCCTGACACATAATTTAGTTGCCTCCAGGACCATAAATTTTAATAGTGTCCACTGATTTTTTACTCTAACCTTTCAGTTCATTTTTTAGAAATGTCCCCATTCCAGCAAAATTTGTTCTTTTAAAATCTAAAAATTTTGTTTTTTTATGTGATTTTTTCAGTTCTTGTTTTAATATCAAACCAAAGAACTGAAAAATCATATACAAAAACAAAAGTTTTAGATTTTAAAATAACAAATTTTGTTGGAATGGGGAAATTTCTAAAAAAAATGAACTGAAAGGCTGCAGTAAAATGACAGGAGTAAGTAATCAGTGGGCACTATTAAAAAATCCCTCTGGAGGTATCGCAGCATGCAACTCTCGCAGACAGCTCACACTGGAGTACAACTGAGAACAAAAAGCTCATCAGGAGCCCAGATGGATATTCATAGTGTAGTCGTTTATTGTTTCATTGATATAATTACATAAAATAAAGGGTAAAAAAACCTCACTTAAGGCAGCCCGGAATTGCACAGCGCTGAGACGTCAGTGCCAAATAGCCCAGCCGATGCGTTTCGTCCAACAGCTCTATTACTTGGACAGTGTTTGATACCTCTTATTTCACTGGAGTGGTGGTGTTACATCCATATTCTCCATCTACCAACTTATTTGGACTATGTTTTGGTACTATTTGTACCTGTATTGGGACTAACTGCACATATTAATGCCACTTTTTTATCCAGATAATGCACTGACTGTGTTTGCCCTATTTCCTATGCATTTATCTTCAGATCTTCAGTTGATTCATGTTTTTATACATCGCTGTTTTGGTTTGTACAACATTCTGGGGGCTACACTTTTTACCCATATGCTTTTGAGGTTTTATTTTTTATACTGCCTTTTGTGTTAGCTGCCTTTATTACTATTTATAGTGCAGAAGCATGCACCTTATCAGAGCATAAAGATAATCAATCCTGTAAACCAGATTGTAGGTCCTCACTTCATTTGATGATAAAACTTCCCCAATTTGGATGACTCCATAGAACTCTCAGAATAAAGAAAACAATCTCCAATAGTGCAATATAGTTGTTAGTTTGCATACAAAAAGTACCAGCCAAGCTTAAAGCGGAGTTAAAACCAAAAGTGGAACCTCCGCTTATTTGCTACCTCCCCCCTCCGGTGGCACCTATCAGGGGACCTGTGGGTTTCAGGGAATGGAACGGGGACCTGTTTTTGACAGGTCCCCATCCCCACTTCCGGGAGATGGCACCGTAGCGCAGATCCTCGGAAATTCGGCCCTCCTCCTTCCTCCACCGCCGGACCAATTAGAAAGCGCAGCATGCTTCATGCATGCGCAGTAGGGAACCGGCCGCAAAGCCGAAAGGCTTCAGGGCCGGTTTCCTTTAATGGCGATGGCGGCAGCAGCACCCTGACAGCCGGTCCAAAAATCGGCTGGGTTGTCGACATCGCGGGCTCCCTGAACAGGTAAGTGTCCACGTATTAAAAGTCAGCAGCTACAGTATTTGTAGCTGCTGACTTTTATTTTTTTTTCCCCAGGCGGAACTACCTCAAGCCTTTTAAACCATTAGCTGACTGTTATCAATAAACCACATTTTGAGGACCTCATAAGGTAATCAAGCTTAGGAAATAGGAAAACAATTGGTTTATTGGTATCAGTCAGCTAATACTTTAAAAGGCAGAAGGTCGATCTAGTGGGCTGTTCTCTTTTACTGCTTCCATTTGACTATCATTTTTTTCCTCCCTGGCTACGGTAAACAGAAGTCTGCTTTTTATGGGTTAAAAGACTTTGCACAACCTAATTCCTAATAATTCAAGCCCAAAAGCCGTTTGCATCAGCTTCCCAAAGGACATTAAACAGCAGCTGCTTACTAGTATTAGTTAGCAGATCAAACAGCGTATATTATTTGGAGTTTTCAGATTGAAAGTAAGAATCTAATCACGTTTTCTAATGGGAAACCCGTGCATTGCAAAGTCATTTTTTATTCAACCAGAGATTGTTTCCATTCTAAGTTTTCTATACAAAGTAAAAAAAAAAAAAATTATAAAAAAATACCATTTCACGCTATTGTTATTTACAGAGGAATGAAATAAGCGGCTTGAGTAAAAAAGCTTAATTGTAACAAATGATCGGGGTGCCAGCTGTCCGTGGTTTTTTGTTCCGAGCATCCCAGAGCCAAATATTTATCTTTTTGGCTTATTAGTACCTAATGTGCCTGCAGTCTCGCTTTTACTTGGCCATTAAAGCAGCCCAAAGAACCTGAATATCCAAACAGATTAAATTGGGGAAATATTTTTTTTACATAATAGAAAAAGAAAAATTAAACAGAGGCAGCTTACAAGAAGCAAAGCAGAGGCATATATCTCTTGTAATTACCATAAGTCATTTCACATTGCTAAATCCTCTTCTATACCCTTTAAAAATATTTGGAAATAAAGATTAGTTATTTCCTTTACTCCTTCAGAGTGATGTAATTACATAAAATGTGACTCTATAATGTGTTATTATGTGCAGCTGAAGGTTCAAGTCAGACTTGCAGCAACAATGCCTGTAGTAATGGATGTCATTAATGTGATGATATTCCTTAAAACTCCCAAGAGCTGGCCATAGAACACAACAGGGTGCTTAGATTTAAAGAACCTTTGCCCTTAATTTTGTGATAGGCAGACATAAGGACTATCTACAAACCTAGTCTAGACTTCCTTTGGATTTTGCGTGGCATATAAATATATTTGACATGATATTCCGACCTTGTTTCCTGTGTTTTGGCGAACTCACAGGTGTTTGTTTCCAAAAGTAATTGATTGCAGCACCCCCTTACCCATAGAGTTTGTCAAGGAACTCCAAGGTGGCTCAGTTGGCTATCATTGTAAACTCTAGTTCAGAATCCTTTAATCTTTGTGGGGTGGAAACGTTTTAAGTTTAACAGAGTTTAAGTACAATAAATTCAGAGAGAAAGGAATGAAGGGCACAGGATACGCAAAACGTGACAAAATGCAGACTCCAGATTCTACCTACAGTCAATACAGAGAAAATTACCTTTAAGCCAGATCAGCATTCTCTATCAGTTAGACCAGGGTTTCTCAACCAGGGCTCCATTGAACCCTTGGGTTCCTCCAGAGTTTGCTAGGGGTTCTTTGACCAATGAGCAATTTTTGCCTCTCCGATAAGTTCCCACTGACACCATTACTCTTTTTAGCTATCTGTAAGTTTTTCCAATGACCTCAAGTGTAAGGAGCTAGGGTTGCCACATCATCTCTTTAATCCAGGACACATAGTAATTACACAGGTTCTGTGGCTGATTAAGGTGGTAATTAAACTCACTTGGTGCCTTATCTGCATTAAATTAGCCTCAGAACCTGTGTAATTCATATGTGTCCTGGATTAAAGGGGTGATGTGGCAACCCTATATGGAGCATTCTTATCACTGACCATCAATAATCTAATAAATCATGCATTGTAGATATAGTCATTTTTAGCAGGTGTTCCCTGACCCCAGAAAGTTATTTCAAGGGTTCCTCTGTGCTGAAAAAGGCTGAGAAAGGCAGCTTTAACCACTTCAGCCCCGGAAGGATTTCCAGCTTTAGGACCGGAGCCCTTTTTGCGATTCGGCACTGCGTCGCTTTAACTGAAAATTGCGCGGTCGTGCGACACGTCTCCACTAGTTTATGGTGGTTTTCTTTCGAGATAAACACCCTTTTTTTCCTGTGTTTAAAGCAAACCCATGTTACAGCGTGCTGGCGCGTTAAAAGTCAATTTCGCTGCGTCACGGCTTAGCGTTTTTCCCGAGGCCAGGATTTCGACCTTTAGGAAGGCCCCGACTTCACCAATTTCGACGGAAAGAGTCGGAAAAAGTCGTGTCTCCTTGGGAACTTTATTGAAAGACCCCAGTCCCTTGTGGACGATTTTTACTGATATAGATGTTACGTACTAAATAATCTAATAACTACCAGTCACTATTCTTACGAGGTATATCCCAACGGTG
>BLSH010461406.1:554935-566619 GCA_018402905.1 Glandirana rugosa
ATTGGCAGTGAAGGGGTTAACCTGCAGGGGGCGCGCTAAGGGTTAACTATGTTCCCTGGGCGTGTTCTAACTGTATTGGGGACTGCCTATCTGGGGAAAGGAAGTTATCACAGCCTTCATGTACGAGAAGGCTGTGATCACTTCCCTTCCCCCTCACACAGAGCGGAGGTCCGTGTTTACATACACGGACCCCGCTCATTCGCTCCGGGGGGGCCATCGCGGGTAGCCGGCGGCAATCGAAGCCGCCGCACCCGCTCCCTGGACCCCCCCGGACACAGTGAGCGCGCGGGCGCGCCTCCGGCGGCGCGCGCGCGCTCACAGTGCGCGTTATCGCAGCCGCCGTCGTATGACGGCGTTTTGCGATAACGAACCACTTTGTCGCCGTCAGATGCCGATCGGCGGTCGGCAAGTGGTTAAGCTGTCAAACAGGTTTAATGCAGCACATGTACTTCTAAACACTGCATTGTCTAAGAGCAGTAGCATTTACCCAGTTATTCAGGACACTATTTAGAAGCCAAGTTTTCACTCCTTGTATTTCATTCAGATAGCTGCCTTCCTGCACCTATAACCCTGGATGTACCCTCCTGTAGGACAGCAGGAAGCTTCCAGGCCTTTGGCTTGGGCCCCTTTTTCAACATTCACCTCTTCAGATAGCAAGCCCAGGTGGGAGAGAACAGCAACACACACAATCCCCAGGCAAAGACCTAGAAGGATCATTACAAGCTTCACAAGGTCACCCCAAATATTTAAATCATTCCCCAGTATGCACCATTGTCAATAAACCTCCTAGTCATTTGCCAGAGACACATCATTCCAGAATTTTGGTATCTTATCACACAATTTCTAGGGACAACCCCCAACTAGGTATGGGCCGAACAACCCCCCCCCCCCCCCCCCAGTTTGGTTCGCACCAGAACTTGCGAACAGGCAAAACACACAAACCCTATTAAAGTCAATGGGACACGTACAAATCAAAAGTGCTCATTTTAAAGGCTTATATGCAAGTTATTGCCATAAAAAGTGTATGGGGACCTGGGTCCTGCCCTATGGGACATCTATGAAAAAATGCAAAAAAAGTTTTTAAATCGATTGTTTTTTCAGGAGCAGTGATTTTAATAATGCTTAAAGTGAAACAATAAAAATGAAATATTCCTTTAAATATCGTGCCTGGGGTGCCAGAGCAAAATTACATTTGTAAAGGAAAAATTGTCATTTAAAATCGCTCACAGCTGTAATGTATTGCCGGTTCCCAGCACTATAGATAAAAATCACTTATAAAAATCACTGATCCCACCCCCCTTTGGGTCTGGTATGGATTTTGAAGGGAATCCCACACCAACATTTTTAAAAAATGGCATGGGGGTCCCCCCAAACTCCATACCAGACCCTTATCCAAGCACGCAGCCTGGCAGGCCAGGAGGGGGGGAAAAGCGAGTGCCCCCCCTTTGAACTCTACCAGGCCACAACTTGCCTTCAACATGGGGTGGGTGCTTTGGGCCCCCCCCCCCTGAAAGCACCTTGTCCCCATGTTGATGGAGAGAAGGGCCTCATCCCCACAACCCTTGCCAGTGGTTGTGGGGGTCTGTGGGTAGGGGGCTTATTGGAATCTGGAAGCCCCCTTTAACCATTTCAGCCTTGGAAGGATTTACCCCCTTCCTGACCAGAGCACTTTTTGCGATACGGCACTGCATCGCTTTAACTGACAATTGCATGGTCGTGCGACGTTGTACCCAAACAAAATTGACATTCTTTTTTTTCCCACAAAAAGAGCTTTCTTTTGGTGGTATTTGATCACCTGCATTTTTATTTTTTTCCGCTATAAACAAAGAGCGACAATTTTGAAAAAAAAAAACATTTTTTTTAACTTTTTACTATAATACAAATCAAAAAAATATATAAAAAACAAAATTTTCTCTTCCGTTCACTGACAGACGTAGCCTTCTTATGACACATGGGGTTATGCTCATCCTACTAGGAGTAGACTAGGCAAAACAAACAAAAGCATAGGTTGGCCCCTCCCAGGGGGCTGTCCTCACCTTAGCATATAATCCCCCTGCCCTGTACAGCACATCAGTTTTTATTTGCCTAGTGCAAGGAGTAGACCTGGTTCCCTATGGGACCGGCGGTCTCCTGAAGATTCGTCTGATGAAGACTGCTATCAAGAAGCTGGCTGGTGGTATAGAGGATATCTCGAATCAAAATCTTTCCCCAGTCCGGCCGACACTATGCGAGCACCCTTAGGGGGGCCCACTACATAGCGCCCGTTCCGTGCGGGCGGCCAGTGGCTAAAACCCACTAGAGCCCAGTGACTGGTACGCCTGTCCAGTGGCCTGGCCAGCAGCATGACTCCCTTTGGGGAGGTAGGTCTGCTCCGGTGGCTACCGCTGCACCCGTCAGATTGGTGAGTGGACCCCTCTTCTGCCTTAGGGGCATGGAGAGTGGGCACCTGGGCAGCTCTGGTGGTAGCCTGCCGGTGGGGGTCCATTAGAGGGACATACTGGGTGATACCCTTTTGAGGAATATCCCCCCTCCCCCCACTCCCCCTCCCCCCCCCCCCCGCAGTACCGCACCTTGCACTGACCGTTCGACTCTGCACCGACCGTCCGGAGCACTGTGTTAGGCAGGTCGCCGCCATTGGAGTGTGGAGCACCGCTCGTTCGTGGCCGACCGCACGTGTGTAATGGCAGCGTCCATTGTTTGATAACCATGCGGTTTCCAGCCTGCTCTCTGGCGGCCCCCAGTGGTCGTTTGAGAGATGTGCAGTCCTTTTACAGGAAGTGTTTAAAAACGGAAGCGGGCTTCCGGTTTGCACTTGGACAACGTGGCTGACACACAGTAACAAGCTCCTGGCATGCAGTAGTTTGTGGGCATTGCTCTTCCGGTCAGAGTGCTGAGGCATCAAGACAGCAAGTATAGCTGGCTCTCCCTGGGTGCTGGTAGCGGTGGATGCAATCCTCCCGGGTCTCCCTGGTTGATTGGTGGGGTAGAGGTGGTGGTCACACAGTGGGGGTGCCGGAAGGCTGATATGTCAGAGGCCGGCAATACTATGGCAGGGGTACCTGCGGATCTACAGTCCACCCCAGGAGCATTAGTGTCCTTGGAATAGCTGAGGGCGGTGTTTGGGAAGTTCTTCCCCCGGGCAGGGGTTCCCGTTCCGAGGGGCCCCCAGAAGCGCCCACCCCCCCTCTTTCCTCTGGGGAGGATTCGGATCTAGAGAGCGCCTTAATGGTGACACCTGTGGATCTTTGAGCTGTGGAAGGTGGAGGGTGAGCCGCCCTCAGAGGGCGAAGAGGATCAGGAGGGTCCTTTTTCACGGGATAAAGCGATAGTGGAAGCACTGATCACTGATATCCGCGACTCTATGCGGCTTGACCAAGCAGGGGAGTCGCATGAGCCCGCATATGTTTGTGGACCACTTAAACCCCCTAGGTCCCCCAGGGCTTACCCTTATGATCAGGTGTTTGAACAGGCGGTGTTCAAGGAATGGCGTAGGCCACCAAATTCCTTTGCTTTGCCTAAAAGCTTTGCTGTTCGCTACCCCTTTGAGGAAAGCTTTACTAAGAGATGGGCTTCCCCAGTGGTGGACCCTGCTGTGGCTCGTGTAAATAAAGCAACCACCATTCTCTTGGAGGGGTCTCCATCCTTTAGGGAGGCGGCCTATCGCCGCACAGAGGCAGTGTCTAAAGCACTGTTCTTGTTGGCTGGATCAGCCATGCGGCCGGCGCTAGCAGCTGCAATGGCGGCACAGTCTCTTCGTGAGCACGCTGCCGCACTGCACACTGGTTTGTCTAGTGAATGTGCACAGGCTGAAGTACAGCGGGCACAACATTTGGAAGAAGGTCTCCGCTACATATGCCACGCTGCTTTGGACCTTCTTCCCATATTGTCAAAAATTTCTGTTTTTTCAATTGTGATCAGGCGGGTGCTGTGGCTCCGCTCTTGGTGGGGCAACCAGGCTTCAAAGAAAGCTCTGGCAGATCTTCCCTTTCAGGGAGAACGTCTGTTTGGCCCACAGTTGGATGAAATCATTAAGGGTTTCACGGGAGGGAAGAGTACTTTCCTTACAGAGCCAAAACGGCGAGATGTTCGCCCTAGGCAGGGCCCTGTCTCTTCAGGTCAGAAGAAGTTTTTTCAGGCACCCGGTAAGGGCTTCAAAGCCGGGAAGGCTTTCGCGGGGCACAGTAAAAGGCCCTGGCAGCATAAGTACGAAAAAGCGAAGGATAAATCTACCTCCGCATGATGGGTTGCCCCCACCCGCCTCACGGGTGGGGGGCCGGTTACTGGGGTTCGCAGACAGATGGGCTGCCCGCATCACCGATCGGTGGGTACTGGAGGTGGTGTCCTCCGGGTACAGGATAGAATTCAGCTCTCTGCCCCCAGAAATGTTCTGCCCCTCAAACTTGAGGCTCCCTCAGGAGCGTAGGGGGGCGCTTCTAGGCGCCGTTCGGGCACTCGCCAAACAGGGGGTGATTGTACCGCTACCCACGGTGGAAAGATTTCACGGATTTTACTCAAACCTTTTTGTGGTGCCCAAAAAGGGCGGGGTCAGAACAGTTCTGGTTAAACCGCTTCGTAAAGACGAAGAGTTTCAGGATGGAGTCCATCTGCTCGGTCGTGGCCGCCCTGCACCAAGGGGAATTCTTGGCGTCCTTGGATATCAGGGATGCGTATCTCCATGTTCCGGTCTGTCTCAGTCATCAGCGTTTTCTGCGTTTCGCAGTGGGGGACCTGCATTACCAGTTTGTGGCTCTTCCCTTCGGGCTGGAGACAGAGAGGTATCGCGATTGTAGCGTACCTCGATGATTTACTCCTGAGAGCAGAGTCTGCTACAGCTCTGGAGGAGAACGTGACAATCACGGTGTCCACGTTAGAGGAGTTTGGTTGGCTGATCAACCTGCAGAAGTCATCATTAACTCCATCTTGCCGGCTGGAATACCTGGGTCTGGTTCTGGACACGGTACAGGCAAGGGTGTTTCTAGCACCGAGCAAGCTCCTGACACTTCAGGCAGCAGTGCGAACCCTGTTATCACGCCAGTGGTTCTCCTTACGGTTCTGTATGTGAGTGTTGGGGCTCATGGTGTCGACTTTCGAAGCGGTACCTTACGCCCAGAGTCACACTTGGCTCCTGCAGAAGGTAATTTTGTCGCAGTGGGACAAATCTCCCCTATCCCTAGACAGGTTGATCAGGTTGGATCATCAGTCTCGAGGATCCTTGATTTGGTGGATTCGGGCTCTGGCCCTAAAGTTGGGGAAAAGTTTTCCTCCCCTCAATTGGTCGATAGTAACGACGGATGCCAGCCTATCGGGCTGGGGAGGAGTCCTGGGGCAATTCTCTGCCCAGGGTCATTGGTCAGTGCGGGAAGCTTGTCTTCCAATAAATGTACTGGAACTGAGAGCGATCAGGCTTTGTCTGTCCTGTTGGACAGAAAGGCTGCGAGGCCTCCCTGTTCGGGTTCAGTCAGACAATGCCACGGCTGTGGCGTATGTGAACCATCAGGGCGGAACAAGAAGCGCAGCAGCAGCCACGGAGGCAGCTCTGATCCTTCGGTGGGCAGAGCTTCACGTGCCAGCTCTCTCTGCAATCTACATTCCAGGCGTGGAAAATTGGCAGGCGGACTTTCTCAGCTGCCGGACTCTGGATCAAGGGGAATGGTCCCTACATCCAGAAGTGTTCCGCCAGATTTGCCTCAAATGGGGCACACCAGAGGTGGACCTTATGGCCTCCAGGTACAATCACAAGGTACAGACCTTTGTGTGCAGAACAAGAGATCCGTTGGTGGTCGCCTCGGACGCACTGGTAGCACCCTGGGGTCGGTATCAGTTGCTGTACATCTTTCCTCCTCTAAAGATTCTACCGCGGTTTGTACGCAGGATAGAAGCAGAGGGAATCCTGACAATCCTGGTAGCTCCGGATTGGCCCCGGCGTCCTTGGTATGCCGACGTAGTGCGGATGGTGGCAGATGTTCCGTGGCGTCTTCCACTTCGCGAAGACCTACTGTCTCAGGGACCCATCTTGCACCCTGCTTTACCCTCGCTGGCTTTGACGGCTTGGCTATTGAGTCCCAGGTGTTGAGGGATCGGGGTATCTCTGACTCCGTAATGCCTACTATGATTAAAGCACGTAAGAGTACCTCACGTAAGATTTATCATAGGACCTCGAAGGCCTATATTGCCTGGTGCGAAGCAGGGGGTTGGAACCCCCGCTCTTATATAGTGTCCAGAGTACTGACATTTTTGCAGCAAGGACTGGACAAGAACCTGGCGTTAAGTACGCTTAAGGGGCAGATTTTGGACCTGCTGGTTCTTTTTCAACGGCCCTTGGCGTCTCATTCATTGATCCATACATTTGTACAGGGAGTACGTCATGTGGCTCCTCGGATACGGTCGCCTTTGGCATCGTGGGATTTGAATCTGGTGCTGTCTGTGTTGCAGAAGCCACCATATGAAAAAATTAGGGACATTCCCTTACGACTGTTGTCGCAGAAAGTGGCCTTTCTGGTGGCTATCACATCCGCCAGGCGGGTGTCTGAGTTGGCAGCATTATCCTGCAAGTCACCTTACTTGGTCCTCCATAAGGACAAGGCAGTTTTGCGACCTTCCCCTTCGTTTCTTCCGAAGGTGGTTTCTTCCTTTCATTTAAATGAAGATATTGTTCTTCCCTCATTGTGCCCGCACCCGTCGCATCCCAAAGAAGTTGAACTACATGCTTTGGATGTGGTGAGGGCTTTGCGGGTGTATTTGAGTTCTACAGTTTCCTTTCGGAAGTCTGATTCTTTATTTTTGCTGACGGAAGGGTCGCGCAAAGCTGCCTCGTCAGCTACCGTGTATCGTTGGATACGGAAGACCGTGACTCATGCATATGAGATTCGGGGCAAGGTTCCCCTGTTTCCGGTCACGGCTCATTCCACCAGGGCAATTAGTACTTCCTGGGCGTTTAGACACCAAGCTTCGGTGTCTCAGGTGTGCAAGACAGCTACTTGGGCCTCAGTGCACACGTTTACTAAGTTTTACAAAAAAGTATTACAAGCGGCAGTATAGGCGCGGTTAGCGCCACCTGAGAGGGCGTTTTTCTGTTGGGTACAGTTGTTATGGTTTGCCCACCCCTCTTGATTGGCACAGCTTTGGGACGTCCCCATGTGTCATAAGAAGGCTGTGTCTGTCAGTGAATGGAAGAGAAAAAGGGATTTTTTGTATAACTTACCGTAAAATCCTTTTCTCTGAGTTCACTGACAGACGCAGCACCCACCCCTCTGCGTTGGTTTTGTACGGCTTGTTACGAACTGATGTGCTGTACAGGGCACGGGGATTATATGCTAAGGTGAGGACGGCCCCCTGGGAGGGGCCAACCTATGCTTTTGTTTGTTTTGCCTAGTCTACTCCTAGTAGGATGAGCATAACCCCATGTGTCATAAGAATGCTGCGTCTGTCAGTGAACTCAGAGAAAAGGATTTTACGGTAAGTTATACAAAAAATCCCTTTATTCCTCAGTTTAGGCCGATGTATATTCTTATACATCTACATATTTTTGGTAAAAAAATTGCAATAGGCGTATATTGATTGGGTCCCGATCACTGGAAGCAGCAGATCTTTCTCCACTGCCCTGTCAGAACAGAGATCCATTTGTTTACAGAGCCACTCTGGCTCTGTGAGGAGAGATCGCGGGCAGCCGGAGGACATCGCACCCACCGGCCAAGTGCATCGGCTCCAGAGACGTGTGGCACACGCACCCCCTGCAGTCTCTTAAAGCGCTGCCATACATCTACGGTGATTCGCAAAGGAGAGCCAACCTGCCACTGTCAAGCGATGGCGGCTGGTCGGCAAGTGTTTAATAAGGGGGCCCCCAGATCCCACCCCCCCATGTGAATGAGCATGGGGTACATTGTACCCCTACTAATTCACCAACAAAGTGTCAAAAAAGAAAAAAACACAGGAGACAATTAGGGACAAGTCCTTTATAAAAAAAAAAGTGTCCCCCTTAATGGGAGGGCTCCCGCCAGCTTCTGTCTTTTGCCACTTGACAGCTCTTATAAAGGCTAGGGTGGGGCCACCCGGTGATGTAAGCGGGTGACCCTGCTGTAATTCATCATCAATCATGGTGCAGACGACCCAAAGAAAAAAAAAAAAAAAAACAGTTCCTCCCTAATGGGAGGGCTCCCGCTGACTGCTGTCTTTTGCCATTTGACAGCTCTTATAAAGGCTAGGGTGGGGCCACCTGGTGACGTAAGCGGGTGACCCCACCCTAGCCTTTAGAACAGCTGTCAAACGACAAAAGACAGCCCCAGCCCCCCTCCTACCCTGCCAGGCTGTATGCTCAGATAAGGGTCTGGTATGGATTTTGGAGGGGACTCCCACACCATTTTTTTTCTAAAATTTGGAACGGGGTTCCCCTTAAAATCCATACCAGACCTGAAGGGCCTGGTATGGATTTTGGGGGGGACCCTATGCCAATTTTTAAAAAAAATTTGACGTGGCATCCCCCTTAAACTCTATGCCAGACCATTATGCGAGCATGCACTGTACAGGCAGTCCCCAGGTTACAAACAAGATAGGGACTGTAGGTTTGTTCATAAGTTAAGTTTGTTTGTAAGTCGGAACAGGTACATTTTTAAGTGTAGCTTCAGCCAAAAAAAATATTTTTAAGCTTTTTGGATAGTATAGGGAAGGGGTAACACCCCTGTAATGTTTGTTTTGCTGTCTATGTTTCTCTTCAAAAGATGTCACCTCACTTCCTGTCCCAATGATAATTGGATTTTGAACATTTTGGGTTGTTGTGGAAACAAACCTTGGTGATAAAGCATCAGTGGAGACCCCTTTTCCCCATAATAACTCTTACAGGAGTGAATTTCCCCCTTCCTAGGGGTAGATTTCCTGTCACTTCCTCCTGTTGTCTCCCTCCGTTTGTAAGTCGGATGTTTGTAACTAGGGGACCGCCTGTATATAGTCTACACTGAATGCAGCGTATATATATATATATATATATAAATATATACAGTGCCTCACAAAAGTGAGTACACCCCTCACATTTTTGTAAATATTTTATTCTATCTTTTCATGTGACAACACTGAAGAAATGAAACTTTGCTACAATTTAAAGTAGTGAGTGTACAGCTTGTATAACAGTGTAAATTTGCTGTCCCCTCAAAATAACTCAACATTAATGCCATTAATGTCTAAACCGCTGGCAACAAAAGTGAGTACACCCCTCAAAGTTTTTTGTCCACTAGATGGTGGTGTTTTCTGGCTCTCTGTTCCATGCCTATAGCCTAGAGAAATAGGTTCGAGTGGATGTCATTTACATACAAGTTTTGCACTATAGATTTTGTTTTAATATATTATATTAAGTACCAGGGTGGGCGATTGCCTTGTTTATATATTTCAGGCTTTTTTGCACAAAGAGGTCTATGCTATCTACTTCCGTTTTTTCGGACATTAATCTGTGGCAAAATGTCCACTTCCGGGTCCACGCCCCCTGACGACATCATCTTGTGACGAAAACGGTAGGGGAAGAGCTACTTGTACGGGCGGAACGGTGAGCGAGGACAACACAGCCATTTGGGATGTGGGAAGTGCTGGTCGCTTACCACTTATTTGTCTAAAGGCGCATTTTACCCTAAGCACATGTGAGTGTAATGTGTTTTATACTTGAATAAATTTTCTATCTATACGTGTTGCACTATGGATTGTGGTTTGTTTGTTTACATACGCTGCTGAGAGCGGGTCGGAGGAAGGAAGTGGTTTGGTGGAAGGATACACGGATTGGTTTCTTGCTTCATGCGCTCAAGACCCCTGTAATAAGGGTCCACCCTAGGGGGTAAGAGTCAGTGTGTGCAGTGATGGTGATGGCTTTCCACTATTCCTCATAACCTTTGGAAAATAATGGTGGCCACACAAAATATTGACACTTTGGGCCCAATTTGGACATTGTCACTTAGGGGTGTACTCACTTTTGTTGCCAGCAGTTTAGACATTAATGGCTGTGTGTTGAGTTATTTTGAGGGGACAGCAAATTTACACTGTTATACAAGCTGTACACTCACTACTTTACATTGTAGCAAAGTGTCATTTCTTCAGTGTTGTCACATGAAAAGATAGAATAAAATATTTACACAAATGTGAAGGGTGTACTCACTTTTGTGAGATACTGTGTATATATACTATACTGATTATATATATTCTTACACTGCCTGCACTAACTGTATATACTCTATCTGCACTGTAAACTGTATACTGCACTGACTACACGCCACTAAATAAACTGCCTAACCTCTCTTTATCTCCGTTATTATGCACAATATACTGCCGCTGTTTGAGTGGCCTTATATAGTGTGGGGTGTGGACTTAGCACCCTGCCTTTGGGCAATCATGGCTCTCACAGCAGAGCGCACTGTGATTGGCCAAAGCATGCATATCATGTGCATGCTTTGGCCAATCAGCGGGCGGCATTTACCCGCAATTGCCCAGTGCATTATGGGGCGCTCCGTGGCGAGCGCCCCATAAAATTTGCTGTCCGTCAAACGGGCGAACATCGGGCCCATACTTACTCCCAACAATAGGAAAAAGCAAACAACAAACACTCCGCAACCGTGGGCATTGCCCACAGTTACAGCATAGTGATGATGCAGTCGGTCAGGAGGCAAAATATTGCCTCTGTACTGGCTGTCAAATGCCTCTGAAAAGCGATCTGAGCATGGATCGCGTTTCAGAGGAATGACATTTTCTTGCTGGTACTATGAACAAATGGTAAAAAAAAAATTAGTTCTACCTGTACACATATAGGGGGTCAGGATTAACCGCTTGCCGACGGCTGATCGGCAATTGACGGCGACAATGTGGCTCTGTAACGCGAATCGCCATCATACGACAGCGGCCGCAATACAGAGCCACTGTGAGCGCGTGCGCGCCGCCGGAGGCGCGCGCGCTCACTGTGTTCGGGGGGGGCCAGGGAGTGGGTGCGGCGGCTTCGATTGCCGCCGGCCACCCGCGATGCCCCCCCCAGAGTGAAGGAGCGGAGGTCCGTGTAAGTAAACACGGACCTCCGCTCTGTGTGAGGGGGAAGGGCTGTGATCACAGCCTTCCTGTACATGAAGGCTGTGACCACTTCCCTTCCCCAGCTAGGCAAGCCCCCACACAGTTAGAACACGGCCAGGAAACATACTTAACCCTTAGCGCGCCCCTGCAGGTTAATCCCCTTCACTGCCAATGGCATTTACACAGTAATCAGTGCATTTTCATAGCACTGATCGCTCTATAAATGCCAATGGTCCCAAAAAAGTGTCAAAATGTTCCGACATGTCCGCTGAAATATCGCAGTACCGCTAAAAATCGCAGATCGCCGCCATTACTAGTAAAAAATGTAAATATCTCGCTAGTCACGATACTTTTACGTGACTAATGACACATTTACGGTAACCGTCACTTCCCCTAATTGGACGTCCCCGCGCGATTCCCAATTCATACAAAGGACCGGCACAAGATTGACACACCCCCGAACGGATCGACCCCTTCCCTTCACCAGTGTCGGAAGTACATGTCCTTCCGACACTAGTGTCGGGAAGGGGGAGTGTGTCTCGCCTCCAGGCACAAATGAATGTGCCTGGAGGCGAGGAAGTGAGACCCCCCCCGTAGCGCCCACCGGCCGCCGTTAGCTTCGGCGGCGTGGGTGAGGGACCGGGGGGGGCTTGTGT
>BLSH010461406.1:597794-619814 GCA_018402905.1 Glandirana rugosa
AACCATGTCACAGGTTGTACATCATGGCAAGACTGAGCACAGCAACAAAACGCAAGATAGTTATACTGCATCAGCAAGGTCTCTCAGGCAAATATTTCAAACCTGCCTGTGGCTTCAAGATGTGCTGGTCAAGCTCTTTTGAAGAAGCACAAAGAAACGGCAATGTTGAGGGCCATAAATGCAGTGGTCAGCCAAGGAAACCATGTAACAGATGAAAGACACATCATGATTGCTTCCCTTTGACATCAAAAGATGTCCAGCAGTGCCATCAGCACAGAACTAGTGGAAACCAGTTGGACCCAGGTACAGCCAATTACTGGGTGGAAAAATCTGCCCAGAAGTGGTCTTCATGGAAGAATTGTAACCAAAAAGCCATACCTCAAACGTGGAAACAAGACTAAGCTACTATGTACAAAAACATAGGAACTGGGGTGCAGAAAAATTGCAGCAGGTTGACTGATGAGTCAAAATGTGAAATCTTTAGCTGTAGTAGGAGGCAGTTTGTTGGTGAATGACTGGAGAGTGGTACAATAATGAGTGTCTGCAGGCAACAGTGAAGCATGGTGGAGGTTCCTTACAATTTTGGGGCTACATTTCTGCAAATGGAGTTGAAGATTTGGTCAGAATCAATGGTGTCCTCAATGCGGAGAAATCCAGGCAGATACTTATCCATCATTCCATACCATCAGGGAGGCGTGTAATTGGCCCCAAATGTCTTCTGCAGCAGGACAATGACCCCAAACATACAGCCAATGTCATTAAGAACTATCTTCAATGTAAAGAAGAACAAGGAGAAGAAGGAGAAGTGATGGTTTGGCTCCCACAGAGCCCTGATCCCAATATCATCTAGGCTGTCTGGGATTACATGAAGAGACAGAAGGATTTGAGGCAGCCTACATCTACAGAAGATGCTTGGAACAACCTACCTGCCAAGTTCCTTCAAAAAACTGTGCAAGTGAACCTGGAATAATTGGTGCTGTTTTGAAGGCAAAGGATGGTCACACTAAATATTGATTTGATTTGTATTTCTCTTCTGTTCACCTGCCTAAACCTTTTTTTTTGTATGTGTGTCAAAAATAGCCAAAACAAAACCTTGCCATTCGGCGCTAAATGAATACAGCAGGATACCTCTCTATACGATGTTTGGCTTGTCCCTGACACCTTCAAACAAACAAAAGCAAACCTCTGTTTTTTGCAGTCCTTAGAGCAACCAGCAACTCAATGTCTTAGCTCTCTCAGTGTAAGCATACTGAGTCCCAGGGTAGGTTCCACTTAGACCTCTTCCTGGTTATTTCAAGCAGCTGGAGAGGGATTTAGATGGACCAGAAACCCCGGGTCGGAACCAGCTCTGCCATGGTGGCTGGAAAAACCCGGGTCGGACTATCACCAGTCCACTGCAAGTAAATGCATGCGAGGCGACAAATATCGCCCATCCACCATCGCACCTCGCATAACGTCACATATCCCTCCCACTGCACAAGCCCCTGCGGTTGAGCAAATGTTACCCCCATACAGTGGACCCAGGAAAGGGCATCTGCATTGTTATGCAGCTTTCCCGCCCTATGTTCCTCTGTGAATTTATAGGGCTGTAGGGCCAAAAACCAGACTATTCATTTCCCTGTTGTCGCACATCCACTTCAGGGGGGCAAGGTCGTTGACCAGTCTAAGCGGCCTGCCCAAAACATAATACTTTAGGCTCTCCAAGACCCATTTAATCGTGAGACACTCCTTTTCAACTATGGCATAATTTTTTTCGTGCCGGTTCAGCTTCTGGCTTAGGTATACAACCAGGTGCTCCTCCCCGTCTCTTATCTGGGACAGTACAGCCCCTAGACCCACATAAGAGGCGTTGGTCTGCACCACAAATTCTTTGGTGAAGTCCGGGGTCACAAGCACCAGTTGTACACACAGAGCTTGCTTTAACTTCTGAAATGCCTTCTTGGCTTCCGGGCTCCACTTCAGCATAACCAACCCTCTGCCCCTTGTGGGATCAATCAGGGGAACGGCAATGGTGGCAAAGTCTGGTATGAAGCGCCTATAGTACCATGTGATCCCCAGGAATGCACACCCCTGCTTTTTAGTTTGGGGTTGGGGCCACTTCTTGATGGCCTCTAGTTTGTTGGTCTGCGGTTTAATGAGTCTCCGCCCAATAATGTGGCCAAGGTATGGCTATGAGTAAGCACCAGCCCACGATGTGAAACACGTAAGCTGGGACTTGTGGTTCACCCCATCTGTATCTGTACCTGTACCTTTGTTATTAATAAACTACATGCATTGGATTCAGTGTGCGGCTATCCAGCCTCCTTCCTTTCAATGTGGCCAAGGTAGTTGGCCTCCTCGAGACCGATAACACACGTTTTGAGGTTGGCTGTGAGCCCTGCTTTCCTGAGGGAATCCACAACCGCTTGCACTCGGGGCAAATGGGATTCCCAATCAGGACTGTGGATGACCACATCATCCAAATAGGCGGTTGCATAGGGGTGATGTGGCCTCAATGTCTTGTCCATGATGCTCTGGAATGATGCTGGAAACCCAATGCAGACCAAACGGCATTTGTTTGTACTGGAAGGAGCCCTCAGGAGTAGAAAAGGCTGTTTTCTCCTTGGTTGACTCCTTTAGTGGTATCTGCCAGTAGCCCTTAGTTAGGTCCAGGGTTGCTATGTACCGGGCCCCTCCCAAACAATCCACAAGTTCGTCGACCCAAGGCATCAGGTAAGCATCAAACTTGGACAAGCTATTTAGTCTTCTAAAGTCGTTACAGAACCGGATAGTGCCATCGGGCTTTGGGACCAGCACTATTGGATTCGACCAGTCACAGTGGAGCTACTCTATCACATCCAACTATAACATGTTCTGTAATGTCTTTGCTATTGCTATTCTTTGCTATTGCCTCGCGCCTAGACTCAGGTATTCTATAAGGTTTCCCATTTAAGCGAACACCTGACTCTGTGATTGTGTCAAGCTGAATCCCTGTGGTCAGTCTGGACAAAGGGGAGAAAATGTCTCTATATTGGTTCACAAACTCTTTAATGTCCTGTTGTTGGGCTACTGACAAGGGGACGTCCGGTGTCATTGGTACTCTATCTTATTGAGGAGGTGGTACGTCCAACAAAGCCTCTCTGTCCTTCCATGGTTTTAAGAGGTTAACATGATAGATCTGTTCTGGCTTCCTTTTCCCCGGCTGGTAAATTTGTAGTTTACTTCCACTACTCTTTCCTTATTCTCAAAGGGACTCTGCCACTTTGCAAGGCATTTACTTTCAACAGTGGGGACTAGTACCAGTACTCTATCCCCAGGGTTGAAAGTTCGGGTCTTAGGGGGGTCTGAGGGGTGACCTCTACCTCCCACCTTTCTTTGGCGACATCTAACAATCCCCGGGGATGTCTACCATAGAAGAGTTCAAATGGGGAGTACCCTGTAGACACCTGCAGAACCTCTCGTATGGCAAACATGTGATACGGCAGCAACATATCCCAATCTCTCCCATCTTTTTCCACTACTTTTTTCAGCATGCTTTTGAGCGTTTTATTAAACCTATTCACAAGTCCATCTGTTTGGGGGTGGTAGACCGAGGTACAGAGATTTTATACAACTTGCACAATTCCTTGGTTACGCGGGACATAAACGGGGTGCCCTGATCCGTTAAGACTTCTTTAGGGATCACTACCCAACTAAATACCTGGACCAACTTCTTGGCGATAGTCTTAGCAGAGGTGTTCCACAAGGGTATGGCTTCAGGATAGTGGGTCGCGTAATCTAGTATTACAAGGATGTGTTGGTGTCCCCGGGCAGACTTTACTACGGGTCCCACAAGATCCATGCCAATTCTTTCTAATGGAACTTTAATTATGGGCAGTGGAACAAGTGGAATGCGAAAATGGGGCAAGGGCGCAGAGAGTTGACACTCAGGGCAAGATTAACAACACTTTCTGATATCTGTATGCAACCTGGGCCAGAAGAATATCTGGGTCACTCTCTCCCTGGTCTTCTCCATACCCAGATGTCCCCCCATTACATGTCCATGGGCCAGATCTAGCTACATCCTGCAAAAGGGTTTGGGAACCACTGGCTGCTCTACTTCATCCTCCCCGCGTTTTACCACCTGATAAAACAAATTATTTTTAAGAGCCATGTAGGGAAAAGACACCCCCTTCCATTTGGCAAAAATAGTCTGGTGAGAGTTCCCGTGCTTCCTCAGTAGCGGGAGCTCTTTTCTCCAGACTCTCTGTGCCTTCCCATAACCTCCAAAAATGGGGAAAATCCCTCTCCACTAGGGCTTCATGAAGCAGTGAAGGTACCACCCCCACTGAATGTGTCACACTGTCCCAAGGGGTATCAATCTCAACCACCGCCATCTGGTAGCCCGAGTGTCCCTATGGATGCAAATGAACCCGATAGTGCTAAGGTGTAACCTTACAGGATTTATACAATTGCTTTTAACCAACGTTACCACACTACCTGAGTCAAGCAGTGCAGTGACTGGTTTCCCATCAACAAAAATCACACACATTTTCTTCTCCATGCGACCTGTGCAAAAAGAGAAAGGCATCTATTCACATAATTATAATCACATTGCATGGGTTTATCATTCAGGGGACAATTGGCAGCAATATGGCCCAATGCATGGCAATGGTAGCACTGCATGTGCTCTATACCCAGTCCTCTCAAATGTCCCCAAGACCTTCCTGGCTTCTTTGGCCATTTCCATAGTCTCGTTAGGCATTATAGCAGTTTTATTACTCTTCCTGACGTCCTTGAGCGGTGGGACAGTCTTACCGGATCCGCTGGGGGCCCTCTCCCCCCTAGGCACACAGAATTGGGGTGCAGACAGGTTCAACAAGTCTTCAGCCACCGTTTATCTCTCCATGAGGTCCATGAGTTGGTTGGCGGTGTTGGGGTCCCCATGACCAACCCATTTCCTCAAAGCAGCAGGTAGCGCTCGTAGATAGCGGTCCATGACCACACGCTCCACAATCTGGGGACCTGGCAGAGTCTCCAGCTGTAGCCACTTCCTGGTGAGGTGGACCAAGTCAAACATCTGTGAGCGTGGTGGTTTGTCGGTGCGGTAGGTCCACTGATGCACCCATTGGGCCCGGACTGCCATGATGACCCTTAGGCATGTGAGTATCTCTACTTTTAGAGTCTCATAGTCCTGGGCCTTATCTGGTTCCAGATCAAAAGAGGCTTTTTTCACTGACTTCCGCTTCCGGCAGTCAGTGAATGGAGCTAGGAGACTTCGGCCCTGCCGTGCTCCTCCAGAAACCAGACCCAGAGCCAGCCACAGCCCGAGGTAACCCTCCCCACTCCTTTCCACACAGGGGAGACATCCATGGTGGTCCGGCCACCTTCCACACCATCCCAGTGTGAGGGAGACGGTATACAGGCTGCAGCCAACATGGCGCCTACGTTCACGGCACAGAGCAGTGATGCAGGCACACACGTGGCCTCCTCTCCGCCCTCAGGATACCCAGAGCACTCTGTAGCCGCTCAGCCAAACCCTGCCTCCCCAGCTGGTATAGCCAGTAGTGGCTATCCTCACCACTATGGTCACAGAGGCTGTAGACAAGGCAGTCTTTAAAGGTCTAGATCAATTACACAATGAACTCCAGCTCCAGTCTGCAAGAATCCATCACACTGAGGAGTGCATCTTCTCTATAGAGAATGACACAACAGCCCTCTCTCCAGCTGTAGCCAAGCTCTCTACCCTGCATAAAGTGGACAATTTAGAAAATAGGTCCAGGCGGAACAATTTGTGCATATTTGGCTTGCCAGAGTCCGTCATGTCCTCTGCCTTGGTTGCAATCTGCTCTACTACCATTCCTGAGCAGCTAGAACTCCACGCCCCCTGCATAGTGGAGAGGGCCCACCGAATAGGCCAGCTATCAGAATAACGCTCCAGACCTAGGCCAGTGATTGTGACGTACCTCAACTATACAGATAAGCAGGCCATTCTCCTGAAGTTCTGCTGAGTGGGCAACCTGACTTTCGAAAAATGCCCACTACTAATCTTTGCTGACTACTCCATTAAAGTCATGCAAAAACACAAGGCTTTTTCAGCTGTCTGTTTTATGTTCCACAATCATCACATTAAGTTCAGCTTGGCCTACCCTGCCATCCTGCATATTCAGTCTGCCTCAGAAGGACGCCTTTCCTTCACTTCCCCTCTGGAAGCGGAAAATTACTTCAACAATTCACAGCCCTCAGACATGGAACAGGAGACCCCATCCACCTCAAATGAACCTCTCCTTCCTAGGAAGTTGGCTCTCTCCTCTAACAAGCAATCAAGCCCTCAAAAACCACCCTACAAAGGGGTATGTTTTGGTTTCCCTGATGAATGCTGTGCCCTCGGCTGATCCCAGGACCTTTCAAACCGCTACCATCTACACCTTAGCTACTCTTCCCACAATCAGGACATCTTTGTCTACTGCACGGACTGCGTCCACAACCCAGTGAACCCACGAACTGTGAGTTGTAACTATGTTGGTCCTCCTCAACAGTGGACCAGATTACTCTAAGCCTGTTGCTAGTTCAACGCTGAATATGCTATAAGGTACTAACTTTGTGATGTTTTAAGATCCCTATATGGCCGCCCTGTACTTCCTACAGTGCAGCAGGGCTCCCCTCCCCTTCCCTTCCAGCCCCCCTTCTTCCCCTTCACCCCCTCCCCTTTATTCCTATCCCTCCCTCCCCCCCTGACCCCCCGCTTTTTTCTTTCTTTCTTTTTTTTCTTTTTCCTTTTTACCCCCTTGGAATGTCATGATATCCAGGTTTTTATGGGAGCCATTTAATGGTGGGAGCACTGCGGAAGGGTGCTCCATGGGGAAAAAAGTGAAGTCCCTGATTTGTTCCGGGAGGCCTATCCGCCTCATTTATGATGTTCCTTTTACGATGTTTTGGTTTCCTTTTACTGTTTACGTCCTTCTGTGTTCCTCAGTAACCTTATGTATATACACTGACTCCGGATCTGGGCGGCCATCGCTGTGGTGGCCTGGACCCTGTGCAAGATACCTTCTCTTTTCACTTATACACAGCCATGAGGCTCCGGAGGTCGGGAATCACCTGAAGGTAATCTCGTGGAATGTTAAGGGGCTACGTTCCCCCCACAAGTGTATGCAAATCTTGAGACATCTGAAACGACTGAGTGCTGATGTGGCCCTCTTGCAGGAGACACATCTTGGTGTGGATGATTTGTCCAGGCTCTGCAAGCTATGGGTAGGTAAAGTTTACGACTCCCCAGCTGTGGGGCGTAAAGCGGGTGTAGCCATCTTACTCAACAAAAACCTCCCCCATAAGGTTCGCTCTGTTGAAGCGGACTCTGATGGGCGTAAGATTACCCTCCATTTAACCCTTGCCAACCGTGACATTGCCATCTCTAACATATACGCTGTTAAC
The DNA here is from genome assembly GCA_018402905.1 of Glandirana rugosa. NCBI lineage: Eukaryota > Metazoa > Chordata > Amphibia > Anura > Ranidae > Glandirana > Glandirana rugosa. Next base: position 605,187 of record BLSH010461406.1, read on the forward strand.
TCTCCGAGGCAGCCCTTTTTCCAATACATTATGACTTGGGCCCTACTAATCCCTGAATCTCTACACCTGCTAGGCGGGGACTTTAATTTGGTCATGCATCTTACAGAAGACCGGGCCCTCCACTTGTCCCTCATTAGCAGACACCCCCACGCCACTAGCTCAAGCCATAGCCACGCTTCATCTCACAGACATATGGCAAACCGCACATCCTACAGATAGGGAATTCACTTTTTTTTGCCCCCTTACAACTCATTTTCCCGCATTGACTATTTTTTCTGCTCAGCTGTCATACTCCCCATGTTCTCTCTTTCATCCATCAAGAACATTAATGTCGATGCTAAAATACTCTCCAAGATAGTGGGGTCTTGACTTGCGTGTCTTCTCCCATCCCTTCTGCACCCCGCTCAATCGGGCTTCGTTCCCGGGCACTCAGCTACCCTTAACATGCGAAAGGTTCTCCTAGCCGTTGAATATGTTTGGACTCACCCTGACCATGACACCACTACAATATCACTTGATGCCTTTTCTTTTCCTGAATGTTAGTGATTGGTACCTATAACTGAAGCATAGCAAACTGTGGTAATTTATGTCATCAAATGTGAGACATTAGAGTCCTGCTTAGACCCCTGAAATTCCACCCAAGGCCCCCAACAGGGTAGTTAAAAAATGTAAAAAAAATGTTTACAAAATCTAAAATTCTAAAAAAAAAAAAAATGAAGGAGTTGTTCAAATGTGCTTTGCCTGCTTTAATCCCCACACTAGTGCACCAGAACCACATGCTTTATATGCAGACGTGGGGCGCTTGTAGAGCAGCACTTTTCAATTGAATGGGTCTTGATATATGAGGGTATAGTTTCTGCAGGGGCTGTGAAGCATAGCATCGTGGCCATGGCTTTTTTAGAAAAAATATCAAATAATCAAAAATATTTGGTATTTTAAGGGGGAAGGGGTACGGACCCCGTGATTTTTAACAGCAGCCCTAATAGGGGCTGTTAAAAGAACGGGAGCAACTGAAGAAAAAAACAATCTCAACAAGCTATTTTTTACAGAATCACTTTGGAGTTCTAATTTTCCTCTCCTTTGAAAACCAGCTCTTATGCTTCGTCTTTATCGTAAGCGTTTTCACTTCCAGAAGCTGCAGGCTCTTCTGCGCCTCAACACGAACTTCAGCATTCGGAAGATTGATCTGGGATTGCAGCCTAACTCAGCTCTCCGTCTCTAATGTCTTCAAATACATTATTGGTCATGGTCCAGGTAAGCTCAGCTGCTTTGCCGGAGATATCCCCATTAATGATGCAGTAGTAAATTGTCTGGGCTTATCCTGTTACCATCCAAAATCCCTGTTCTCACATCTCTTGATTTAGTTTAAGGCAAAAGAAAGTAAAAGATTTGTTTAAAAGAGATCAAGGATGAAAAATAGGCTTGTTTGTGAGATACAGTGCTCATGTGCATTTACCATATGTTCAAAAGGGAAACTAGAGCCAAATAGGAGTTCTCTGTTCTCATGCCCATCCCGCTCCATTAAAGACATCCTATAACAACCTAAATATTTTACATTTTATTTAGGATGCATGGGGAAAAAGGCTTTTAATGCTTGTTTACCCCATCACCTGCACTTCAGATTTTTGTTATATTGAAGAGTTACCATTGCATGAAGAATCTTCACTCTTGAAGGTGTCAGGTGCCTGGTCTCCATCTGCATTCTGAGGTTCCATCCACCAACAGGACACAGTAGTGATGTAGAGGCATGGCAATGTGCATTTCTGTACATTCATCAAAGATAACGTAGGGAATAAAAGTCTTTTAAAAAGAATTGGTGCAGAGGCACCCAAATAAAGTAGGTGAATGGTGGCGATCTCAAGTACAGACAAGATGTTAAGTATCATCAAACAAGGCCTCATTATAGAAAATTTGCTTAAACAATGGCAACTCATTTCATGGTAAACATAGCTACTTCCTTAAGCAAGTACATCATAGTTCTGGTATCAGCTTTGTATAATGTATTCATGTCACTTAGAGTTGCGCATGCACTATATGATGCCAACGTTGGAGATTTGATGCACCTTGCTTGAGGAAGTGGCCTTATGTTCAACATAAGCAACATCTCTGGGTTCAACCATATTGTCATCAATACAGCTTGGTTTTATCATACCTATCTGACATCTTGTCTATTCTAGAAACCAGCACCATTCACCTACTTCAACGCTGCTGCTCCATTCCCTTTTGGAGACTTGTACTTCCTACCTACACTACCTACTATAAAAAAAGACCTGGACCTCCTTGAGCATTAAGATCAACCATGGTCTACAAATAAAGGTCTATATGGAGACAGTGATATTGTACACGTCTCCTTCCGAGTTGCAGAAACTCTACAGAGTTCCAGCAACCTTCTCAGAAGTAAGTAAACTACTTTTTCATCTATCTTCACCCAAAAGTGAACAGAATCACCTAGGGGAGATTTACTAAAACTATGGGGTGCAAAATATGATTTAGCCAATCAGCTTCCAGGTTTTAATGTCAAAGCTTAATTGAAGAAGCTGAAGTTAGGAGCCGATTGGCTACCATGCAGAGCTGCACCAGATTCTGAGTGCTGCAGTTTTAGTAAATCACCTTCCTAATGTCCAGACTATAGGTGCTCTCCCTCTGTTTCTTCTTGAGCTTTTTTCTTTCTACATTTCATTTGAAGATCCCAATCTCAGTGGTGTTTTAAGACTAGTCAGAGCTGATTAATGACGCTCAGTTGTATAAACCAGTGTTCTTCAACCTTTTTCAATCAGGGCACCATTTAAAATTATGTATAGCCTCAAGGCACCCCATTCTAAAATATGAAAAATGAAACTATTAGATTTTGCATATCATGGTAGCATCCACACACATGGGGCCACCCAACATTAGAGGTGATTTATTGCTCCACTTTTGCACACTGACACTGAATAGTATTCTAACATTCCTCTTCTCCATCAGTTTCTCTCCCTCTCTCTGCTAATGTGACGGAGAGGGCCAAACAAGGGTGGTATGCAGGATCCTGATTGTTAAGATTCCAGTGGCTGGCCAGCACAGTGCCCAAGGTTGTAATGCTGCACAATGAACACCTGCTGCTTTGTGTAACAAAAAAGCAAGCTTGATTCTCTATGTGGCTTGTTGACAATCATTGGGAAATTTGTGGCACGTTCTCTGTTTTATAGTCTCAGTGATATTTTAAGGATATATGAACCCAATCACTATAATCTTATACAATTTTTAACATCTGATGGTACCAGGAGTGAGGTGTTTGATTTGTGTAAACTAGAGATACAAATATGATGCAGAATTGTGCTAGATTGTTTGTGTTGGGTTTAATGTTGTGTTTGTGTATTGTAAGCCATAGCACATTGAGAAAGTGTAGAAAATGTATCAGATACTTAGCTGGTTTAATTAAGATGCCTGTAGGTGATCAGGTGCAAGCGAGCCCATTCTTGTTTTGGTGCCCATGATTGGACACCATTGCTTGCGATTTTGTTTGATAAATTGGGCAACAGACTGGTGTACAAGGGAAAGGTTGTATTGTCAGGAAACCTTCATTTGCAATAGTAAAAAGCATTGGACTCTGGACTGTGGGCAAGTTTTAGAGAAATTTGCTTTTTTAACAGCTTCAATTCTGTGCACTTATACACCTTCCTGCACAAACCAATTTTCAGCTTTCAGCGCTATCACATTTTGAATGACAATTGCGCGGTCATGCGATGCTGTGCCCAAACAAAATGTTTATCATTTGTTTTCACACAAGTAGAGCTTTCTTTTGGTGGTATTTTGTCACCAGTGGAGTTTTTATTGTTTGCGCTACAAATAAAAAAATACCAAAAATGATGAAAAATACAAGTTTTTCTTCATTTCTGTTACAAAACTTTGTAAATAAGTATGTTTTCTCCTTCACTGATGGGCACTGATGAGGCTACACTGATGGACACTGATGAGGCAGTACTGATGATGAGGCACTTATATGCGGCACTGATAAGCAGCACTGATGGGCATTGATAGGTGGCACTAATATACAGCACTGATGGGCACTGATAGGTGGCACTGGTGGGCACTCATAGGCGGCACTGATGTCACTCATAGGCAGCACTGATGGGAACTGATAGGTGGCACTGATGGGCACTTATAGGTGGCACTGATAGGTCGCACTGGAGGGCACGTATAGGCGGCACTGGTGGGCACTGATGGGCGGCACAGATAGATGGCACTGATAGGCAGCACTGATCAGAGGCACTGGCAGGCATCACTGCTGGGCACAAAGTGCCATTCCTAATGGGCAATGATTGCCATCCCTGGTGGGCTCTAGTGAGCTTACCTGGTGGCCCTGGGTGGGCATACCTGGTGGCCATGGGTGTGCATCCCTGCTGGCCATGGGTGGGCATCCCTGGTGGTCATGGGTGGGCATCCTTGGGGAGGCTGCACTGATAATCAGCTGATTGGCTCTCCTATACTCATATCTGTCAGCGCAAGTGTAGGAAAAGCCGATGCACGGCTATTTCTGTTTACACTGTGATCAGCTGTGATTGGACACAGCTGATCATGTGGTAAAGAGCCCCCGGCAGATGCTCTTTACCTTGATCAGAGATGTGGTGCGTTAGAAAATGTTACCTTAACAGTATAAGATAAGACAATAATGAATGATCACTGGAGATGTACAGCATCTCACAAAAGTGAGTACACCCCTCACATTTTTGTAAATATTTTATTATATCTTTTCATGTGACAACACTGAAGAAATTACACTTTGCTACAATTTAAAGTTTAGTGAGTGTACAGCTTGTATAACAGTGTAAATTTGCTGTTCCCTCAAAATAACTCAACACACAGCCATTAATGTCTAAACCGCTGGCGACAAAAGTGAGTATACCCCTAAGTGAAAATGTCCAAATTGGGGCCAAGTGTCAATATTTTGTGTGGCTATTATTTTCCAGCACTGCCTTAACCTTCTTGGACATGGAGTTCACCAGAGCTTCACAGGTTGCCACTGTAGTCCTCTTCCACTCCTCCATGACCACATCACAGAGCTGGTGGATGTTAGAGACCTTGCACTCCTCCACCTTCCATTTGAGGATGCCCCACAGATGCTCAATAGGGTTTAGGTCTGAAGACATACTTGGCCAGTCCATCACCTTTATCCTCACTCAGCTTATTTAGCAGTTGCCGTCTTGGAGGTGTGTTTGGGGTTGTTACCATGTTGAAATATTGCCCTGTGGCCCAGTCTCCAATGGGAGGGGATCATGCTCTGCTTCAGTATGTCACAGTACATGTTGGTATTCATGGTTCCCTCAATGAGCTGTAGATCCCCAGTGCCGACAGCACTCATGCAGCCCCAGACCATGACACTCCCACTATCATGCTTGACTGTAGGCAAGACACACTTGTCTTTGTACTCCTCACCTGGTTGCCGCCACATACGCTTGACTCCATCTGAACCAAATAAGTTTATCTTGGTCTCATCAGACCACAGGACATGGTTCCAGTAATCCATGTCCTTAGTCTGCTTGCTTTCAACAAACTGGGCTTTCTTGTGCATCATCTCTAGAAGAGGCTTCCTTCTGTAATGACAGCCATGAAGACCAATTTGATGCAGTGTGCGGTGTATGGTCTGAGCACTGACAGGCTGACCCCCCCACCCTTCAACCTCTGCAGCAATGCTGGAAGCACTCATACATCTATTTCCCAAAGACAACCTCTGGATATGATGCTGAGCACGTGCACTCAATGTCTTGGGTCGACCATGGCGAGGCTTGTTCTGAGTGGAACCTGTCCTGCTAAAATGCTGTAATGGCTTGGCCACCATGCTGCAGCTCAGTTTCAGGGTCTTGGTAATTCTATTAAAGCCTAGGCCATCTTTATGTAGAGCAACAGTTCTTCTTTTTTTCAGATCCTGAGAGAGTTCTTTGCCATGAGGTGCAATGTTGAACTTCCAGTGACCAGTATGAGAGAGTGAGGGCGATAACACTAAATTTAACACACCTGCTCCCCATTCACACCTGAGACCTTGTAACATTAACAAGTCACATAACACCGGGGAGGGAAAATGGCTAATTGGGCCCAATTTGGACATTTTTACTTAGGGGTGTACTCACTTTTGTTGCCAGCAGTTTAGAAATGAATGGCTGTGTATTGAGTTATTTTGAGGGGACAGCAAATTTACACTGTTATACAAGCTGTACGCTCACTACTTTACATTTTAGCAAAGGTGTAATTTCTTCAGTGTTGTCACATGAAAAGATATAATAAAATATTTACAAAAATGTGAGGGGTGTACTCACTTTTTTGAGATACTGTATATATACTGTGCTAGTTGTTTTTGTTGTCTTCATTATCTACTTTAATTATCTAGAAGTTGGATGGAGTGTTTTCCCTCCTCTACAATATGTCACCACCTTTTTGGTGGCCACATATTATGTTTATTTGCTTTTGTTGTTTTTTTCCTTCTTACCCTCCCCTCTACCTACTTGTAATGTTCCCTATAATACCCTAGCCATGTAATGTTGGGTTTCCTGCATTGTCTTCTGCTATAGATTTGTGGGTGTTTACTCACATCATGTTTGCAGAACCCTATTGAAGTCCTACTGTTTTGACATTTTCTTTTTCTTGGGAATGTTTATATCTTTATTGTGATTTTTGTATCTCTTGTACATTTAAAACAAAATAAACATTTTTCAAAAAAATAAATAAATACCACAGCCCAAACTGGAATAGGTTAGTCTCACACCAGAGCTTGCGTTATGCATGCGTCTGAATCTGGTCGGCCATGCTGCATAAAAGCAGGGGGACTCCATGGCAAAACAGAATCTTTAGTTAAGTATTCTTGTGACATTTTCCTTATCTTTATCTGTATCTGTCATTACTTTTAATAAATGTTAAGTATTTGTGTGATCTCTTTTTGCACATATCAATCCCAACCCCAAAAACGTGACAAAACAACATCATAAAGTAATTTTAAAAGTAATGTTTAAACTTTTTAAAACTTTCATTCAAATAATATTTGGTAATCCCCTCAAAAAGATCCTAGTATAGAAACCATTAGTTCACCTTCAGGAAACCTGGGTCTCAGCAGAGGTCTGACACCCCCCCTGCTGAGTCATAACTAGAATTCTCCAATCAGTAGGGTGCAGGAGTTTTGCTGATTGTAGAGATATAGGTTTGAGTCAGAATGGGCGTGTCAGTCCTCTGTTTCCACACAGTGAGCAAGGGTTCTTCTCTGCAACATGCTGGCAGGGGATAGGCTCTTTTACACAAGCTTTACTTGTACTGGACAATAAGCGAGAAAAAGGAGAGATGTTTCACACTTGCTGAACTGGAAAAAGTCTTCAGACTTTTATAAATGCCCACCTTTTCCCTAGAGAGTTCTCTTGCTGAATTTAACTATAAATAACCAGAAGTTGACAGAAATAATAATAATGTTTCAGTTCATAGTACATTGTAATAAATCTTGGTGCTGCCCCTCTGCTTCTTATCCTGAGCATTGAGACAAAGTGCTCCTCATTTATATAAAGCACCAAAAACACAAACATTTCTTTGACTACAAACTCTTTTTTTGGATAAAATAATGCAGGAGGTTTCCAAAACATCTTGTATTCCTGTGTACAGTGTATATCTGGTGTATGGTACTCTGTTATTTGCTTTAAGAAGCTGAGTAGCTAAACAAGCTATAATTAATGTGGAGTAGAGCAGCGATAATATGCGCTCTGCTCTACTTTGTGTCAGGCAGCATGCACTCTCAGAAAATGTCATGTTTGTTGTGGCGTCAAGCTAGAATTGTCGGCGTCTGTTTAGCTGCCAGTAACCAGCATTAAAACGCACACAGTGTGACCCAGCAGTCTGTGGACCTTTTTGGCAAGACTATATAACCCAAAAATAAGAACAGTCTTAGTATGGTTCTCATTTCACAGCACATGCTGCCAGGACTGAATAACTACTGTGAGCTGCACAAATAAATGAAGGCCAGAGTGCTGCCCTGTCCAACACAAAGCAAATTAACTGCAGCGGGTATAGGTTTAACCACTTGCTTACGGGGCACTTAGACCCCCCTCCTGCTCAGAACAATTTTCAGCTTTCAGCGCTGTTGCACTTAGAATGAGAATTGCGCGGTCATGCACCTCTGTACCCAAATGAAATTTTTATCATTTTTTCCCACAAATAGAGCTTTCTTTTGGTGGTATTTAATCACTGATGGGTTTTTTATTTTTTTGCTAAAAAAAAACTAAAAAAACCCGAAAATTTTGAAAAAAACAAACAAAACTGTTTTATGGTTTGTTATAAATTTTTGAAAACAGGTAATTTTTCTCCTTCATTAATGTGCGCTGATGAGGCTGCACTGATGGACACTGATAGGCTGAACTGATGGGCACTGATAGGCTGCATTGATGGGCACTGATACGGCGGCACTGATGGGCACTGATAGGTGGTACTGATGGGCACTGATGAGGCGGTACTGAGAGGTGGCACTGATTGGCACTTATGGTTGGCACTGATGGACGGCACTGATGGGCACCGATAGGTGACACTGAAGGGAAATGATAGGTGGCACTGATGGGTGGCAGAGATGGGCACTAATAGGCACTGATAGATGACACTGATAGGCAGCACTGATTGGTAGCACTGATGATGAGGCACTGATGGGCATTGATTGACAGCACTGGTGGGCATTGATAGGTGGCACTGCTGGGCAAAGGTAGATGGCACTGTGGGCACTGGTAGGTGGAATTGGTGGGAAATGATAGGTGGCACTGGCAGGGGGCACTGGTGGGCACAGACAGCCATCCGCAGCTCTCTGTGCGAGGGACCAATGTCCCTCTGACAGAAGCTGGCAGTGATCGGCTTTTCTTTCCCCTCACACTGTCAGAGCAAGGGAAAAAAACGATCACCAATCTTTTTTTTACATCACGTGATCAGCCGTCATTGGCTGACAGCTGATCATGTGATAAGGGGCCGGGACCTCATAGACTCGGTGATCACAGAAAGCGCTGTGCGCATCCCCGCAGGGACGCACAAACAGCACATGCTCGGGAGGGCGTCTATTAATGGCCTCCCAACAAAGTAGATCCGTGCTGTAGCCGTCATTTGGCTATAGCATGGTAATGAAGGAGTTAGCCACCTCCCCTAATCCATGTGCCCAGCCGCTAATCTACATGCAGGGCGCCGGATCCATGGATTTCAAACTGTTTTTTTTTTTAAGCACATGATTAGTGACTGAGGCTCTAATTGGCTTCAAAAAAGGGTGGGCTCGGGGTGCAGAGCACTGTGCCCTGAGACCACCCACTTGTGTGACAATAGCAAATTAATATTTGCTCTTGTCTTCCTGCTTCTCCCAGTCAACCAGGAAGTGGGTCTTAAGACCCGATTGGCCTAGAGGAGAAGTGACCATATTGGCCGGGAGCAGGTGGAGGTGCTGAGGAGGAGGTGCAGGGGGAAGCCGCAGAAGCTGCCCATGACCTGGATGGGGTAAGTGGGGGCTGATGGGTGGGCAGGCAGGCGAGCAACAGGGGGTTGGGGGGTTTGACCAAATGAACAAACGGGGGGGTTGGGTGGTCTGTTTACCACCCACCCCCAAAAAAATAGAGCGCCAGCCGCCAAATGTTTTTTTTAGTTTTTTTATTTTGTTTTCCATCCTTTGTCCACTAATTAGCCATTTGAGCTCTGGAAGGTTTACCCCCTTCATGACCAGAGTATTTTTTGCTATTCAGCGCTATTTTAACTGACAATTTTGCGGTCATGCAACGCTGTACACAAATTCAATTTATATAATTTTTTCACACAAATATAGCTTTCTTTTGGTGATATTTGAAAACCACTGTTTTATTTTATTTTTTATTATATTAAAAATAAAAGACTGAAAATTTTGGAAAAAAAAACTATATTTTCTACTTTATGTTATAAAGCATATTCAATAATATCAAATGTCTTTATACATTTAGGCCAACCTGTCTTTGCTACATGTCTTTGGTATAAAAAAAATCCAAAAAGTTTATATTAATTGGTTTGTGTAAAAGTTATAGTGTCTACAAACTATGGTATATACACTATATTGTCAAATGTATTGGGACACCTGCCTTTACACGCACATGAACTTTAATGACATCCCAGTCTTAGTCCGTAGGGTTCAATATTGAGTTGACCCACTCTTTGCAGCTATAACAGCTTCAACGTTTCTGGGTAGGCTGTCCACAAGGTTTAGGAGTGTGTCTATAGGAATGTTTAACTATTCTTCCAAAAGCGCATTTGTGAGGTCAGGCACTGATGTTGGACGAGAAGGCCAGACTCATAGTCTGCGCTCTAATTCATCCCAAAGGTGTTCTATTGGGTTGAGGTCAGGACTCTATGCAGGCCAGTCGAGGTCCTCCACCCTAAACTCGCTCATCCACACTATATATATTGCCAAATGTATTGGGCCGCCCCTCCAAATCATTTGGTGGAGGGGGGATTATGGTGCGACATTGTTTTTCAGGGGTTGGGCTTGGCTCCTTAGTTCCAGTGATGGGAACGCTTAAGGCGTTAGCATCCCAAGACATTTTGGACAATTTCATGCTCCCAAATTTGTGGGAACAGTTTGGGAATGGCCCCTTCCTGTTCCAACATGACTGCGCACCAGGGCACAAAGCAAGGTCCATAAAGACATGGATGAGTGAGTTTGGGGTGGAGGCTCACTCCTCCACTGTATCTATGAAGTGTGCCATGATTGACACCCATTCTGCACTTATGTCTTCCACTCTTGTCCTTCATTACTTGGGGATGGGGGTGATGGTATTAGTAGTTTACAGAGAAAAAAGGTGCCATTGTTGTTGGAGAATGGAAATGTGGTTTTCACAAATTTTCCAATGTACATTTATTAACATATATAACATATAATAACATACATAACATATAACATATCAGACATAGTTTGTGCATTTCCAGCAAGATCAAAACATTTTTACTGTACTTGAAAAAATGAAAATGAATGCTGATACCACATTTTGTGGTAAGCTGGATTGGTAAGCTGCATTAGAATACATTTATGGGTTTAGTTTAGTGGTTTTGGTACAGTTTGCTTTAACTGGCCCCTGAGGGTTAGAGAAACTCCTTTTTTATACATTCTTTATTTTTATTTTGAAAAAGCACATTAAGATATCAGAAAATATTACATTGTATACATCAGTGGCCTCCAAACTGCAGCCCGGGGGCCGGATGTGGTTCTTTGCCTGCCTTTATCTGGCCTTTGGGGCACTATTCCATCCACTGACACCAAGAATGAGGCATTATTCCTGTCGTTGACACCAACAATGGGGCCCACTGACACTATCACAAGGGCACGATTCTTCCCACTGACACCATCAATGGGGCACACTTCCTTTCATTGACACTATCCATGGGGCATGATTCCCCCCACTGATACCAAATGATGGGGCTGAATTCCTTCCATTGACACCAATGATGGGGCACTATTCTTGCCACTGACATCAACATTGAGGCACTAGTCCTCCCACTGACACTGGAAGATAGGGCATTGTTTACTCCCACTGGACACTGGAACATTTTCTACTCCCACTGGCCCTAGTCCAGCCCCCCTAAAGCCTAAAAAGACAGTAAATTAACTTATAGGCTAATACCAACTATTTAATTGCATGTGTGCATTCAGTGTACTTACTGTATACCATTGGATTTTATGTAATGATCTCAGAATGTCTCTCTGAAATTATTATATTTTTTTGTATCAATAAATGTTAATAATCATTTTAATAAGAATTCTACTTTCTTTAAATTAAAATTAACCTTTGCACCGCAATAGTCCCATCTCCTTTTCCCTCTCTCCTCTCCCCCTTCCCTTTCCCCTGTTCCTGTTTCCCTTTTTCCCTCATTGTATAATTTGACAAACAGTAAATTAACCTTTTGTTTAGAAAGTAGACATTGTCACAGAAACTCATTTTAACTATTCTGAACCTGACAGACAAAAAATGTAGCCAGTGACAAAATAATAAAATATAGTGACAATTAAATTAACAAAAAAATGTCAAAAATGAAAAAAAAAAGCATGAATACAAAAAAACATTAAATAAACTAAAATTCCCTAAATGCATACCATGACCATGCATATAAGAGACAGTACCCCCCCCCCCCCTTAAATTTGAGGATTGGAGAGATCACTTTATTCTCTATTTCAATACTTGTTGCAAATGTCATGCATGAACCAACAGCATGATCTGTTATGTAATATTTTAACTCCTCTGGAATTTGTAATCTCTTATATTAGTAAAAACTTCAATAAGAAAATAAAAAACTACCATAAATACAACCGCCCAAAGAAAAAAATCACATACCCTTTAAATCATTTTTTTTCAAGCCAATTGTGCCCAAGCAGCCCCATAAATAAAAAGTAAAATTTCCACTTTTTGCTGACAGTGAAATCAGTAAATTTGAGGATCCTTACCGGAACCCAATGACCACCTATCTCTAGGTATGGTCACTAACGCAGGCAGATAGCCTCTGCGGGCATAATCCCCAATTAGATCTCGTCCACCGTTCCTCGATCAGTCCCCACTAGTCACTCAGTGGAGTTCATACTGTAATCATGTAATTCTGTTTTTTTATTTAATATAGTAAAAATGCCAATTGACTACTTACAGCAATCTAGAAATAACGAACGTTGTACAACATTAGAAAACTGGTGTTTAAATCAGTAAATTTGAATTCACCAAAATTACTCCATCTATTTTAAAGACAAGGGTAGATGGGTGGGATGCTTGTTGATTACTGGCTGATGCAATAAAAAGGAGTCTCCAGTGCCTATAGCAGTAGTAAAGCAAAAGAGATAGGAACAATTTCCTGCAGCTGTACTAATGGATGTATTATCCAAATATGTTTGCTAGCTGGAAGTGGCTGCAATACTCCTTGTTTCCTATATATACTGTGTTTCTAAATAGGAGAGTTGGGATAAGGTACACACGTCACAGGCAGAGTTAAGTGATGTCTGACGTCATCGTGCTGAGAACTGCGGCCATCTTGTTTGGATTTGTGTTGGATTGTACGATATGCATATCTCTTCTACTACCATGTGAGCGTATACCTATGTTTAATAAATGCTGGATTTTTTATAGTACACCATGAGATTGTTATGCTTGCTTTTTATGAGTTACATGTACAGTTGTATGCAAACGTTTAGGAACCCCTGGCAATTTCCATGATTGTCATTTATAAATATTTGGGTGTTTGGATCAGCAATTTCATTTTGATCCATCAAATAACTGAATGACACAGTAATATTTCAGTAGTGAAATGAGGTTTATTGGATTAACAGAAAATGCGCAATATGCATCTGTATATGGAATTTGGATGCCTCTGGATAGTTGATGAGGAGGGAGAACCAGGTATATGTTAAAGTGACCCAGCTAAACCTGTGAGAGCGATCAAGGTCTGGTGAAAGCTGTGGAATCCAGGTTCAGGCTGTGTACAAGTCCTGGAGAGCTTGGATAAACAAGCCCTATTTGACCATTCGATTTATAGAGGGTCAGTACAGTCTGGTAAGAGTCTTTGTATATTCGCCAGTGGTGGAAAGTTGGAATGATAACATTGTAGCTTGTCTTTCAAGCACATTAGAGGTGTTCAGAATTTCTGGATTCTTTATATAGGAAAAATGTTTTTGTAACCACTTCAGCTGCGGAAGGTTTTACCCCCTTCCTGACCAGGCCATTTTTTGCGATACAGTAATGCGTTACTTTAACTGATAAATGCGTGGTCATACGATGCTGTACCTGGAAAAAACATGTCCTTTTTTCCCCACAAATAGAGATTCTTTTGGTGGTATTTGATCACCTCTGCGTTTTTTATTTTTTGCACTATACACAAAAAAAGACCGATTTTTTTTTAACCACTTCCCTACCGAGTCATTGTAAAATGACGTCGGCAGGGACTGCTCCTCAATCCGGGTGGACGTCATATGACGTCCACCGCTTCTCGCCGCACTGCGGGCCCCCAGGGGCCCGCACAGCGGCAATCACGGATCGCTCGTCTGCCGGGGGGTTGTGTCCCCCCCAGATCGGGGTAAAGAGCCAATAAAATTGGGTCTTTACCCTGTGACCGGCTGTGTCCAATCACAGCCGGTCACAAACGAGCCTCACGTGCACGCCGCATGTGCGCGCCCCCGGGGGCACGCAGCGCGGCGATGGGAACTGAGGCTTGTCCCTCGGACAAAGCCCAGCTCCGATCCGTGTAAAGAGCCAATCGATTTGGCTCTTTACCACGTGACCGGCTGTGTCAATCACAGCCGGTCATGTGATGTAAACAAACCGCGGTAACGAGCTGTTACTGCGGTTCTCCCTGTCATACACCAAGCACACTGATCATCCTCCCCCCCCCAATAAAGAGGACCTGTCACCACCCCATCAGAGTACCTGTCACAGCCGATCAAAGTACCTGTCACCTGTCCATCAAAGTACCCGAGTACCTGTCACCTGTCCATCAAAGTACCTGAGTACCTGTCACCTGCCCATCAGAGTACCCGAGTACCTGTCACCTGCCCATCAGAGTACCTGTCACGTGCCCATCAAAGTACCCGAGTACCTGTCACCTGACTGTCCATGAGCCCATGAAACTACCTGTCCACTGTCCATGAGCCCATGAAACTACCCG
>BLSH010461406.1:620567-636181 GCA_018402905.1 Glandirana rugosa
TTTTAATGGGGGGTTTTATATAAGACGGTGAGTAGGGCTCATACCACTATGGTGTACACACTCTGAAAATGTGTCGGACCGGTGTATCTCTCCAGGTTGTACGTCCCTCGTGGCAGTCCGTAAGATCCTCGTCTTTAAAGTGTAGATTAAAGGATTTCTCGGTAATTTGAAAACTTCCGGGACCTCGTGGTCCTGTTACCTTAACGGGTGTTTTACTGGGGTAAAACCTTTCGTGTGTGGGGTTGCATATTAGATACTCCGTAACACTTAGAAAACTTACCAAGTAAAAAAAAGTGTTCAGAACTATGTGTTAGAAATATCTTATAAATTGACCACTTTGTGTAAAAATAAAAGCGTTTTCATTTTCTTTCCACGTTTTTCGAAGACTTGTGAAAAAAAATGAACCATTCAAAAGATTCACAATGCCTCATAGATTATACGTTGGGGTGTGTGCTTTCCAAAATGGGGTCATTTTGTGGGCAATTCCATTGTCCTGGTGCTCCAGGGCCTTCAAAAGTTTAATGGCTCTTTAGGAAATTAGATGTGAAATTTCTGCTCCTAGAATGCCTGACGGTGCTCCCTGCATGTTGGACCTCTCTATGTGGCCAGGCTGTGTAAAAGTCTCACACATGTGGTATCACCATACTCGGGATGAGTGGCAGAATATATTTTGGGGGGTAATTTTTGCTATGTACATGCTATGTGTTAGAAATATCTTATAAATCGACCACTTTGTGTAAAAATAAAAGCGTTTTCATTTTCTTTCCACGTTTTTTCGAAGACTTGTGGAAAAAAATGAACCATTCAAAAGACTCACAATGCCTCATAGATTATACATTGGGATGTTTGCTTTCCAAAATGGGTCATTTTGTGGGTAATTCCATTGTCCTGGTGCTCCAGGGCCTTCTAAAGTGTAATAGGTCGTTAGGAAATTAGATGTGAAAATTCTGCTCCTAGAATGCATGACAGTGCTCCCTGCATGTTGGACCTCTCTATGTGGTCAGGCTGTGAAAAAGTCTCACACATGTGGTATCACCATACTCGGGATGAGTGGCAGAATATATTTTGGGGGGTAATTTTTGCTATGTACATGCTATGTGTTAGAAATATCTTATAAATCGACCACTTTGTGTAAAAATAAAAGCGTTTTCATTTTCTTTCCACATTTTTTCGAAGACTTGTGGAAAAAAATGAACCATTCAAAAGACTCACAATGCCTCATAGATTATACGTTGGGATGTTTGCTTTCCAAAATGGGTCATTTTGTGGGTAATTCCATTGTCCTGGTGCTCCAGGGCCTTCAAAAGTGTAATAGGTCGTTAGGAAATTAGATGTGAAAATTCTGCTCCCTCTCTATGTGGTCAGGCTGTGAAAAAGTCTCACACATGTGGTATCGCCATACTCGGGGACAGTAGCAGAATGTATCTTGGGGTGTAATTGGAAGTATGCATATGCTGTGTTTGAGACATAACTTGTTGTTTTTACAATTTTGTGCAAAAAAAAATAAAAAATAATAATTTCTTAATTTTCCAAAGAATTGTGGGAAAAAAGTACAACTTCAAAAAACTCACCATGCCTTTTGCTAAATACCTTGGAATGTCTACTTTTCAAAAAGGGGTAATTTGGGGGGTATTTGTACTTTCCCGTCATTTCAGGGCCTCAAGAAATGAGATAGGCCATCAGTGCATCAGGTGTAATCAATTTTCAATGATTTGCACCATAGTTTGTAGACTCTATAACTTTCACACAGACCAAATAATATACACTTATTTGGGTTATTTTTTACCAAAGATAGGTAGCAGTATAGGTTTTGGCCAAAATTTATGGACAAAAATTACTTATTTGCATTTGAAACAAAAAAAAAGTGTTTTTTTTTCAAAATTTTCGCACTTTTTTCAATTATGTCGCAAAAAATAAAAAACCCAGAGGTTCTTAAATACCCCCAAAAAAAGTTATATTTGTGTGAAAAAAATGATACAAATTTTGTTTGGGTGCAGTGTAGCATGAGAGAGTAATTGAGATTCAAAGTGTGGTCTGGGCAGGAAGGGGGTATAAATGTCCGGTATTGAAGTGGTTAAAAAAACAATATTTTTTACTTTCTGCTATAAAACACATCCAATAAAAAAATTTAAAAAATCTACTTTCAGTAAGTTTTTTTTTTTCATAAAGTTTATTACAGATATAATAGAAAGTTACAGTATGGTAGTACAGGATGTTTCATCCGGGTGAACTATAACAAGCATAACAGGGGTTTACAGAGTTGCAAAACAGTAATTGACACCGTAGGGGTATTACATATGCACGTTGTATTTACATTATTGTCATTAGGGTAAATGAGAATATAGTGGCAATACACATGGTCATAGCGGAGGTGCAACGAGGGTTATGTTGTATGCCTTGTCAGGTCTACCTACTTTCAGTAAGTTTTTATTGAAATTAGTTATATCATAAAAGTCTATGCTATAGCCAGCAGACATTGGTACTAGAGTTGAGCGAACACCTGGATGTTTGGGTTCGGTAGGTTCGGCCAAACTTCACGAAAAAGTTTGGGTTCGGTACCGAACTTTCCCGAACTTGACCCTGAACCCCGAACCCCATTGAAGTTAATGGGGACCCAAACTTTTCGGCACAAAAATGACCGTAAAAAAGCCCTGGAAAGTACTAGGGGGCTGCAAAAGGAAGTAAAATGATTTTAGAACAATAATCTGTCCCTTACAGCAACAGCAGGAACCTGACCCTATAGGAGTAGGCAATGATTTTAGAACAATAATATGTCCCTTACAGCAACAGCAGGAACCTGACCCTATAGGAGTAGGCAATGATTTTAGAACAATAATCTGTCCTTTATAGCAACAGCAGGAACCTCTCCCTATAGAACTAGAAGATGATTTTGGAACAATAATCTGTCCCTCTAAGCAGTAGACTCTACCTAGTCCAGTCAGATCGTTCTGTAATGCAGGAGGAGATGTTATTAGATCTGCAATCTGTCCCTAAAAGCAGTAGTAGTAGTAATCTCTACCTAGTCCACAATCAGATCGTTCTGTAATGCAGGATATGTTATTATATCTGCAATCTGTCCCTCACAGCACCAGCAGCATCCTCTCCCTAAACTAGCCCGAGAGCATGTGACATGCAGCACTAAGTGACTCCAGCTTATACAGAGGCTGGGTCACATGATGCACTGGCCAATCACAGCCATGCCATTAGTAGGCATGGCTGTGATGGCTTCTAAGGGCAAACCAGTGAAACACTTGTTGATTGGTTGCCCTGCAGCTATTCAACAGACGGGATCAAATACCCGAACCCGAACTTTTTTCAAATGTCCGGGTTCGGGTCCGGGTCACGGACACCCCAAAGTTCGGTACGGACCCGAACTTTACAGTTCGGATTCGCTCAACTCTAATTGGTACTCAACAGAAAATCTGCACTGGTCTCTCACAAAAGAAAGTTAACATTATGAATACGAAGCACATCACACAAAAACAATATAGAACATACATTATAGGCTAACAGCCTATCCTTTTTGGAAGTCAGGGTACATGCATTCCAGACACAACACCCTATCAGGGATCAAGCTGTGTCACGACTCGGAGGCCGACCCCTCAAAACGTGGAAAAAATAACTTCTAAGAATACAATACTGAACTCAGAAAATATCACTACTAGGGTGCAGAATGGATGTGGAATGCAAGTGTACCTCTTCTGGGGGGAAGGAAAGGTCAAGAACCGACTGATAGGTGAAGAGGAAAAAGGAAATGAAAGAAAAGTTACCAGGAATAGTAAGACGAATAGCAGATAAAAGGTGAACATTTGCGGACTTCCTGAAAGTGGACTGCAATCGATTACCTCCAGGTGATGCCTTTATGGGTTTAAAGTGGTTGTCAACTCATGACAACCACTTTAACCTACAGGTAAGCCTATAATAAGGCTTACCTGTAGGTTCCCTGCATATCTCCTAAACCTGGATGATTTAGGAGATATACAGTGTACTTCCATGTGCCAACGTCATTGGGCACATGCGCAGTGAAGAAACTGCCTCCGTGCTGTTCCTCCACTGATTGTGCCACGATTGGCAGCTTCCGTGCACATGCGTGGGAGTGACGTCATGTGGCTCCAGCAAATCACAGAGCTGGAGTCCACAGCCCTGGAAGGAAGAGGGGCAAATATGAACGCTTCCTACTGCAGGTACAGCGCAGGCTTCCAGTGCAGGTAAGTGTCACATAATAGGCTAGTATGCGATGCATACTAGCCTATTATGCTTTTACATTGCAGGATAATGCAGAGTAACGAAGAGGAAATAAAACCCATCAGGGTTTACTTCCTCTTTAAGTTTATGCCCATATGCCTCGCCCAAGGTTCCTATGTAGATTCAAATTTCTTTTGTGTCTAGGAGCACACTCACCTGGGCCATGATTTCAGATACTCTCCTCCTCTAATCTTCCTGAGCAGGAGAAAAATTTGTTCCAAAAGGTTCTTATCTTGGGGCAATCCCACCAGGTGTAAATCATATCACCATGCATTGCACAACCTCCAAAGTACAATGGAGAAGATGTCGGATACATTTTGGCTAGTTTAGAAGGTTCAAGGTACCACCTGGACATTACTATAATGTTTGCCTCCACTAGAGCCATGTTGAGGACCCCCTTAAAGGTCTTAAAGAAGTTCCTATTTCCAGTATTCAGGTCCCAAACCTGTACCAGGTCTTGTTCCCATGCTAACATATAAGAGGATTTCTCCTGTACCATTGAGAGTGCTGCGTAGATAATCAAACCCCCCCCCCCCTTTCTAGAGCATGGCTTGACGGCATCATTGTCCGTATTCAGTGATATTAGTACCCTTTGGTTTTGAAGACCATATTTTGCATAAAAAATCTGAGATTTGAATAAAGCAAACGTTTTCTGAAGCCTAACAAAGTATGCCTTGGTCAGGGGGCCTAGGGGCGTAGGAAATGACCAATCCTAAAGAGCCCTTTGTTCAACCACCAGCCAAACACCTGAATTTACAATCCTGGGGGGGGGGGGGAACGTGGGTTCCTGAACAAGTGTGCCAAAGGGGTGAGGGCCGAGGTCAAGCCTGGGCAAGTTTTGAGCTTGTCCCATAGGGAGATGGAGTGAGACAATGTAGGGGCCAATATATGGGATCTCTCGTGTTTGGGGCACCAAAGAAGATAATCAAGTGTGTGAGGCAGAACCGCTTCCCTCTCTAGCAGAGCCCAACCTGGAAGTGCAACGCGGGAGTATACCGCCGAAAGTTGGGCTAGTTGAGCCAGTTGATAGTACCAAGCGCGGTTGTGTACGCCCACCCCCCCTTGGCTTCGTTGATGGAACAGAAAGTATTTTGCCAAGCAATGCCCTTTCTTCTCCCAAATAAAACTGACAATTTTGGATTGAAAATGTTTCAGACGATACCTGTCTACCTGAATTGGCAAGGAACGAAAGAAATACAGAATGTAATTGTTATGTAATGTAATTTTGATCGCATTCACTCTACCAGTCCATGATAGGTTCAGATGGGCCCATTGGGAGGGATCTTCTATTAGTTGTTTAAAAAGAGAGGGATAATTCAGCATGAATTCATGAAAGACAGAAGTTGTCAAACAAACCTGATTTCTCCTATTGTTCACTGACAGACGCAGCTCACCATTACGTGTGGGGTTTATGCTGGTTCCACTAGGAGTTAACTAGTCAGGGAAAAGAAACAGCTGACCCCTCCCATGGGGCCGTCCCCTCTTCCCAGATAAACCCCCTCTATGGAATAGCTCACCAGTCTAAATGCCTAGTTTGCAAGGAGTTGACCTGGCTTCCCTTTAGGGGAATTGCGGTCCTGTTTGTGACCATTTCTTTTTAATTTAATTTTATTTTATCAACTTCTGTATGCCTTCCCTCCGATAAAACTACTGCCGTGACTGATCCGCAGGATAGTGGCGGAGGGAATGCCAATAATCCTGGTGGCTCCGGATTGGCCTCGGCGCACGTGGTACACCGACATGGTGCAAATGGTGGCAGATGCTCCTTGGCAGCTTCCGCTGAGAGACGATCTTCGGTCTCAGGGGCCCATCTTGCACCCTGCTTTACCCTCGCTGGCTTTGACGGCTTGGCTATTGAGTCCCAGGTGCTAAGAGACAGGGGAGTCGCTGAATCAGTGATTCCTACTTTGTTGAAGGCTCGCAAGTGTACCTCTCGCAAGTTACCGCCGCACCTGGAAGGCTTATATGGCTTGGTGCGAGGCGGAGGGTCATAACCCTCGCTCTTATGTAGTATCAAGGATCCTGACTTTTTTGCAACAGGGCCTGAACAAAAATCTGGCTTTGAGTACTCTTAAGGGCCAGATATCGGCTCTGGCAGTTCTTTTTCAGAGACCTTTGGCATCACATTCCTTGATTCGTACCTTTGTTCAAGGTGTACGACATGTGGCGCCTTGGGTGAAGGTTCCGTTGGCGCCTTGGGATCTAAATTTGGTGCTTTCTGTACTTCAGAAACCGCCTTATGAGAAAATCAGGGAGATTTCCTTACAACTGCTTTCGCAGAAGGCGGCCTTTTTAGTGGCCATCACCTCTGCCAGACGGGTGTCTGAATTAGCAGCACTCTCGTGCAAGTCTCCCTACCTAGTCCTGCATAAGGATAAGGTGGTCTTGCGACCCTCGCCTTCTTTTCTTCCAAAAGTGGTTTCTTCTTTTCACATTAATGAAGATATTGTTCTTCCTTCATTGTGTCCTCGTCCATTGCATCCAAAAGAAATTGATTTACATGCCTTGGATGTAGTGAGGGCCTTAAAAGTGTATTTGTCTGCTACAGCTTCTTTTCGAAAAGCTGATGCTCTGTTTGTGTTGCCGGAGGGTCCGCGCAAAGGTTTGGTGGCCTCCTCGGCTACGATTTCTCGTTGGATCAGACAGACCGTGACCCATGCATATTCTGTCAGGGGCAAGGTCCCCCCTTTTCCGGTCACGGCTCATTCTACCCGGGCTGTTAGCACTTCCTGGGCTTTTAGACACCAGACCTCGGTGTCACAGGTGTGCAAGGCGGCCACTTTGGCCTCGGTTCACACTTTCACTAAGTTTTACAAAGTTGATGTGTTTGCATCTTCGGATGCTGCTTTTGGCTGCAAAGTTTTGCAGGCGGCAGTGTAGGCATGTCTGACGCCTCCTTAGAGGTTCTGTTGGGTACTGTTGTTAGCGTTTGCCCACCCCTCTTTTTTACACAGCTTGGGGACATCCCCACACGTAATGGTGAGCTGCGTCTGTCAGTGAACGATAGGAGAAAAAGGGATTTTATTAAAACTTACCGTAAAATCCTTTTCTCTGAGTTCACTGACAGACGCAGCACCCACCCCTCTGTGCTCTGTGTTTGTACGGCTTGTGTACGAACTGGTGAGCTACTCCATAGAGGGGGTTTATCTGGGAAGAGGGGACGGCCCCATGGGAGGGGCCAGCTGTTTATTTTCCCTGCCTAGTTAACTCCTAGTGGAACCAGCATAAACCCCACACGTAATGGTGAGCTGCGTCTGTCAGTGAACTCGGAGAAAAGGATTTTACGGTAAGTATTAATAAAATCCCTTTTTCTTTTTATGAGGAGGTAAGTAAAACCTTGGACAGAGGGGTGGCTGTGGACGTGGTATACTTGGATTTTGCAAAAGTGTTTGACACAGTTCCCCACACACGGCTAATGTGTAAGGTAAAGTCTACAGGCTTGGAAAGATCAGTTTGTAAATGGATAGAAAGCTGACTAAAAGACCGAATTCAGAGAGTAGTGGTTAATGATTCTTACTCTGAATGGTCTAAGGTTATCAGTGGTGTACCCCAAGGTTCAGTGATGGGACCCTTACTTTTCAATATATTTATACATGATATAGGGTCTGGGATTAAAAGTACCATTTCAGTGTTTGCAGATGACACCAAGCCATGCAGTGGAATAACGTCCTTGCAGGATGTCTACAATTTACAAGCAGACCTCAATGCACTGTCTAATTGGTCGACTATGTGGCAAATGAGGTTTAATATTGATAAATGTAAACTTATGCATTCAGGGGCTGAGAATATGCGGCATTGTACATACTAGGTGGAGAACAACTGGGGGAATCCATAGTAGAGAAGGACCTGGGGGTTTTGGTAGATCATAAGCTTAATAATGGCATGCAATGCCAAGCTGCAGTTTCCAAAGCAAGCAAAATCCTTTCTTGTATTAAGAGAGGTATGGACTCAATAGATAGACATTATTTTGCCCTCTGTACAAATCATTAGTAAGACCTCATCTGGAATATTCAGTTCAGTTTTGGGCACCCGTTCTCAAAAAGGATATCGGGGAACTGGAGAAAGTGCAGAGAAAGGCACCCAAACTAATAAGAGCCATGGAGGAGCTTAGCTATGAGGAAAGATTAGAGGAACAGAATTTATTCTCTCTTGAGAAGAGGAGATTAAGGGGGGATATGATCAGCATGTACAAATAAATAAGGGGTCCATATAGTGAACTTAGATTTCATCTCCAAATACAGAATGGTTTCTTCACAGTTAAAGCTGTGAAAATGTGGAATAGACTCCCTCCAGAGTAGGGTTCCCACATCATCCCTTTAATCCAGGACACATATGAATTACACAGGTTCTGAGGCTAATTTAATGCAGATAAGGTACTAAGTGAGTTTAATTACCACCTTAATCAGCCACAGAACCTGTGAACTTAATATGTGTCCAGGATTAAAGGGATGATGTGGCAACCCTACTCCAGAGGTGGTTTTGGCCAGCACGGTAGATTGCTTTAAAAAAGGCCTGGATTCTTTCATTGATGTAAACAATATAACTAGTTACTAACACTTTTAGGTAAAGTTGATCCAAGGTGAATCAAATATCCTCTCAGGGGATCAGAAAGGATTTTTTTCCCCCGCTATAGTAAATTGGATCATGCTTTGCTGGGGTTTTTTGCCTTCCTCTGGATCAACTGTGGGCGAAGGATTGTATATGGGATTCTATGGTTATATACAATTTTTCTGTTTTTTTTTTGGTTGAACTGGATGGACTTGTGTCTTTTTGCAACCTAACTATGTAACTATGTTACCAATTTACAGCGTATAGAAGCTCTATTTTAGGTGCTAAATTAATTCCTAAGTAATGAATTGTAGAATCTCTTCAGGAGAATCTGAACTTGTCTTTCAAGGTAGATACTAGGAAATTAGGTAGTGTGATGTTCAAGGCTTGTGATTTACTATAATTTACTTGGAGACCAGAAATTTTACCAAAGTCTTCCAGCAGTTCACAGACATTTGGGAGGGAGATCAAAGGTAAGGTTGTGAATAGTAAAATGTCGTCTGTGAAAAGAGCGCATTTGTGGATATGGGACCCGCACTGTACACGACCAACGTCGGGATGATTTCTAATTGATGTTGCTAGCGTCTCTATCGCAATTGCAAAAATTAATGAAGACAGGGGGTATCCTTGTCTTGTACCTCTAGAAATTTGTAATGATTCGGAGTAAAAACGTCTCATTCTGACCTGAACTACAGGGTTAGAATATAAAGCGGTGATTATATTTAAGCACCTCAGCTCCGGAAAGTTTTACCCCCTTCCTGACCAGAGCAGTTTTTGCGATTCGGCACTGCGTCACTTTAACTGACAATTGCGCGGTCGTGCGACGTTGTACCCAAACAAAATTTGCTTCCTTTTTTCCCCACAAATAGAGCTTTCTTTTGGTGGTATTTGATCACCTCTGCGTTATTTCTGATCGCTGCTATAAACAAAAAAAGAGCGACAATTTTGCAAAAAAAACAGTTTTTCTTACTATTTGCTAAAATACAAATCCAAAAAAAATATAAAAAAATAATTTTTTTCATCGGTTTTGGTCGATTTATATTCTTCCTCATATTTATGATAAAAAAAATTGCAATCGGCGTTTATTGATTGGTTTGCGCAAAAGTTGCCGCGTTTACGGATGGTAAAAATTCATTTCTGGGGTTTTTATTTATTTTTTATTTTTTTACTAGGAATGGCGGTGATCTGAGATTTTTAGCGGTACTGCGATATTGGGGATATTTTTGACACTTTTTTCGGACCAATGACATTTATACAGCGATTGGAAATTTAAATGTCCACTGATTACTGTATAAATGCCATTGGCAGTGAAGGGGTTAACCTGGGGGGGAGAGCTAGGGGTTAACTGTGATCCCCGGGTGTGTTCTAACTGTGGGGGGGCTGGGCTAACATGGGCACAGGAGATCTAACTTATCCCAGTGACAGGGATCAGTAGATCTCCTATGCCCACACTGACAGAGCGGGGAACCGCCGTGTTTACATCGGCGGTTCCCCGCTCTTTGGCTGTGGCCGCTCATCGCGGCTCGCCGGTGGACAGCGGGTCCGCCCGAGCCGTAGGCACACTCCTCCGGAGTGCGGCGGGCGCGCGCGCCCTAGCGGCCACCCGCAGATCGTCGCCTTTTTACAGTGATTCGCGGTAGCCGTCCACACTGCCGCAGTAAATATACTGCGCGCAGTGTGGAACCGGTTAAGAAGGATGCACTGAATCCCCAGCTTTTCAAAATTTCAAATAGGTACGGCTATGATACCGAGTCAAAGGCTTTTTTAAGATCCAGAGACAGAAGGGATCCTTCTTGTGCTGTGCCTCCGTCCCATCTGGAATTTAGCAGGGAGATGATATTGATAGTTCTCCTAATTTGATCGGGACCCTGTCTGCCCCTGGTCTATAGTTATCCACTAAACTAGGATCTTTCCCTGGTTTCGGAATAACCGATATATATGCAGAATTGAGAGATTTTTCCAGGGGATGTCCTTGTCTAAGCGAGTTAAAGAATCTCGCCAGGTGTGGAGAAAGAGTAGCTGCAAAGGCTTTATAATATGGAATTGAAAATCCATCTGGTTCCAGGGTCGAATGCGCTTTTAGGTTTTTAATGGCTCTAAAACCTCGGCTGAGATTGGGGATTCCAGGGACAAGTGGTGTCTTTTTGACACTTGTCCATGAAGCGATGCATCTCCGAGAGGTCAGTGTCCTCTCTTGTGCTGTAAAGCTTCTGGTAAAAGTCAAAAAATGTTGCCATTATGCGTTGGGTATTTTGAAACAAAGCTCCCCCTGCTACCTTTATTTTAGGGATTGAGTAAGTCTGAGTTTTGGGTGAAAATTACCCTGCCAGCATTGTGCCCAACTTGTCCCTTTGATAGTAAAAATGGGTACCACTCCAGCGGATACTCTTTTCAGCTCTTGATGTAAGGGCTAAACTAAGCACCAGTCGCACCAAGTCATGCTTCTCCGAGGGGACAGAGTTTGGGGTTTTTTTGTGTTGTTTAGACAATGCCACATACTCTTTCTCCAGTTCCTTTATATTTGCCAATTTGGCTCTGTGAATCCGAGAGGCCACTGTATAATTTTCCCTCTGATTGTGGCCTTATGAGCTACCCACAGTGTGGCAGGGGAGATCTCCGGAGAGTTATCACTAAAATATTATTTTATAGCCTTCACTAGTCCTTGGACTCTCATAGGGTCACTAAGGATGGATTGATTTAGTTTCCATGGACCTCGACCTGTCAAAGCCACTGAACGCTGTAACCTCAGGAAGAGCATGGAGTGGTCTGACCAGACTGAGTCTCTGATGAACAATTTCAAGGCTAGTGGGGTCTGAGGTGAAGGGACAAATATATAGTCTATTCTAGCAAAAGATTTGGTGGGGACTAGACTAGTGTGTGTAATCTCTCAATGATGGGTTGATCTCTCTCCAATCCCTGGCGGAAGATTAATTTAGCTAAATGGGAGCTTTGTTTGGAGGGCCTAGTGAAGTATTTTCCCATTGGTCGAGACTTGTCTAACGCCTGATCGAATGCAATGTTTGAATCTCCACCGAAGACCCTGTCCTCGAGCATCGGGGATACAGCCTTGAACATAGAATTAAAAAAAAACAAGCTGACCTTTATTAGGTGCGTAGTATGATATAAAGGAGTACGTACAGTCATCGAGGGTCCCTTTAATAAGAATAAATCTTTAAGTTCAGAGAGAAGTGAGAAATTACACTTCTTTGAGAACAAAACTATAACCCCTTTAGTTTTGTCTATTGCATTAGCTAAGTAAAAAATTGGATAATTGGCGTGAATGAAGGAATGGCAATAATTTTTCAGAAAATGGGTTTCTTGCAGGAGGATCACATCAATCTTATGTGAGTAATAGCATTGAAATGCCTTCTTTCTTTTGACTAGGGAGTTAAGGTCTTGAATAGTGTGTGAGACCACTTTCAGTGGTTTGTTAATTAAATCATTCATAGCCATGGACCATACCGGGGGAAAAGATATCAGCAAAGCGGCACTCACCTTGTACCTTAGAAGTGTGTAAACGCCCTCACCCCAAAGGGCAGAAGGGATATCCACCTTTGCAGAGTACCAACATTGGAAGTCCTAACCGGTCACTAGAAAAGATAAGTGGTTAGTAACAAGATAAAGATTCTCAAAGAATAGTAAAATGAAGGCGAGAAGGAGTGGGGCGCTAGGCCCCCTAAGGTGAGGGATGGACTCCGCTTCACCCATACAAAAAACACAGCATTTACCTCCACATAACTCAATAACAGATTAACTCTACACTGCAGAGTCTAGATTATAGGTATGGGTCTACTGATAACCAAGAATTAAGGGCGATTTTAGGAATATGCATCTAACACAGTCCAGAATCCATAATGGGCTTTCAGTCAGTTCAGCTTAACTATCAGGTGCATATCTTTATTTGAGCTAGGGGTGGAGAAAAGACCTCCTAAATCCTCAGTATTCCACAGATATAATAACTCCATTTGTCAGGAGCCGTATCATAGTCGAGAGTAGGCCTCAGGGGACCAGGGGGAATACTGAACAGGGGCAAAGATAATGTTCACAAGTCAGATCGTCAGATCAAAGGGTCAATGTTGGAAGCCTGGGGACTCCCAAGAATGGAAGCCAACCTTAAATAGGTGAATGGTATAGGGCTTCAGTTTAAGGAGGAATAGCTTTGGATTTTTTTAGATTTAGATTTTTCCCACACTGGGTTTAACGAGCTGAAGGGGAGTTGGCGTTAGGAGGAGCTAGATCCAGAAGCTTAAAGGGACAAAGAGGGGACCAGTTGGATTAGTCCAGGATGCGTTCACCTTCCGTGAATGAGAAAAATTAGTATGATTTTGTTTTGAAGAGAAATTTTAAGCTAAAGAGGAATAGCCACCAGTATTTGAGGTTGTGCTGCGTCAGAACTGCCAAGAGAGGTTTAAACGCTCTGCGCTTCTGTATGGTCACTGGAGAGAGATCAGGGAAGAATTGCAACTCATGGTCTTGAAAAACAATCTTGGGTATGGAGTGAGCCTTCCGTATCAACTCTTCTTTAACTGTGTAGTAATGGGGTTTGACGACAATGTCTCTAGGTAAACCAACCGACCATGGAGGTCCAAAGGCTCTGTGAGCACGGTCAAGTTCTAATTTATGTTGTGGAATATCAGGGATAATGACCTGAATGAAAGAGCGTACAGCTTATGGGACATCCTTAAAGGATTCTGGGAGCCCCCTGATTCTGAAATTGTACCTCCTGTTTCTGTTCTCAGGGTCATCAATTTTGAAGAGTGCAGTCTCTAATTGGTTTTGCAGGTCCTGGATTCGATCAGTAATTTTGCTCCATGCATGAACCCAAATTCAGCAAGCCCGCTTTAATCTCAGATGTGATTCTTGGTGCAGTGTTAATAAGGCCCCTGTCCAGCAGAGCAGCAACGTATTAAACATCTCAGCCATAGAATCAGGCTGGTGCAGGCTGCATGATGTTTGTAGCTGTATGCTGTGTGCCTGTGATGTGCCTGCATCCATGGTGGAGAGACCTAGCTCCTCCATGGTGTGTCCGATTAGGGATTCGGTAGAGGAAGGAAAAGTGGAGCCCAGCACATGGGTACCGCGTACTCATGTGCTTGGATCGCCACTAGAGAGCCGGATTGGGGAATGAGAGAAGGGAGCGGCGTCTGTGGGTTAGTGTCGGTCTCCATGTTGGGAGCCGTGGCCTGTAGCGAGCTTGCGGCAAATTGCTCTCTGAGGTTCCGTCTGGCAGAACCTGCTGACATATAAGGGACCTCCTGTGTCTCTCCTCCCTCTGGCTGCTGTTATCGCTGAGCAGAGTGGGTGCCGAGTGCTGCGGGGAGCCTCCGATGTCTGGAGCGAGATGGAGCTTCTAGATCAAGCGACCACACCAGGAGCTGCCGCGCATGTGCCTCCGTAAAAAAAATCTAATGTCTTCATCAGTTTAGGCCAATGCATATTCTGCTACATATTTTTGGTAAAAAAAAATCCCAATAAGCGTATAGTGATTGGTTTGTGCAAAAGTTTTAGCATCCACAAACTATGGGATGTTTTTATTTATTTATTTATTTTTTACCTATTAATCAGTCAGCAACTTATAGCAGGACTAATTGAGGCTGACAAATCGGACACCTAACTGACACTTTTTGGGACCAGTGACACTAATACAGTGATCAGTGCTAAAAAATATGCATTGTCACTGTACTAATGACACAGGCTGGGAAAGGGGTAACATCAGGGGCGATCAAGGGGTTAAATGTGTACCTAGGTTGTGCTTAATCACTTTTGGGGGAGGTGCTTTGACTAGGGGAAGGCAAAGATCCATGTTCCTGCTTTGCAGAAACACAGGATCAAAACCTTCCCTTCTGATAGAATGACAATCTGCCTTGTTTACTGTGTCCTGTGTAATCAGCTGGTGCTGGAGGACATCGAGTCCGTGCTACCCACTGCTGGGCTTCCGCTGGTGGCTGTGAACACACACGCCCCAAACCCGGAAGTGCCAGATCACATACTAGGTACGTGATCTGGCACAGAGTGGCCGCCCTGCTGCAGTATATGTACAGTGGGTGGTCCGCAAGTGGTTAATTAATGACATACACACTATTTATATATATTTTTTGAGCGCTGTACTTTATTTTATGTTGTTTAAATTTGCTGTCCACAAATTGTGTAAGCTGCAACTAATATATTTAAGGATTCAAGCGTGGATGTGATTAGAATTTTTCTAATAAGTTATTATGGTTTCTATTTTCAGAAAGGCCCACAGTTAGGTTTTGCTATTGGCAGCATGCAGTAGGATGCTTATATTCGGTTTCTACCCTACTAGAGAAGTTGCAGTCTTATTAATTGAACACTTTACCTCGTTCCTTTTCTCCCAACAGCCAAGTCTAAAGCCACGTATAGTAAGTAGTGTTGAGCGAACCCGGACTGTAACGTTCGGGTCCGTACCGAACTTTCGGGTGTCCGTGGCACGGACCCGGACCCGGACATTTCAAAAATCGTTCGGGTTGGCACGGTGCCTGTGGGCTTTCAAGCCATGCCTGGGCTTGCAATGTCAGGCCCAAGCGAGTTGTGATGAATGATATGCACCGAAATCTGAACCGACAACCCTCTTTTCCTTGCTCCATTTCACAAGTTAATTATTCTGACGTTGAAGAGATCATCCCATCTTTGGCTTATATTCGTAGGATGACGTACGACGGTTATCGTTTTGGATTGACACCCGGAAAGACTTTTATCTTTGGTATTATTGAATAATCTTTTTAAGATTAGTGTAGGTGCGAACTTAGGAATTTATATAATCAACGTCGAATGTGTTAAACACCTGTCGTTTAAATTTGTTG
>BLSH010461406.1:641658-658456 GCA_018402905.1 Glandirana rugosa
TTATTTTCCCTATCCCCATTTATTTGTAAGGCACTTGCCCTAGTTTGAAGATGATTTTAGAACAGTTATATGGCTTCTACCATTAATTAATACTTTTCAGACACAGTTTGAAGATGATCCACATTCACCTCCATTTTTGCTTTTTTTATGTTTTTATTTTTTTAAAAATATTTACAGTTATTTCCCTGTCCCCATTTTTTTGTAGGGCACTTGCCCTACCCTTACCCCCATTTTACTTCCTTTTGCAGCCCTCTAGGGCTTTCCAGGACTTTGTTACAGCCATTTTTGTGCATAAAAGTTCGGGTCCCCATTGATTTCAATGGGGTTCGTTGTCCGTGCGATCGTTCGGGTTCCGTCCGGACCCGGACCCGGACTTTGTCCCGAAGTTCGGACGGACCAGCAGAACCCGAACTTCCAGAGGTTCGCTCAACTCTAATAGTAAGTCATCTTCTATCTTTCTGAAGTTTTTTATATATATTTATTTATTTATTTTGCATAATAGGTTTGCTGATCTTGTACCTACCTTTTTTCCTGGAACACAAATGCATTTACTGAGTTTACAAAGCCACTTTAAAGTGGAGGCCATCTGTGGAACACTTATTTTCTATGTTCTAATTACATTTGTTCTCACTGTTACCTTGATATATTATAGCTGAAGTTATCCTTATTGGCACAGTGTACTTCACAACTACAGTCAAAGGAACTGTGGTTAATTAATAATTTCCATTAGTGTATTCATGCCACCACCTCAAGGACTGTGTATACTGTTAAAAGGCCTTTATTTAAAATGTCAAACTTTAGAAAACAGTATTTATTGGAATTTCTTCATTTTCTCAAATATCAATATCTGGTTTCAGTGTCTCGAACTGGAAGCCCAGGACAGTGGGGCAGAGTTTATACTTAGCCATCCTCATATCTTTCCATGTGCCTGGGCGGCAATGTTCATTAAATTAGGCAAAGTATAACATTTTGTCCTTCTAAGCCCACTAAAGTCTTGAATGTGATGACCAATATTGAGCCTTCACCATCTACCAGGTTGTTACTCAACACTACAGCACAGTTTTCTGCATTGCACACCTGCCATAATCAAGGAAGTGCATAAGAACACTGCTGACTGGTCTGCCTGGGTCCGATCAACAGATTAGTTAGTAGGCAAGTAGTTTTTTGAAGTGGTTCTAAAGGCAGAAGGTTTTTTTATCTTAATGCATTCTATGCATTAAGATAAAAAAAAAACCTTCTGTTGGCAGCAGCTCCCCTCAGTTCCTCTAATACTTACCTGAGCCCCATCTCGATCCAGTAATGTTGCTCAAGAGACTCAGCTGTCCGGGACTCTCCCTCATGATTGGCTGAGACACAGCAACTGGCACCATTGGCTCCAATCAATCAAAGTCAGTGAGCCAATGAGGAGAGAGAGGTGGTAGGGCTGAACCATGGCTCCGTGTCTTAACTTACACACAGAGCAACGGCTCAGCTCCAGTGCCCCCATAGCAAGTTGCTTGCTGTTGGGGCACTCGGCAGGAGGGAGGGGTCAGGAGTACCAGCGAGGAACCCGAGAAGGGGAGGATCTGGGCTGTTCTGTGCAAACCCCTTACACAGAGCAAGTAAGTATAACATGTTTGTTATAACTTCCGGTTCCGGCGCCGCATGGAGTAGCAGCACTCCACGCTAGCTCCTGCTCCACAGCCACAAATCAGCCAGCAAATCTTGCCCAGATCACCTATTGGCTTGGACCACTGCTCGGACATCACCTGCAGCTCCCCCCCAGTACCAACGAATGGATGGTTATGTCGAAAAGGGCAGTCCGCGCTGATGGCTGATGCGTGGAGGCCAGAGGTTTTCAAATAGTGGGATATTCTAGCGTAGTTATACGCTTTCAGAAATCAGTAAGGCAAATTGGCGTTGTAGGTCAGAGAAGGGTTTTAGTGTCCCTAGTGCTAGGAGGTCTTCCATTGAGGTAATTCCCATGGAGGTCCAGAGTTTGGTGGAGAGGTTGTGAGTTAAGATTTCTAGGGTGGATAGGGGTATGGGGATCTTTCTCATGGGCTTTTTGGGATTCTGAAAGGTCTTGAGCTGTTGCCAGGCATTAAGTGAGGCCGATACGGTGGGAGGCATGGAGTGTTTGGGTAGATGATGCCCTGCCGAGAGGAGTAGTAGTGAGTTTGCCAGCTTGTCGGGAGGGGTGCGAGTCCTTTCCATTATGGACCATATTTTAGTGGGGGATGGGTGCCACCAGTAGAAAACTTGCTCAAGCACTGTGGCCAGATAGTAGTATTTAAAGTGGGGCAGACCCACCCCACCCTGGCGCTGATGTCTGATTAGAACATGGCTGGCGCAACAGGGAGGCTTATTATCCCAGATGAATTTTGAGATTATGCTCTGTGCAGATTTAAAGACGGCTTGGGGGATGTGGGTTATAACTGTGCAGAATAGGTAAGTTAATTTGGGCAGAATCAACATTTTTAGTGAGGCAATTCTGCCTAATGTGGAGAGGTATTGAGTCCGGAGCTCCTGCAAGAGCAGTGGCAGTTGTTTTAAGAAAGATTTGTAGTTGAGGCCATATAGTTGAGATTGCATGAGTGGTATCTTAATCTCAAGGTAAGGGATAGCTTGGGTGGCCCATGTATAAGGGAGTTTGTTTTTTAAACGGGTAAGTTGTTTCAGAGGAATGTTTAGCGGGAGGACCGTGGATTTGGAGGCATTCAGTTTATAATATGAAACTTCTGTGAAGTGTTGGAGGGTTTCGTGTATCGCATGGAGGGACTGGTCTGGATTTGAAACCATGAGAATGGTATCATCAGCAAAGGGGCTAACCTTATGATCCATTCCTTGGTGAGAGATACCTTGGATTTGTGAGTCCTGTCTAATTTTGGTGGCGAAAGGTTCCATAATTAGGGCAAAAATAATGGGAGAGAGAAGACAACCTTGACGGGTGCCATTTGTGATCATAAATGGTTTAGAGAGCATTCCATCTGTTAGGACCTTGACCGAGGGATTGGAGTAGAGGGAGAGGATCGTGTTTTGGAATCTGCCTGTGATTCCAAATTTTTGTAGGGTTCCTTGAAGGAACCCCACAGTGAACACTATTGAACGCCTTCTCCGCATCCAGGGACAGGAGCACAGAAGGCGTTCGGGATTGAGTGGTTTGGTGTAATAGGTTAATGACCCTTCTGGTAGCATCAGGGGCTTGTCTGTCTGGGATGAAACCGACCTGATCCGGGAGGATGAGATCCGTGAGCAGGGGTTGCAGTCTGATGGCTATTATTTTGGCGTATAGTTTTACGTCCGTGTTTAAGAGCGATATTGGTCGGTAGTTTGAAGTGGAGGAGGGGTCTTTGTTGGGTTTCGGAATGGTCACAATGGTAGAACGTAACATATCAATCGGGAAGGGGGCAGAGGAGGCAGCTACATTGAAAAAGGTAACAAGTCTGGGTATCAGGAAGTCGGCGAGTGTTCGGTAATATTAGTTGCAGTATCCATCCTCGCCTGGAGCTTTGTTATTGGGAAGCAACTGTATCGCGTTCTTAACTTCGGAAGGACAGAAGGGAAAGTGCTAGTTGGACTTGTTGCATCTGAGAGATTGTTGGGAGGTCTCATGAGGTTAGGAAGTCCTGAATTGGAGACTTTGTAGGCTAAGGGGTGAGTGTGTCTTCCTTCAAGTTTTAAAGGGAGTGGTAATAATCGCTGAAAGCATCCGCTATGTGTTGTGGATTTGTCAGGGTTTTTTTGGTGGTGGGGTGGTGGATCAGAGAGATTTTAGATTTGGTGGTCTGAGTTCTAAGTTGTCTGGCTAGCAGGGCACTGCCTTTGTTGCTTAAGGCATAAAAGTTGGCCTTCCTTTTTCGGAGAGAGATTTCATAGTTGCATAAGAGAAGTGCTCTAAGTTTTTGTCTCCTAATGGAGAGTTCGTTTGTTACATGTTGTGAAGGGGAAAGTTTGTTTGCTGTTTCTAGGAGGTCAATTTTGGTTGGTGCCTCATCAATACGCCACGTCCTCTGCCTCTTAGCATGACTATGAAGCTTAATAAGTACTCCTCTCATGTAAGATTTATAGGTTGCCCATAGTGTAAAAGAGTTTATGTCAGGTTGATCATTAAGGTCAAAAAATTTCAGATGCTCTTCCGTAAGGGTCTTCAGATTATCAGGGTCTGCCAAAAGAGAGGGGTTGAGTCTCCATAGGTTTGTTGACGTGTTTGAGCAAGGTCCAACTGATAGGTATATAGGGGCATGGTCTGACCACGAGATTTGCCCAATTGTAGAATCCGTGATTTCTTGGAGAGAGAGTTTGTCCACCAGGAAGAAGTCAATTCGGGAGTAGGAAAGTTGTGAGGGGGAGAAGTATGAAAAGTCTTTCTCCGTACTATGCTGGCATCTCCACACATCATAGAGTCCTAGTTTTCGGAGTACTGGGTTGAGAGCTGGTCTATGATGACGTGAGGTGGTTTGAGTGTCCATGGCCGGGTCCCGGCCATGATTAGACGAGTTGTTGGAATGGGGTACATTTTTGTATAGTCTCTTGAAGAATCGGAGCTGTTGTTTGTTCCGCCCATATGCATTCACCAATGTGTAGGGAATGTTGTTTAGAAAGCAGGAAATTATGAGAAATCGTCCGAATGGGTCTATCGTAGTGTTGTGCAGAGTGACTGGTAATGTGTCCTTGAAGGCTATTAGGACTCCGTTTCTCTTTTTCTCATTGGAAGCCAAAAATATCTGTGTAGTTCTTCAGAGAGAACTTAGGGGTGTTGAGACTGGAGACGTGGGTCTCCTGGACCATGAGGATGTCTGCTTGCATCTTGTTCACTTCTCTGAGGAGGGAGGATCGTTTCTGGGGTGAATTCAGTCCCCTAGCATTGAGGGAAACAATTTTGAAAGGCATGTTCCTGAGAGTACGATGAGCCTTAGGATCACAGCTGACGATCGATCCCGGTGAGGGATGAGAAAGTGGGAGATCCTGGTACCGGATAGAGGGGGAACATAAAAAGTGGGATCCTGGGACAGAAAGGATGTCACAGGCTCAATGGGCAGCAAACCGAGCTGCTCTATTGGTTAAGTGGGGGGTAACCGGGCCTACCTAAACCAAAAAGACAAGGTAGGACCTAGGTAACAGTTCACGCAGATAGGCGTAGCCGAATGGAGCCATGGGCTGTCAGCATTGTTGCCTAAGGGGACAACCGGACCTTTTTTTGTGGGATTACTTGGGTTGTTGCGACTCACTGGTATCCATCAGTGAACTGGAGTGGCCCTGCATAGTGGTAGTATCTACAGGCAGGATATGCCAAGAGCGTAGGAGTCTGAGACCCTCTTGAAGAATGCGTACAACAAAGGTTTTGTTCCAATGTGTGACCAGCAGTTTGTTGGGGAATTCACATTTGAAGGGGATTTTGTGGTTCACCAGGGCGTTGGTGAATGTCGCAAATTGGCGACGATTATCCATTGTTGCCTTTGATAGGTCTGCATACAGATTGATGGCATTGAAGGGGTCAGGTAGCCTGTTGGCGTGCCTTGCTGCATACATTATGCGCTCCTTGGTATTTAAAAAATTAATTTGGGCGAGTACATCCCTGGGTGTGGAGGGAGCTAGATACAGGGGCTTCGGCAGTCTGTGCACCCTATCAATTTCTAGCTCTCTATCGGTCAGATCAGGAATAGGGGTGCGCATTAGGGTTTGCAAGAAATGTTTTAAATCCGCCTGCTGGACTGATTCAGGAACATTCCGGAACTTAATATTGTTTCTTCTGGAACGATCTTCTAATTCTGACAGTTTTAGGTGAATTAATTGTAGGTCTTCTTCATGTGCAGTCAATGCATCCACAGTGTCATTATGTGCTAGTTGTATATCACCCAGCCTGGCTTCAATCATGTGTATGCGCTTGTCCTGGTGCTGAACTGTGTCAGCTAAGGAAGAGACTGCTGAAGAGAGGTCTGTAAATAGGGAATGCCTTAGTGACTGGAGCATAGCTTTCATGGTTTGTTCAGGCACAGGCTGATCAGAGGCTGGGAATTCATCTAAGGCAGAGAAGAGCTGTGAGGGAGGGGGAATGAGAGTGCAGAGCTGGGCTGTCTCAGGCTCTGCTGTCTTCAATCTACACTTTGCTGGGCTAGATGTGGAAGGAGATGCAGGGGGAGAGGACTCACCCATGATGTTAGGAGAGGTGGATGTCCCAGATCCGAGGCTGATGTCCCTGCTGGGTAGTGTGTGTCTGTGTCTCCTGTGAGGCCGCCGGCGCCATCTTGGCTGTCTGTGAGGGCCGGAGGGGGAAAGAATTCTGTCAGCTTTTTGGGCGGTTTGTACTCCTTGCTTTGACATCGCTGCTGGTCGCTGCTGGAGTGACAAGGATTTGTTTGATGCTGGTTTCGGCCCAGTGGTCAGCTGCTGAAAGGTAGATATAGCTGACTGTGCCCAGGAGCTGTAGTCTTGAGCAGCCATTCACAGTGCCGCCAGGCCACGCCCCCAGGTTCTCATGATTTTAAACCACGCGGATACACACGGGGGGGGGACTTTGCCATCATCACCCTGGACGCGGAGAAAGCTTTCGACAATGTAAGTTTTCAGTGGCTCTCTCGGGTCCTGGAACGGATGGGTTTTTTGGGCCCGTTTGTCCTTTTGGTCCAGGCCATGTACTCGGCTCCCGCGGTGGCAGGTGGTGGTGGCAGGTCTCCTCTCAGAAAAGTTCAAGCTCTACAAAGGTACCAGACAGGGGTGACCCCCGTCTCCCCTCCTATTTAATTTAGCGATCGAACCACTGTCCAGATATCTTAACACTATCGCCCCATTACATGGAATCAAAATTGGGGACCACAAATTACGCTCGGCATTCTTTGCCGATGATGTCCTCATATTCTCGGCAGACCCCTCGAAAGACATGCCCACTATCACACAAATTTTCAATGACTTCAAACTCTACTGCGGGCTGCGTATCAACTACAGTAAAAGCAAAATACTCCCCATAGGCCCTAGCTTCCATAGACCCTGGGCTTCACAGTCTCTATTTCCATTGGCCAAATCTCACATTACCTATTTGGGCATCAAAATTGGTAACACTACCTCCTCTCTGTACTCTAAACTTTCCTCCTTTATTTACCAAGATCTCCCAAGGGCTGGAGCACTGGATGAACCTGCCTCTATCGTTACTGGGGAGAAATCATATATTTAAAATGGTCAGTTTCACACGCCTATTATACCCCCTGCAAACAATCCCGTTGTTGCTTAAATATAAAAATCAAAATAAACTGATAAACCAAATTTATCTGGCAGCGAAAGAGACCCCGTATTGCATTGTCCTAGTTACATCTCCCCAGGGGCGAAGGAGGCATCTGCTTACCAAATGTTAGACTGTATAACCTAGCATGCTTGCTACGTATTGGGCTAGACTGGTCTAATGGTACATCCAGATATGCCAACTTTGAACTAGACGAGGCAATGACCCATCCCTCTTCCCTGAGGGCCCTCCTCCACGCACCCTGGAAGTCGCTAACCCCCCGATCTCCAACATAACCCGCTACTTCGAGACACAGTCATAGCCTAGAGAGAGTTTCACAAACTGCTTAACCCTCCTATGCATATCTCCAAGCGTCTCCCGATTCAAGGGAACCCAAATTTCCCTCCAGGTACCCTCCACCAAGTTTTTATCAAATGGCAGGAAAGAGGCCTCATCACCTTCTCATCACTCTGCGATCCAGGCACTGGCCAGCCGAAGCCGTTTTCCACTATAGCGAGAGAATTCTCCCTGCCACAAAATCATATATTTAACTATTGGCAGTGCGCACATCATATACACACGTTGTGCAAGGAAAGCTCCAAGAGATTCCAGTCCTCTCTCATTGACGTTCTCCTGGATTCAGACTCCTACAATATTTTGGTCATTTACAAACTCCTGCTTGCCAGGGTTACTCCCCCTTTCTCTTCATCTTCAGCCAAAAACTGGGGAAAAGATTTTCAAGATCCCAACCTTTTGGACAAAATCCTACAGGGATACCGCAAAACACTAAAATGAATACCCTGCAAGCAATGGAGGGAGACACAATTGAAAATAATACACCGGGCCTACATCCCGTTCCTCTGGGACAAACAATATGCTACATCCATGTCCTGCCCCCATTGTAAACAAACAAGACCGTCTTTGACCAACCACTTATGGTCATGTTCCTTTATTTCCACTTTCTGGGAAAAAACTATTGAATTCATTCGCAACATCACTCTACTACAAATCCCAAAGGATCCATTTCTTCTAATCTTTGGTTACTGGGATAAGCAGCTATCGACTTGGTCCTCTGCTCCGACCCCAACACACAAAGACTGGATCCTTCTGTGCTTTTTTACTGCAAGGAGAACTATCCTAAAAAAATGGACATCTACCCCTAGTCCGACCACATCTCAGGTAAAACAAGAGCTGATACTCCAACTACACAAGGAAAGGATTACAACAGACTTTAGCCTCCCATATGTTGCACAACGTTTCAACAATCGATGGTAAGCCTTTGCGGATTACACTTGGTCCCCGTCCACCACAAACTATACCTCCAACACATTCTTGTACTCCCGTGATCCACGGATAACTCCGGATTAGTCAGTGATCAACTCTGGGTTGCAAATTGGACATAATGCTCTGTGCAGGCCCCCCTCCCCCCTTTTTTTCTATGTATCTTCTTTAGCTTCCTCTTTATCTTCTCTATCCCCCCCCCCTTCCCCCCTTTTTCGACAGGATAATCATCCAGTTCTCCAAATGCTTAGCTTTTGCATAAATGATGTAACATCATTCCTATTGTGTTTATTTTTAGCACATGTACAGCCCTTTTACGTTATTATTCTGTAACAAAGACTACAATAAGTTTTTGGAAGTTTATCAAACTGTTAGCTTGAGATGCATCGATTTTATCCTGTACTGTCTAAAACTCTCAATAAAATCATATTAAAAAAAAAACAAAAAAAAAACATGTTTGTTATTTTTACACAAAAAAAACAAGACTTTAGTATCACTTTAAGGATTTAACAACGCATACAAGACAATACAAAGATGCAAAAATCCAAATAGAATTTAAAAGGACGTATATGGCAGTACAAAATCATTAAAGTGAAGTTCCACCCAAAAGTGGAACTTCCGCTTTAAGGGAGGTGACCCCCTGACATGCCACAATTGGCATGTCATTTTTTTGGGGGGGGGCCGGGGACCCTTTTTTCACAGGGTCCCAGGTCCACTTCCTCTCCTGTGGAGCCAGAAGAGCCAGAAGGAAGTTCACCTTCTCCCCCCCCCCCCCCGCGATCTTCTGGGACACGTCACAGGTCCCAAAAGATACGCCGCCCATTCAAAGCACGCAGCTGTGACACTTGTGATGTCGGTGCCAAACGGAGGAGGGGGAGAAGAGCGGCGCTGCGGGTGGCTGAATCGCTAGGAGCCTGGGGCAGGTGAGTGTCCAATTATTAAAAGTCAGCAGCTACACTTTTTGTAGCTGCTGACTTTTAATAGCGTGGAACTCCACTTTAAATCAGCAACAACACCCTTTATTATATCTCATAAAGTAATGATTATGCATACATTCAAAACATTACATCCTTAAAGTACAAAGTTTCAGTACAAAATTGACACTATCTCTGACAGAATACTCAGCGTATCTATAAAATCCAAGCAATATCATGATAAAACCCCCAATGGGTAAACAAAAAGCAGATGGAAACCATAAGTTTGGAATAATTTCAAAATATTGGGTAGCTTAAAACAAGTGGCAAGTGATGTATAACCAAGAAAACCATACTTTTCAAAATTTTCTTGGGCATCCCCAGTGCTGATACGTCAATCTCTCTCTCTTGTTTCAAAAATTGCATAACAGCCATTTGCCATTGAACAAGGAGGAGGACAAGGGGACAACCACCTTTGAACTACAAGTCAAAAAAAAAAAAAAATGCATGTCAACATTGACTTAATCGGTGGTATCAGGTCCTCAGGAAAAATCACCATCTTAGGGTCTAGTAATAAGGATATACAGCGTAGATCTTGAACGTCATGAAAAATACAGGTCCAGTATCTTCAGGCAATGCCAAATCACTTGTATTAAAGATGTATATGAAGTGTACCCCCTCGCTACCACTAGCTGGTATAAAGTGAATCTAGTGCAAACGTGTAAAGTGTATCAAGTGCTTACAGATGAATCAACAAAATGTAAAACAATATGAGTCCATACTGAATAATTATTAAAATGCAATAAGGTTTAAAGTGCAATATTGTAAGTGACACTGCTGCAATACCTACTGTGTTCACAGCTGCACATGAATAAATTAATACAGTATCTCACAAAAGTGAGTACACCCCTCACATTTTTGTAGATATTTTATTCTATCTTTTCATGTGACCACACTGAAGAAATGACACTTTGCTACAATGTAAAGTAGTGAGTGTACAGCTTGTATAACAGTGTAAATTTGCTGTCCCCTCAAAATAACTCAACACACAGCCATTATTGTCTAAACAGCTGGCAACAAAAGTGAGTACACCCCTAAGTGAAAATGTCCAAATTGGGCCCAGTTAGCCATTTTCCCTCCCTGGTGTCACATGACTTATTAGTGTTACAATGTCTCAGGTGTGAATGGGGAGCAGGTGTGTTAAATTTGGTGTTATCACTCTCACTCTCTCATACTGGTCACTGGAAGTTCAACATGGCACCTCATGGCAAATAACTCTCTGATGATCTGAAAAAAAGAATTGTTGCTTTACATAAAGATGGCTTGGGCTATAAGAAGATTGGCAAGACCCTGAAACTGAGCTGCAGCACGGTGGCCAAGACCATACATCAGTTTAACAAGAACCGGCCTCGCCATGGTCGACCAAAGAAGCTGAGTGCATGTGCTCAGCGTCATATCCAGAGGTTGTCTTTGGGAAATAGATGTATGAGTGCTGCCAGCATTGCTGCAGAGGTTGAAGGGGTGGGGGGTCAGCCTGTCAGTGCTCAGACCATACGCCGCACACTGCATCAAATT
Organism: Glandirana rugosa; assembly: GCA_018402905.1. Lineage (NCBI taxonomy): Eukaryota > Metazoa > Chordata > Amphibia > Anura > Ranidae > Glandirana > Glandirana rugosa. The sequence goes on from BLSH010461406.1 coordinate 652,624, forward strand.
GGTCTGCGTGCCTTTCGTCCCAGAAGTAAGCCTTTTCTAAAGATGATGCACAAGAAAGCCCCAAACAGTTTGTTGAAGACAAACAGACTAAGGACTTGGATTACTGCTGGAACCATGTCCCGTGGTCTGATGGCGTCAAGCGTGTGTGGCGGCAACCAGGCGAGGAGTACAAAGACAAGTGTGTCTTGCCTACAGTCAAGTATGGTGATGGGAGTGTCATGGTCTGGGGCTGCATGACTACTGCCAGCACTGGGGGTGGGGGGGGGGGCTACAGTACATTGAGAGAACCATGAATGCCAACATGTACTGTGACATACTAAAGCAGAGCATGATCCCATCCTTTCGGAGACTGGGCTGCAGGGCAGTATTCTAACATGATAATGACCCCAAACACATCTCCAAGATGATCACTGCCTTACTAAAGCAGCTGAGCGTAAAAGTGATGGACTGGCCAAGCATGTCTCCAGACCTAAACCCTTTTGAGCATCTGTGGGGCATCCTCAAACGGAAGGTGGAGGAGCGAAAGGTCTCTAACATTCACCAGCTCCGTGATGTCGTCATGGAGGAGTGGAAGAGGACTCCAGTGGCAACCTGTGAGGCTCTGGTGAACTCCATGTCCAAGAGGGTTAAGGCAGTGCTGGAAAATAATGGTGGCCACACAAAATATTGACACTTTGGGCCCAATTTGGACATTTTCACTTAGGGGTGCACTCACTTTTGTTGAAAGCTGTTTAGACATTAATGGCTGTGTGTTGGGTTATTTCGAGGGGACACAAAATGTACACTCTTATACAAGCTGTGCACTCACTACTTTACATTGTAACAAAGTGCCTTTTCTTCAGTGTTGCCACATGAAAAGATATAATAAAATATTTACAAACATATGAGGGGTGTACTCGCTTTTGTGAGATACTGTATATCGAAATTGGTATTGCGCTGTGTCTCACAGTGTGAGTGTGAGTTTTGAATAAGACCATGCAATCATAAACGGGTGTTTCTCAGTGTAACATCAAAATTATAAAATAAATATCTACAATCTCATAATTCTAAATAATAATTCTACCAATGAGAACAAAGTTCATGACATTCCAAATCTCAATATTTCAGTGCCAGTGTATTCCACTCTTCCAATGCGGTGCCACAAAAAATCATGTGCCTTCACCACCACCTCTGTGCTCACTATGCTCTCACCTCAGTGCTACTCAGGTATAGCATATACTAATTTCTATATATTCACTTGTATTACAGAACCGTAAGTGCCAGAGCACCTCGGACAACAAGGTGAATCTATTCTGCCCCATGAATGTGATTTCTGGGAGGTATAAGAGACCCTATATAATATAAACAGTTGGATCAATTTCTGGGACGAAGAGATACAGTAGATACAGTGGGTACAGCCTCTTGTGCCATTGCCCATTGATCATCATCAAATTCTCCTATATCCTGTCGTCATCTCTCTCCACGGTGTAAATGTGCATACACATGGCAATTTTCATTTACTTTCAATTACTTTCAAAACACAGGAAAGGCAGGGGGAGATTAGAGCCCTGAATGCATGGCTAAAGACCTGGTGTAAGGAGGAGGGCTTTGGGTTTTTAGAGCACTGGGCTGACTTTTCATTGGGGTGCAACCTATATGCTAAAGATGGTCTGCACCTAAATGGAAGGGGGTCTGTTGTGCTAGGGGAGAGGTTTATGGGGAGGCTGGAGGAGTATTTAAACTAGGATTGAGGGGAGAGGGTGCATTACATTATAATGGGGTAGATAGGTCAGACAGGGGTCAGCCCCTATTGGTGGGTGGAATGGGGAAAGATGGGGGGAGGGCAAAGAAAGATGATATAAAGGTTCCCATGTTACAACCAACCATTGGAAATGATACTGTTTGTGCTCAAATTAAAAATATGCAAGATACATGTGCAAAATGTGACAGTGAATTAAAGTGTTTGCAATGCCAGGAGTCTGCCAAGCAAAATAGGTGAGTTGGAAGCTCTGGTGCATGAGGAGAACGTAGTTGATGGAGAGTGTGATGAGTCTGAAGCATTATGGGTAGATCTGCATATGGGTGTGCACACTACAAAGGTTATCATTGGAGTTTGTTATAGACCTCCCAGTGTTAAAGAGGAGGTGGGACAGTGATAATAATGGGGGATTTTAACTACCCGGAAATTAACTGGAGTAATGGCACTGCAAGGGCAAGAATTTATAAACCTATTACAGGACAATTTTATGGTCCAGTTTATTGAGGCCCCAACTAGGAATGACGCTTTGCTGGACCTGGTAATCTCAAACCATGCAGAGCTTATTGCCAATATTCATATAAAAGAACATCTGGGTAACAGTGACCATAACATGATTTCATTTAATGTAAGCTGCAAGCAACAAACACACACGGGAAAGATAAACACACTTAATTTTAAGAGAGCAAATTTTACAAAGATGAGGGCTGCTCTCCAGGACTTAGACCGGGAGGGAATATTGGCATTGATGAACACAGAACAGAAATGGGAATTTTTCAAAAAAACTGTATGCAAACTCACTGCAAAGTATATTCCCATGGGCAATACATTTAAAAGGCTAAAAAGAAAACCTATGTGGCTCACGGCCAAAGTTAAAATAAGTTATAAATGATAAGAAAAGAGCATTTAAAAAATATAAAAATGAGGTAACACTATCATCTTTTAAATGTTACAAAGAATATAACAGAATATGTAAAAAGGAAATCAAAGGTCAGGTCTGAGCATGTAGGCCCTTTAGAAAATAATCTAGAGTGCGTGACTGGGGACAAAGAGAAGGCAAATGTATTAAATAATTTCTTCAGCTCTGTGTATACAAAGGAGCATGGGGGAGCTCATGTCCACGTCAGGGGTGGTAGTGGCACAGCCCCAAATGATCCACAATGGCTCAAAAGTGAAATGGTCCAGAAGTATTTAGACAGAATAAAGGTAGATAAAGCACCTGGACCAGATGGCATCCATCGATGGATCCTAAAAGAAATGAGCTCTGTCATTTCAAAGCCATTGTATCTCATTTTTAGGGACTCCTTAATGACTAGAATGGTACCACTGGATTGGCGTAGGGCCAATGTGGTGCCCATATTTAAAAAGGGATCAAAGTCTTTACCAAGTAACTATAGACCTGTTAGTTTAACTTCTATAGCTGGGAAGATATTGGAGAGTTTAATAAAAGACCACATAGATGAGTTCTTGTTGGATAAAAATATTTTAAGCAACAGACAGCATGGATTCATGAAAGACAGAAGTTGTCAAACAAACCTGATTTCATTTTATGAGGAGGTAAGTAAAACCTTGGACAGAGGTGTGGCTGTGGACGTGGTATACTTGGATTTTGCTAAAGCGTTTGACATTGTTCCCCACACACGGCTAATGTGTAAGGTAAAGTCTACAGGCTTGGAAAGATCAATTTGTAGATGAATAGAAAACTGGCTAAAAGACCAAATTCAGAGAGTAGTGGTTAATGATTCTTATTCTGAATGGTCTAAGGTTATCAGTGGTGTACCCCAAGGTTCAGTGTTGGGACCCTTACTTTTCAATATATTTATAAATGATATTGGGTCTGGGATTAAAAGTACCATTTTAGTGTCTGCAGATGACACCAAACTATGCAGTGGAATAACGTCCTTGCAGGATGTCTCCAACTTACAAGCAGACCTCTATGCACTGCCTAATTGGGCGACTATGTGGCAAATGAGGTTTAATATTGATAAATGTAAAGCTATGCACTTGGGGGCTAAGAATATGCATGCATCGTACATTCTAGGGGGAGTACAACTGGGGGAATCCATAGTGGACAAGGAACTGGGGGTTTTGGTAGATCATAAGCTTAATAATGGCATGCAATGCCAAGCTGCGGTTTCCAAAGCAAGCAAAATCCTTTCTGGTATTAAGAGAGGTATAGACTCCAGAGATAGAGACATTAGTTTGCCCTCATCTGGAATATGCAGTTCAGTTTTGGGCACCAGTTCTCAAAAAGGATATTGGGGAACTGGAGAAAGTGCAGAGAAGGGCAACCAAACTAATAAGAGGCATGGAGTAGCTCAACTATGAGGAAAGATTAGAGGATCTGAATTTATTCTCTCTTGAGAAGAGGAGATTAAGGGGGGATATGATCAACATGTACAAATATATAAGTGGTCCATATAGTAAACTTGGTGTTGAGTTATTTACTTTAAGGTCATCACAAAGGACAAGGGGGCACTTTTTATGCCTAGAGGAGATTTCATCTACAAATACGGAAAGGTTTATTCACAGTAAGAGCTGTGAAAATGTGCAATAGACTCCTTCCAGAGGTGGTTTTGGCCAGCACGGTTGATTGCTTTAAAAAAGGCCTGGATTCTTTCCTTAATGTAAATAATATAACTGGGTACTAACATTTTTAGGTAAAGTTGATCCAGGGTGAATCTGATTGCCTCTCGGGGAATCAGGAAGGAATTTTTTCCCCCGTTATAGCAAATTGGATCACGCTTTGCTGGGGTTTTTTGCCTTCCTCTGGATCAACTGTGGGTGAAGGATTGTATATGGGATTATTTCGTTATATATATATATATACATTTTTTGGGGGGTTTTTTTGGTTGAACTAGATGGACTTGTGTCTTTTTTCAACCTGACTAACTATGTAACTTTGTAATTATTTCCTATCTACTGGAAACCACATATACAATTGTTTAATATCGTCAAAAGCTACAGTATACAATCTACCACCCATGAGTTAGGCTGACTGCCAGAAACCGGGCAATAAATTGGTAGCTTTAATTTCGTTTATTGAAACCTTTTGCCAAAAGCGATCAGATTTTTCTGCCAGGTCCAATAATTTTGAGCTCATCTTCTGGTGGTCAATCAATATCATCATTTTAGGTTTTTGGTTGCTTTATGATTTTGACAACAGGTGGAATTAAATTTTGGTTTGCTGTATACATTGCTATATGTATAACCAGTTTCATTCTGTCTGGCTGTTCCTGTTTTGGACTATTCCTGTGTATTTTTTGGGCTACATTTGCACTTAGATTTCCTTTTCTTATCCTGATTGTTGGTCTGTTAACAGTCAGAGGAACTGTTATAGAAGATGTGCTACATTATTCTTTACAGTATGACTGGGCACCCTGACCTCATGTGGCAATGTCATGTACTTGGTCGGAGGCCAAGGTGCGGAGAGGGCTCCCCTTGCGGTTGAGTGCAGGGCACCCCTGAAGGTGGTGACAGGGACTGCTATGCCCAAAAAAGCAGGGGTTGCCATTTGCGATAGGCTGAGTGATGTGATGTCTGCTGGATGGCAGCTGGGCGAGCAGGCTGCACTGCTGGGCAGGAGTCCCTCAGATGTACCAGATGAGACTTGGCCGAAAGGGAAAGCCAAGAGCAGGGTCAGGAGCCAGGCCGGTAGTCATTCACGGAGTATCAGCCAATAGAGTTGAGCGAACCTCTGGAAGTTCGGGTTCTGCTGGTCCGTCCGAACTTCGGGACAAAGTCCGGGTCCGGGTCCGGACGGAACCCGAACGATCGCATGGACAACGATCGGACGAGCGGGTCGACGGTAGGTCGTCTGTAGTGTAGTGAGTCGGATAGCGTTTACCGTTGGGGACGAAAAAACCCGTATCGTCAGGGACAGTGGTGGAAGTCCCCACGGGACGTGAGTTGGCGTTCCCCTCGGGAGAGGCGTGGAACCGGAGGCTGGTTCATGTACTGTAACGGTGTACTCCAGTCCCACGGGTCAGTATGACATTTCTTATTACATCGTGTAGAAGATATTGTCAAGGAGACTGACAATTGTCTGGTTGTTAGTCCTATTCTTTTCCTTTAGATTCACGTTTACATCGGGTTTTT
>BLSH010461406.1:690692-719039 GCA_018402905.1 Glandirana rugosa
GTTTGCGAAAACAGTTTGCGTTTCTCTATTGTTAATATTTTGTATGCATGCCTGTTTGTTACTGTTTTTATAATGTTTTCTTTGCAGGTATGTAATGTTTTTATGTTAATACTTAAATTTAGGCGCTATGATTTAAATGTAGCAGTAAGTGGTGTCACTGGGATGGTTTATTCTGGTTGATAGTGCACTTATCATACGAGAGTGGCGTCTCTTTATGTATGAAGTACTGCTGAATGAGCGCAATATCTACTCACTGTATATTGTTGATGTGTTTTACAATTTTTTTTCTTCTTAGCAGGTATGTAATTTTTTTAAGTTACTGTGTTTTATTAATTGTTTATTCCTTTTCAGGTACGCCATTCAGCTGCAGAGCTGATTTATTAATGGTGACAACAAAAGCGTTTGCTCCCACCATTCATAAAGCAGCGACTCCAGCACTGTTGGTGGTGATTTCACCACCACAGTTAAAAATAGAGCAAATATACCGGAGCATAGGGGCAGTGGGTGGAAATTGGGGCGGATTGCCCCTATGCTCCGGTATATTTTTTTAAAAAGTGGCTATGCCCACCATTAGAAGTGGGAGGATGAAGGGAGGTTTTCTAATGGTGGGAATACCCACCGATTGATTCTTTTTGTTCATGAAAAAAAGAACATTACTATATATGCCCAACAAGGACCCGCGACATACTAGTGTGTTGCTGGTCTTCTCAGGCTATCCTGTCCCACCAGGGAACGTGAGAATGCAGCTGGTGGTTCTGCCAGCTGACCATAGAGCTGATTGAAGACTAGAATGGCTGCAATCATCTCCATGGCTTAAGAAACCGGATGCTACAAGCATTTTGTGACTTTGGTTTTGCCAGATATAAACAGCGCCATTGGGAAATTGGGGAAGCATTTTATCACACCGATTTTGCTGTGCTTTAAGGGCTGGGGAAAGTCCCTATGATAAAAATAAAAATGATAAAAAAAAAGATGAAAGGGACAGTGTAAAAATAAAATAAAAAAAAGCAAAATGAATAATTAAAAAAAAAAATGCACCCCTGCGCCCTGTGCACGCGCGCATGGTTGGACGCAAGCGTCAGTCTCGTGTCGTATGTAAACAACAATTTCACCATGCATGTGAGGTATCACCGCAAACATCAGATCGAGGGCAGTAATTCTAGCAGTAGACCTCCTCTGCAGATCTGAAGTGGTAATCTGTAAAGGCTTTTTAAGGGTTTTAAAAATGTATATAGTTTGTCGCCGCTTCGCGGGTGTGCGTTATTTTTAAAGCATGTCATGTTTGGTGTCTATGCACTCGGCATGAGATCAACTTTTATATTTTGCCAAAAATTTGGGAAAAATAATGTGTTATTTTGCAGTAAAATTCAAAAAAGTGTTTTTTCCCCCAAAAAATGCGTTTGAAAAATTGCTGCGCAAATACATTTTGAAAAAAAAAAATTGTAACATGCACTATTTTAATCTGTAGGGCCTCTGCTTTAAAAAAATATATAATGTTTGGGGGTTCAAAGTAATTTTCTAGCAAAAAAAAGTATTTTTTCCATGTAAACAAAAAGTGTCAGAAAAGACTTGGTGGATCAAGTGGTTAGAAGAGTGGGTGATGTTGGGCATAAAATAGCAGGACAGTTCAACCCCCCCCCCCAAATGACACCATTTTGGAAAGTAGAAACCCCAAGCTATTTTCTGAGAGGCATGTTGAGTCCATGGAATATTCAATATTTTTGTCATTAGTGATTGAAAATTGACAAAAAAATAAAAAATAAGAAAAATACACAAAGTTGTCACTGAAATTATATATTGCTCACCCATGCCATGGGTATGTGTGGAATTACACCCCAAAATACATTCTGCTGCTTCTCCTGAGTACGGGGATACCCCATGTGTGAGACTTTTTGTGAGTCTATCCGTGTACGGGACCCCGAAAACCACCGCCTTCAGGATTTCTAAGGGCGAAAATTTATGCCTTCACCCCACACTACCTATCCAGGTTTCCGAGGCCATGAAATGCCCAGATAGCAAAAAAAAAACAAATGACCCCATTTTGGAAAGTAGACACCCCAAGCTATCTGCTGAGAGGCATGTTGAGTTCATGGAATATTTTATATTTTGCCACAAGTTTCGGGGAAATTACATTTTTTTTTTTCACAAAGTTCTCACTAAATGATAAGTTGCTTGAACATGCCATGGGTATATGTGAAATTACACCCCAAAATACATTCTGCTGCTTCTTCTGAATACGGGGATACCACATATGTGAGACTTTCTGGCAGTCTAGCCGCTTTCTAAGTGCGTAAAAAGGTGATTTTACTCCTCACTCCTTATCACAGTTTCGGAGGCCATGGAATGCCCAGATAGCACAACCCCCCCCCCAAATGACCCCATTTGGCAAAATATAAAATATTCCATGGACTCAACATGCCTCTCAGCAGATAGCTTGGGGTGTCTACTTTCCAAAATGGGGTCATTTGGGGGGGGTTGTGCTATCTGGGCATTTCATGGCTTCCAAAACTGAGATAGGTAGTGTGGGGTGAAGGCATACATTTTTGCCCTTAGAAATCCTGAAGGTGGTGATTGGTTTTCAGGGTCCCGTACACGGATAGGCTCCCAATAAGTCTCACACATGGGGTATCCCCGTACTCAGGAGAAGCAGCAGAATGTATTTTGGGGTGTAATTCCACATATACCCATGGAATATGTGAGCAATATATCATTTCAGTAACAACTTTGTGTAATTTTTTTTTTTTTTGGTCAACTTTCAATCACTTATGACAAAAAAATAAAATATTCAATGGGCTCAACATGGCTCTCAGCAAATTCCATGGGGTGTCTACTTTCCAAAATGGGGTCATTTGGGGGGGTTTTGTACTGCCCCTCCATTTTAGCACCTCAAGAAATGAGATAGGCAGTCATAAAATAAAACCTGCAGAAATTCCAGAAAATGTACCCTAGTTTGTAGACGCTATAACTTTTGCGCAAAGCAATAAATATACGCGATTTGGCTTTTTTTTTACCCGAGACATGTGGCTGAATGCATTTTGGCAAAAATTTATGACTAAAATTTAGTTTATTGTATTTTTGTAATAACATAAAGTTGAAGATATCATTTTTTTTTCAAAATTTCCGTTCTATTTTTGTTTATGTCGCAAAAATTAAAAAGCGCAAATACCACCAAAAGAAAGCTCTATTTGTGGGAGAAAAAGGACGCAAATTTTGTTTGGGTACTGCATTGCATGACCGCGCAATTACCACTTGAAGCGGCGCAGTGCCAAATTGAAAAAAGGGCTCCAGTCCTAAAGCTGGAAATCCTTCCGGTCCTTAAGTGGTTAAAAAATGTCCATAGACAACACTTTATAAGCCTTTACAGGTTATCAGCTTAGAGTTACACAGGGGGTCTGGTGCTAGAATTATTGCTCTCATTATAACATTGTGGCGATACCTCACACGTACAAACGCTGTTTTTTATTTTTACACTGCCTCTTAATTTTTTTAATAACTTTATTGCTATTACAAGGAATGAACAACATCCCTTGTGATAGCATAGGCAGTGACAGGTACTCTTTACTGAGACAGCTGGGATTGATTAGTTAATGATCAAACCACATACAGTATATCATATATAAATACATACACACAAACACTTTGCCTTTCGTCTCTATTTTAAACTGAATGGGTACACATATACTTTAACAGCTATAGCAAAATACTGCAGAAAGTTGGGGCTCTATCTTAGAACAAACCAGCAGCAGGTTGCAAGTGATAAATGTGAATATTTAAGTGCAATGTTTCATATTTGACTAAATAAATATAAAAATGGAAATGTTTAGACCTGTATATAATAAAGAAAATACAATATATTACCAAAAGAATGTGAACTACTGACCAACACACCTATATGAGTTTGTTGGCTATCCCATTCCAAATCCAAGGGCATTAATATTTTGTTGGCTTCTTCTTTGTGTCTATAACAACCTCCACTCTTCTACGAAGGCTTTTCACAAGATTATGGAGTGTGCATGTGGGGTTTTTTTGCCAATGAGCCAAAAGAGCATTTGTGAAAATAGGAACACTGATGATGGACAAGATCTGGCTGCCAATTGGGGTTCCAATTCATAGTTGGTTCAGTAGGGTTGAGGTCAGGGCTCTGTGAAGGCCACTCAAGTTCCTCCACTTCAGACTCTTCCAACCATGTCTTTATGGAACTGGCTTTGTGCACATTGGCACAGTGATGCTGAAACAGAAAAGGGCCTTCACCAAACTGTTACCACAAGGTTGGAAGTGTATAATTGTCTAGCATGTTTTTGTATCCTGTAGTATTAACAGCACCCTGCACTAGCAAGACTTGGAGTCAATAAATTGTAATGGTCTCCACATACCTTTGGCCATATAATTTACCGTAAAATAAAATAAAAAGTTAAAAAAATTCAGCATTTTATTTAAAGCCCAACTCTGGGCAGATAGCATTTTTAATAATGTTTAATTGCTCATTTTGTCTAAGGGAGAGGAGCAGGGGCAGGCTGCACTCCTTAGCATCATTAGGTCCAGAACAGGGCTATGGACCCTTCTCTGGTCTTGATGACATCAGGACCTTAGACTGCTAGAATGTGGGGATGCAGAGGCTACGGGGACCAGTCTAGCTGCAGGGCGGAGTGGAGGATTGGGTAAGTACTTACTTCTCCTTTTATTGTTCCCCTAGACATAAACAAGCAATTAACCCTTGCAGTGTAAACACAGCTCCACAGCAAGGGATCATTTTTTATTTGCCCAAAGTTGAGCTTTAAAGCATGATTTAAGGTTCTGAATGTCTTACCCATGATCTGGGCATCCTCGTTCATTTATAGGATTTCCTTTCATCCAGCAGTTTTGCTATTACTGGAGGAAGCATCGGAGAGTGCAATGAAACACTTCCATCCCTCTTCTAAAATAAAAAAATAGCTGAACAAAATCATAAAATGAAAACATAACACAAGCACCAACTGCTCCTACTGCAGCCGTCCCAGCGGACCCCAATTAAAGGCTGCAGCCGGGGGTCTCGTGATAAATAATGTACAGAAAAACTGGGACACCACGGAACGGAGATGAAGGATAACAATCAGCTGTTGGAAAATGTGGAATTAAACAATAATAGTTACATATAAATATACCGGTACAAATGAGCTGCTTACACAGAGGACGTGAAATACAGAAATATAACAGCGTCTTCTAGTTCTGTCCAGATGGTACTCTCGTTTCCACCATTCATCAATCTTTATTGGGGTGGACAAAGCTCCCGAAGATAGCACAGCAGCATGCATTATTCTTTTATAGCATAAATATAGTTTCATAAAAAATTGACATAAAGCATACAACTGCTACACATCCATTTTATGAGTTACATGTTATTAAAGCTGAACTGCAGTCAGACAGCTGAATATGGTAGAACTGAAATAATGTCTGTGCTCAAATAAAAAAGGTTGCACATACAGATACTTTATACTGTATAAATATATAATTTTCTTATACTGTATATATAAATAAATATAGAGAGAAAGTTCAAAGGATTGCTGCTCAACCATTTATTAAAATGAAAAACATACCAAGCTCAATGTAAGGTATTCCATCCTTGGTATTCTATCATTACAGTTTAGATAGCACCCTTCGTCAGACAGGAACACATGTACAGTTAGGTCCATACAAATTTACACAGGACAATTTTTGTTTTTTCAGGTATTTACCAAAACATATTCAAGCTATAGTTATATAATGGATATGGGCTGAACGTGCACACTCTCAGGTTTAATTTGAGGGAATGTACATCCAAATCGCAGGAAGGGTTTAGGAATTATAGCTTTTAAGAATAGCCAACCCTCCCTTTTTCAAGGAACCAAAAGTAATTTGGACAATTGAATCAAAATCTGTTTTATGGCCAGGTGCGGGCTACTCCTTCATTATTTCTTCATCAATTAAGTGGGGGAAAAGGTATGGAGTTGATTCTATGGTGTGATATTTGCATTTGGAATCTATTGATGTGAACCTACATCATTCGTTCAAAGGAGCTGTCCATGCAAGTGAAAAAAGCCATTGTAAGGCTTCAAAAATGAAACAAATCCATCAAAGAGATAGCAGCAACATTAGGACTGGCCAAATCAACAGTTTGGTACATTCTGAGGAAAGAATGCACTGGTGAGCTCAGCAACATAAAAAGGCCTGGACATCCACAGAAGACAACAATGGTGGATGATCACAGGATCCTCTCTATGGTAAAGAAAAACACATTCACAACATCCAGACACGTGAAGGACACTCTCCAGGAGGTGGGTGTATCATTGTCAAAGTCTACAATCAAGAGAAGGCTTCACGGGAGCAAATACAGAGGGTAAACCACAAAGTGCAAACCATTCATAAGCCTGAAGAATAGAAAAGCCAGATTAGACCTTGCCAAAAAAACATCTAAAAAGCCAGACCAGTTCTGGAAAAGCATTATTTGTATGGATGAAACTAAGCTTAATCTGTACCAGAATGATGGGAAGAAAAAAGTGTGGAGAAGGCTTAGAACAGCTCATGATCCAAAGTACACAACGTCCTCTGTAAAACATGGTGGAGTGTGTTGGCATGGGCATGCATGGCTTCTAGTGGTACTGGGTCATTGGTGTTTACTGATGATGTGACAGAAGACAGAAGCAGCCGGATGAATTCTGCAGTGTTTAGAGATATACTGTCATCCCAGATTCAGCCAAATGCAGCAAAGTTCATAGGACGGTGCTTCACAGTACAGATGGACAATGATCCAAAACACACTGCAAAACCAACCCAGGAGCTATTGAAGAAAAAAGGAGTGGAATATTCTGCAATGCCCGAGTCAATCACCTGATCTCAACCTAATTGAGCATGTATTTCACTTTCTGAAGGCAAAACTAAAGGTGAAAGACCCACAAACAAAGAACAACTGAAGACAGCTGCAGTTAAAACCTGGTAAAGTATCAGAAAGGAGGAAACACAGTCTTTGTTAGTGTCCATGGCTTCCAGACTTCAAACAGTCATTGCCAGTAAAGGATTCTCAACAAATATTAAAAATTAACATTTTATTTATGATTGTATCCATTTGTGCAATTACATTTGAACCCCTGAAAATGGGGGGGGGGGGGCTGTGCATAAAAATGGTTGCAGTTCCTAAAATATGTACTTGATATTTATGTTCAACCCCTTAAATTAAAGCTGAAAGTCTGCGCTTCAAATTCATTTGCATAGTTTCCTTTTAATTTTATTCTGGTGGCATACTGAGACAAAAGTATGAAAATTGTGCCCGTGTCCAAATAAATATGGACTTAACGGTGTATATATATATATATATATACACACATAGAGTATCTTCACATTTGTGTAGAAAATGTATTATACCTTTTCATGTGACAACATTGAAGAAATGACACTTTGCTACAATGTAAAGTAGTGAGTGTACAGCTTGTATAACAGTGTAAATTTGCTGTCCCCTTGAAATAACTCAACATACAGCCATTAATGTCTAAACCACTGGCAACAAATGTGAGTACACCCCTAAGTGAAAATGTTCAAATTGGGGACAAAGTGTCAATATTTTGTGGGGCCACCATTATTTTCCAACACTGTCTTAACCCTCTTGGGCATGGAGTTCACAAGAGATTCACAGGTTGCCAGTGGAGTCCTCTTCCACTCCTCCATGACGACATCACGTAGCTGGTGAATGTTAGAGACCTTACGCTCCTCAACCTTCCACTTGAGGATGCCCCACAGAGGCTCAATAGGGTTTAGGTCTGGAGACATGCTTGTCCAGTCCACCACCTTTACCCTTAGCTTCTTTAGCAAGGCAATGGTCGTCTTGGAGATGTGTTTGGGGTCCTTATCATGTTGGAATACTGACCTGCGGCCCAGTCTCCGAAGGGAGGGGATCATGCTCTGCTTCAGTATGTCACACTACATTTTGGCATTCGTGATTCCCTCAATGAACTGTAGCTCTCTAGTGCTGGCAGCACTCATGCAGTCCCAGACCAAGACACACCACGCTTGACACCATCTGAACCAAATAAATTTATTTTGGTCTCATCAGACCACAGGACATGGTTCCAGTAATTCATGTCCTTAGTCTGCTTGTCTTCAGAAAACTGTTTGCGGGCTCTACATAAAGATGGCCTAGGCTATAAGAAGATTGCCAAGACCCTGAAACTGAGCTGCAGCAGCATGGTGGCCAAGACCATACAGTGGTTTAACAGGACAGGTTACACTCAGTACAAGCCACGCCATGGTCGACCAAAGAAGTTGAGTGCACCTGTTCAGCGTCATATCCAGAGGTTGTCTTTGGGAAATAGACATATGAGTACTGCCAGCATTGCTGCAGAGGTTGAAGGGGTGGGGGGTCCACCTGTCAATGCTCAGACCATACGCTGCACACTGCATCAAATTGGTCTGCATGGCTGTCATCCCAGAAAGAAGCCTCTTCTAAAGATGATGCACAATAAAGCCCGCAAACAGTTTGCTGAAGAATAGGAGACTAAGGACATGGATTACTGGAACCATGTCCTGTGGTCTGATGAGTCCAAGATAAACTTATTTGGTTCAGATGGTTTCAAGCGTGTGTGGTGGCAACCAGGTGAGAGATACAAAGACAAGTTTGTCTTGCCTATAGTCAAGCATGGTGGTGTCATGGTCTGAGGCTGCATGAGTTCTGGGGAGCTACAGTTCATTGAGGGAATCATGAATGCCAACATGTACTGTGACATACTGAAGCAGAGCATGATCCCGTCCCTTCAGAGACTGGGCCATAGGGCAGTGTTCCAACATAATAATGACCCCAAACACACCTCCAAGAGGACCACTGCCTTGCCAAAGAAGCTGAGGGTAAAGCTGATGGAATGGCCAAGCATGTGTAGCACCCTCTACTTAGGTAGGTGCTAAATGTAGGATTTTTGTGGTGAGTGTAGGTAACTTTAGGCCCGCCTAGCTGGCAGCTAGGCCTGTGCTGTTTTCATTCTGGCCTGGGAGTGTCTCAGGGTAGCAGCTGGTGACTCAGACACAGACAGTGTCACTTCTCGGTTACCTCCCTCTTGCTTCTAGAAGGTGCTAGAAGGAGAGGAGTGTAAGAGGGGTGGAGATGTCTGGGGTATTCCGGGGAGCCCTGGCCAAACCTCAACCTGGATTGGCAGGGGGCAAGCCTCCTCAAATACTCAGGGTCAGCCCAGTTGGGAGGAGAGTTTGGGTGGAAGAACTGGAGATGGAGTGCTAGACTGCCGGGCCTTTGAGAGAGCTCCCCAGTCTGGGGGGGTGACCTTGGGCCTGGAGCTCGGAGGTGGACAGGACCCTCATACAAACCACAGGGGTATTCTGGCCATGAGCAGGAAAGGAAAGTGGAGAGTACTGTCCCTGCTTGCAAAAGGCAACTGTTAAGGCCTAGCTGAGTCAGTGTCAGGCCTAACCACATGTGCTAGGTGTGCCTGAGAGTTAAGCAATGTGCTGGAGAGAGGAAGTGTAACAGTCTGCCATCAAATGTTGTGCTGGATGAGACTGAAGGAGTAGTAGGTACAGGGAGTGTACATAGTTGTCTCAAGTTAACTGATATTCAATCTACTGGGAATGCCATATTTCCCATACCCCATCCAAGTTCAATCCCCCCAAAATATAAAAAAAAAAAAAAACAAATCTATGGACTGTTTATTGTCTTGGAGTATCTGGAAATGAATGCTGGGCTGGGCAGAGTGACAGGTGGACCACAATACTCAGCAGCCCCTATGGGAGTACTGCTACATGTCTCCAGATTTAAACCCTATTGAGCATCTGTGGGGCATCCTCAAACTGGAGGTGGAGGAGCACAATGTCTCCAACATCCACCAGCTCTGTGATGTCGTCATGGAGGAGTGAAAGAGGACTCCAGTGGCAACCTGTGAAGCTCTGCTGAACTCCATGCCCAATAGGGTTAAGGCAGTGTTGGAAAATAATGGTGGCCACACAAAATATTGACACTTTGAACCCAATTTGGACATTTTCACTTAGGGGTGCACCCACTTTTGTTGGCAACGGCTTAGACATTAATGGCTGTGTGTTGAGTAATTTTGAGGGGACACCAAATTTACACTGTTATACAAGCTGTACACTCACTACTTTATATTGTAGCAAAGCGTAATTTCTTCAGTGTTATCACATGAAAAGATATACTAGAATATTTACAAAAATGTGAGGGGTGTACTCACTTTTGTGAGATACTGTATATAAGTCAGGTCCATAAATATTGGGACATTGACACAATTCTAATGTTTTTGGCTCTATACACCACCACAATGGATTTGAAATGAAACAAACAAGATGTGCTTTAACTGCAGACTTTCAGCTTTAATTGTATTTACATCCAAATCAGGTGAACGGTGTAGGAATTGCAACAGTTTGTATATGTGCCTCCCACTTTTTAAGGGACCAAACGTAATGGGACAGATTAACAATCATAAATCAAAATTTCACTTTTTAATACTTGGTTGCAAATCCTTTGCAGTCAATTACAGCCTGAAGTCTGGAACGCATAGACATCACCAGACGCTGGGTTTCATCCCTGGTGATGCTCTGCTAGGCCTCTACTGCAACTGTCTTAGGGTTCCTGCTTGTTCTTGGGGCATTTTCCCTTCAGTTTTGTCTTCAGCAAGTGAAGTGCATGCTCAATCGGATTCAGGTCAGGTGATTGACTTGGCCATTGCATAACATTCCACTTCTTTCCTTTGAAAAACTCTTTGGTTGCTTTCGCAGTATGCTTCGGGTCATTGTCCATCTGCACTGTGAAGCACCGTCCAATGAGTTCTGAAGCATTTGGCTGAATATGAGCAGATAATATTGCCCGAAACACTTCAGAATTCATCCTGCTGCTTTTGTCAGCAGTCACATCAACAATAAATACAAGAGAACCAGTTCCACTGGCTGCCATACATGCCCACGCCATGACACTACCACCACCATGCTTCACCGATGAGGTGGTATGCTTTGGATCGTGAGCAGTTTGGTTCCTTCTCCATACTCTTCTTTTCCGATCACTCTGGTACAAGTTGATCTTGGTCTCATCTGTCCATTGGATGTTGTTCCAGATCTGTGAAGGCTTTTTTAGATGTTGTTTGGCAAACTCTAATCTGGCCTTCCTGTTTTTGAGGCTCATCAATGGTTTACATCTTGTGGTGAACCCTCTGTATTCACTCTCGTGAACTCTTCTCTTGATTGTTGACTTGACACACATACACCTACCTCCTGGAGAGTGTTCTTGGTCTGGCCAACTGTTGTGAAGGGTGTTTTCTTCACCAGGGAAAGAATTCTTCGGTCATCCACCACAGTTGATTTCCGTGGTCTTCCGGGTCTTTTGGTGTTACTGAGCTCAAGGTGGGTTCTTTCTTTTTAAGGATGTTCCAAACAGTTGATTTGGCCACACCGAATGTTTTTGCTATCACTCTGATGGGTTAGTTTTGATTTTTCAGCCTAATAATGGCTTTCTTCACTGATAGTGACAGTTCTTTGGATCTCATATTGAGAGTTGACAGCAACAGATTCCAAATGCAAATAGCACACTTGAAATTAACTCTGGACCTTTTATCTGCTCCTTGTAAATGGGATAATGAGGAAATAACACACAGCTGGCCATGGAACAGCTGAGCAGTCAATTGTCCCATTACTTTTGGCCCCTTAAAAAATAGGAGGCACATATACAAACTATTGTAATTCCTACACCGTTCACCTGATTTTGATGTAAATACCCTCAAATTAAAGCCGAAAGTCTGCAGTTAAAGCACATCTTGTTTGTTTCATTTCAAATCCATTGTGGTGGTGTATAGAGCCAAAAACATTAGAAGTGTGTCAATGTCCCAATATTTATGGACGTGACTGTATATATATATATACAGTAGATAGATAGATAGATAGATAGATAGATAGATAGATAGATAGATACACTGATCAGACAGGTTAAGTGAATAACATTGATTATCTTGTTACAATGGTATTTGAAAGTGGGTGGGATATATTAGTCAGCAAGTAAGCATGTTGTCCCTGATGTTGATGTGTTGAAAGCAGTGGCAGCTGGTGAAATTTTAGGATGGGGGGGTGCCAAACCCCTCCTTTCCTTTTTGACCCCTCACACTTCTCATAAGCCCCATCCCTTATACATTCCACCCATTGTGTCAGGAGTATTTAGCCCAGCATCACCAGATAGGGTATACAGCATCGCAAGATAGGGGTATATACAGCATCACAGATATGGGTATATGCAGCACCACAGATAGGGGTATATACAGCATCACAGATAGGGGGTATATACAGCATCACAGATAAGGGTATATACAGCATCACAGATAGGGGGTATATACAGCACCACAGATAAGGATATACAGCACCACAAATAGGTATATACAGCACCATAGATAGGGATATAGAGCACCACAGATAGGGGTATATAAAGCACCACAGATAGGGGTATATAAGGCACCACAGATAGGTATATACAGCATCACAGATAGGGATATACAGCAGCATCACAAACAGGGTTATACAGCTCCCCCCTACCATGGGGCTCGCGGCACTGACAGAAGACCCCCCCCCCCGGGTAGTCGGGACATCAAAGCCCCGCACTTACCCCATCTAGGAGCGGACAGCAGGTAGCGAATGGTGTCCGGCAAGCGGAAAGGGGGGAGCAGCTTGGCCTCGGCAGTGCATCCTCCTCTTTCGACAAGAAAGGCGTCCAATAGGATCGCCTGTCTTCTCCGCCAATCGGGAAACCGGCAACATATCGGCGCTTCCTGATTGGCGGAGAGTGGTTTAATGTTAGAAAGGCAAATGTTCATTTGCCTTTCTAAGGGCTTGTGGTGGCATGCTCTGCGCCACAAGCCACACTATAATGAAGCCTATTAGAGCCTACGGCTATAATGAGATGCTTCAAAGAAACCCCCACGCGCAGCTGTAATTCATGTGGCCGGCACCTCAAAGTGACTGGCCGCATGAATAGGGGGTGGTCGTGGGGGTCCATAGCATAGATGGGGGTGGTGAGGACAGAGGGGGTGGCGCCCATGCGCCCTTAATGTATGGGCCACCCCTGGTTGAAAGCAGTTTGTTGCGTATGAAGCTGCAGACCAGTCAAGGTGCACTTCCTGACCTGTGCCCACAGTCAAAAGCAACTACTATGGGCATGTGAACATCAGAACTGGACTACAGAGCAATGGAAGAAGCTGGCCCGGTCTGATAAATCACATCTTCTTTCAAATGGGCAGAGGCAGTGAGATGCTTTGGGCAATGTTCTGCAGGGACATCTTGGGCCCTAGCATTCATATGGATGTTACTTTGACACATACCACCAACCTAAACATTGTTGCTGACCAAGTACACCCCTTCATGAAAACTGTATTCCTTGATGGCAGTGGCCTTTATCAGCAGGATAACGTGTCCTGCCCCATTAACAAATGTTTCAAAAATGGTTTGAGAAACACAAGTTTGAGGTATTGACTTGAGTTCTAAATTCTCCAGATCTCAACTCAAATGAGCATCTGTGAGATGTGCTAGAAAAACAAGTCTGATCCATGGAGGCCTCACCTCACAATGTACATGACTTAAAATGGTTCTAAAGGCTTAAGGTTTTTCATCTTAATGCATTTTCTGCATTAAGATAAAAAAACCTTCTAAGATCTGCTCCCTCGAACCCCCCCAAACTTACCTGGATCCTCTCTCGATCCAGCACTGTGCTTGTCTGCAGCAGCACTGGTCTCTCTCCCTCTTCTCACAGGACACAGAGGCAGCAGGGGGAGTCAATGGCCCCTGCTGCTGATTATCAAACCCTGTGAGAAGTGGGTGGGGGCGGGGCCAAGCCTTGCTGTGTATGTCTATTTAGAGACAAGGCAAAAGCATGATATAGTCCAAGATGCTAAAATGGTTCTTTAGCAAGAGCAAACAACCAATGCGTTTCAGGCAGCCAAAGACTTCCCTTTGATCAGGATTAGAGTTGATCGAACCTCTGGAAGTTCGGGTTCTGTAGGTTCGGCCGAACTTCGGGACAAAGTCCGGGTTCGGGTTCGGACTTGACCGAACTTTGACCCGGACCCCGAACCCCATTAAAATCAGGCACAAAAATGGCTGTAACAAAGTCCTGGAAAGTCCTAGAGGTCTGCAAAAGGAAGGAAAATGGGGGTAAGGGTCAGACAAGTGCCCTACAAAGAAATAGGATAGGGAAATAACTTAAAATAATTTTTAAGCTAAAATCACATAAAAAAATCAAAAATGGAGGTGGATGTGGAGTTGGAGGTTGAGGAGGCGATGAAAGTGGCGGTGGAGGAGGAGGAGGTAGCCAACACTGTTTTTGTTTTTTTTTTTATTTTTTTGTTTTTTTTAAACCAGCAATGTACAGGGTGGGCCATTTATATGGATACACCTTAATAAAATTGGAATGGTTGGTGATATTAACTTCCTGTTTGTGGCACATTAGTATATGTGAGGGGGGAAACTTTTCAAGATGGGTGGTGGCCATGGTGGCCATTTTGAAGTCGGCCATTTTGAATCCAACTTTTGTCTTTTCAATAGGAAGAGGGTCATGTGACACATCAAACTTATTGGGAATTTCACAAGAAAAACAATGGTGTGCTTTGTTTTAACGTAACTTTATTCTTTCATGAGTTATTTACAAGTTTCTGACCACTTATAAAATGTGTTCAATGTGCTTCCCATTGTGTTGGATTGTCAATGCAACCCTCTTCTCCCACTCTTCACACGCTGATAGCAACACCGCAGGAGAAATGCTAGCACAGGCTTCCAGTATCCGTAGTTTCAGGTGCTGCACATCTCGTATCTTCACAGCATATGTTTTTTTTATGTTTTTTATGGTCAGTAAAAACCAATACCGGGTGAGCTGCTCCTTCCAGGAGGTACCGCCATTCCTCCAAAGCCGACTTGATGGCCAGCAATTCCCTATCACCGACATCATAGTTCCAGCAATATGGTGCACCACCACATTATGGGTGTCAGGTCCGAGCATTCCTAGATGAATTTTCCTGGAAAGTGGATTGGTCGTCGTGGGCCAGTTGAATGGCCCCCAAGGTCTCTCGATCTGACCCCCTTAGACTTTTATCTTTGGGGTCATCTGAGGGCAATTGTCTATGCTGTGAAGATACGAGATGGAAGCCTGTGCTAGCATTTCTCCTGCGGTGTTGCTATCAGTGTGTGAAGAGTGGGAGAAGAGGGTTGCATTGACAATCCAACACAATTGGCAGCACATTGAACACATTTTATAAGTGGTCAGAAACTTGTAAATAACTCATGAAAGAATAAATGTACGTTAAAACCAAGCACACCATTGTTTTTCTTGTGAAATTCCCAATAAGTTTGATGTGTCACATGACCCTCTTCCTATTGAAAAGACAAAAGTTGGATTCAAAATGGCCACCATGGTCACCACCCATCTTGAAAAGTTTCCCCCCTCACATATACTAATGTGCCACAAACAGGAAGTTAATATCACCAACCATTCCCATTTTATTAAGGTGTATCCATATAAATGGCCCACCCTGTAGATGCACTTTTTAATTTTGTGCAAGAAACAATAATCTGTCCCTTTAAGCAACAGTAGGAGCCTCTCCCTATAGAACTAAGAGATGATTTTAGATTCTAAAATCATCTCCAAGTTGTACAGGGAAAGCCTCCAGCTGTTGCTTTAAGGGAAAGATTATTGTTCTAAAATCATCTTCAAAGTGTGTAGGAAAAGCCTATTTCAGCCACATAGAGCCATATTACTATTCTAAAATCATCTTCAAAGTGTGTGGGAAAAGCCTATTGCAGGGGCATAGAGCCATATTACTGTTCTAAAATCTTCTTCAAAGTGTGTGGGAAAAGCCTATTGCACCCGCATAGAGCCATATTACTGTTCTAAAATCATCTTCAAAGTGTGTGGGAAAAGCCTATTTCAGCCGCATAGAGCCATATTAGTGTTCTAAAATCATCTTCAAAGCGTGTGGGAAAAGCCTATTTCAGCCGCATAGAGCCATATTAGTGTTCTAAAATCATCTTCAAAGTGTGTGGGAAAAGCCTATTTCAGCCGCATAGAGCCATATTACTGTTCTAAAATCATCTTCAAAGTGTGTGGGAAAAGCCTATTTCAGCCGCATATAGCCATATTAGCATTCTAAAATCATCTTCAAAGCGTGTGGGAAAAGCCTCTTTCAGCCGCATAGAGCCATATTACTGTTCTAAAATCATCTTCAAAGTGTATGGGAAAAGTCTATTGCAGGAGCATAGAGCCATATTACTGTTCTTCCAGCCGCATAAAGCCATATTACTGTTCTTCCAGCCGCATAGAGAGCCATATTATTGTTCTAAATTTTAGAACACTAATATGGCTCTATGCGTCTGAAATAGGCTTTTCCCACACACTTTGAAGATGAATTTAGAACACTAATATGGCTCTATGCGGATGAAATAGGCTTTTCCCACACACTTTGAAGATGATTTTAGAACAGTAATATGGCTCTATGCGGCTGAAATAGGCTTTTCCCACACACTTTGAAGATGATTTTAGAACAGTAATCTTTCACTTAAAGCAACAGCTGGAACCTTTCCCTGTACAACTTGGAGATGATTTTAGAACAATAATCTTTCACTTAAAGCAACAGCTGGAACCTTTCCCTGTACAACTTGATGATGATTTTAGATCACTAATCTTTCCCTTAAAGCAACAGCTGGAACCTTTCCTTGTACAACTTGATGATGATTTTAGAAGAATAATCTTTCCCTTAAAGCAACAGACTCTACCTAGTCCAGTCAGATCGTTCTGTGCAGCAGGATGAGGTGTGCAATCTGTCCCTCAAAGCACCAGTACTAGTATCTCTCCCTAGTCCACAATCAGATCGCTCAGTAATGCAGGATGAGATGTTCTGCAATCTGTCCCTCACAGAGCCAGCAGCATCCTCTCCCTAAACTATCCTGAGAGCATATGACATACAGCACGGTGACTCCAGCCCCATATAGAGGCTGGGTCACATGGTGCACTGGCCAATCACAGCCATGCCATTAGTAGGCATGGCTGTGATGGCTTCTAGGGAAAACCAGTGAAACACTTGTTGATTGGCTGCCCTTGGCAGCTTTTCAACACGTGGAATAAAATACCAGAACCCCGGACCCAAACCCGGACTTTTTTTGAAAAGTCCGGGTTCGGGTCCCGGACACCCAAAAGTTTGGTACGGATCTGAACTTTACAGTTCGGGTTCGCTCAACTCCAATCAGGATGTTATTATGGGAAGTGGATTCAAAAATTAATTTTAACAGACTGGCCTCTGTAAAGGATTTACAGTTGATTCAGTAGAGAGATTACAGGGATCAGTTACTGGCAATACACTAAGCATATTGATAGGAGAGCAGAGTGGCAGAGAGGTGAACTCAACTGTCCGCAACTACTTCTTTTACTGTCCAGTCAAAGGCTTGGGGTGGGACAATACAAACAAATAGCAACCTATACTCTTAGATTGTAAGCTATAATGAACAGGGCGCTTTGATTCCTTTTGTACCAAATTGTAATGTAACTGTAATGTCTGCCTTCGTTTTTGTTAAGCAATGTGCAAACTGTTGGAGCTATATACATTTGTGCTCATAAGTTTAAATACCCTGGCAGAATTTAAGATTGTTTTCCAAAAAAATACTTGGAAAATCGCTTTTGGAAAATAGCATTTGAAAAATCGCTGCACAAATATTGTGTGACATTGCAAAAAATTGCAAAACCCACCATTTTCTAGGGTCTCTCCTTAAAAAAAAAAAAAAACTATACATAGGTTCTAAGTAATTTTCTAGCAAAAAATGCTGATTTTTACATGTAGGAGAGAAATGTCAGAATTGGCCCAGTAGGCAAGTGGTTAAAAATATAAGTAAAGTTCCTTACAGAACAGTTGCCCTTGCATGGATGTCTACCTTTACAATACAAAATTAAACAACTTTAGCCTTCTGGCTAGCTTCGGCAGAACCACTTCTTAGTTCGCGAACCTTGGCTTTTGCCTGGTCCCTTAGACCCTCATACACAGCATCTCTTAAAAAGTTTAAATACCCTGGCAGAATTTAAGATTTCTTGGCCATTTTTCAGAGAATATGAATGAGAACACAAAAAACATCTCTTCACTCATGGTTAGTGTTTGGCTGAAGCCATTTATTATCAATCAACTGTGTTTATTTTTTTTAAATCATAATGACAACAGAAACTACCCAAATGACCCTGACCAAAAGTTTACATACCCTGGTGATTTTGGCCTGATAACATGCACACAAGTTGACAGAAAGGGTTTTGAATGGCTATTAAAGGCAACCATCCTCACCTGTGATCTGTTTGCCTGTAATTAGTGTGTATCTATAAAAGGTCATTGAGTCTCTGGACTCCTGACAGAGCCTTGCATCTTTCATTTAGTGCTGCACTGACGTTTCTGGATTCTGAGTCATGGGGAAAGCAAAAGAATTGTCAAAGGATCTGCAGGAAAAGGTCATTGAAATGTATAAAACAGGAAAGAGATTTAAAATGATATCCAATGAATTGAGAATGCCAATCAGCAGGGTTCAAACTCTAATCAAGAAGTGGAAATGAGGGGTTCTGTTGAAACTAAACCACAGTCAGGTAGACTAAAATTTCAGCCACAACTGCCAAGAAAATTGTTCCGGATGCAAAGAAAAACCCACAAAGAACTTCAGGACTCTCTGAAAACATGTGGTGTGGCTGTTTCAAGATACACAATAAGGAGGCACTTGAAGAAAGATGGGCTGCATGATCGAGTTGCCAGAAGAAAGACATTACTATGCAAATGCCACAAAGTATCTCGCTTACAACACGCCAAACAGCACAGAGACAAGCCTCAAACCTTCTTGCACAAAGTCATTTGGAGTGATGAGACCAAAATTGAGCTTTTTGGCCACAACCATAAACAATACATTTGGAGACGAGTCAACAGGGCCTGTGAAACACGGAAGTGGATCGCTGATGTTTTGGAGATGTGTGAGCTACAAAGGCACAGGAAATTTGATCAAAATTGATGGCAAGATGAATGCAGTATGTTATCAAAAAATACTGGAGGAACATTTGCATTCATCAGCCAAGAAGCTGCTCATGGGACTTACGTGGACATTCCAACATGACAATGATCCAAAACAAAAGACCAAGTCGACCTGCCATTTGCTACATTAAAATAAAGTGAAGGTTCTGGAGCGGCCATCTCAGTCTCCTGACCTCAATATCATTGAGCCACTCTGGGGAGATCTCAAACGTGCAGTTCATGCAAGACAGCCCACGAATTGGCTTTTTGCCAAGAGTAATGGGCAGGTTTACCATCTGGGAAGATAAAGAGCCTCATCCACAAATACCACAAAAGACTTCTAGCTATCATTGATGTTAAAGGGGGCAATAAACGGTATTAAGGACTGGGGTATGTAAACTTTTTTTTTTTTTGTAATTGATGTTTATTGTTTTCAAAATAGCATACATGTTGCATATAACATTAAACAATGCTTACAATACAGTCTATGATTGTACAAAGTATTCGTCATTATAATTATCTTTAATGCTTACGAACGATGGTTTGTTTATGAAAAGCCAGTTTTAGCATTGTAGAGCTTCAGTTGATAGGAATGAAGAGAAAAAGGAGGAGATTTAGGGGAGTAAAGTAACAAGGAGAGGAGAGTAGAGGATGGCTAGTTGTGGGGTTAAGATAATGGCGAATTGTGTTATTTCTTGAATTAGTGAATTGACTTGAGCCCATAGGGGATGTATCTTTGGGCATGTCCAAAATATGTGGGGAAGTGATCCCACTTCTCCACATTCCCTCCAGCAATCCTATGATTGTTGTGGACAGGACATGGACAAGCGTTGGGGGGTTAGGTACCATCGCATTGTTAGTTTCTGGGTTATTTCCCATAATTCTGTACAAGCTGTGGATTTATATATATTGTGCTAAGGGCCAGTCGCCACTGCTCATTGGTGGGTTTTATATGTAGGTCATCTTCCCATTGTTCGTGTTGCTTGGACTTGTGAAATTTTGTTTTCTCTTGGAGGGCCATATATATGCACGAGATTACTTTATGTTTGTTATTGTTTGTGAAAAGGACATTCCATATGTTTAGCGGAAGTGTACATTCTAGTTTTGTGTATGTGTTTAAGCAATGCCTTATTCTGTGGACTGAGAAAAGGTCCTTATGCGGTATCTCATAGGCGTCCATTAGTTGGATGATTGTCATGTGGTTTAGTGTGTTGCATAGTGTTACTAGGCTGAATCTTCCCTTTAGTATCCCATCTGGAATTTCTAGGTCTGGAGTTAGTAGGTGTAATGTCTGTATAGGCATGTGAATGTTTTTAGTTGGAAGGTGTAGCCATGTATTCTGTTGCGTGGATTTCCATGCTCTAATTGTAGTTTGTATGGCTGGGGAGTGGTGATTAAGGGTAGGGGGTTTAGCAATTATGCTAAGCGCCCATAATTGCAGATTGTTCCCTTGTATTTCATTGGCTTCTAGTTCTCCCCAATGTGTAGTGGGTTTAGGCTGCATCCATTCCCTCATTTGCGACAATGTGGTTGCTGTATAATAGTCTGCTATATCTGTAAAGCCCATACCTCCGGCTAATCTGTGTTTGATTCGTTTTGAGTGAGCTATTCTGGGCTTCTTCCCTTGCCATACAAATGTGCGTATTATAGATTGTAAGGATCTAAGGTATACACAAGATAATGGAATAAGCAATGTTCGAAACATGTACAATACTTTTGGTAGGACCATTATTTTGAAGGCAGCCAAAGTCCCGACCAAGAGAATTCATAATTAGCTAGTTTGGTGCATTCTTTTTGCAGTAGGTTTTTGAGTGGGATGTAGTGTTGAGCAAAATGGGATTTGGTAGATCTTGTAAGGGTGAGCCCAAGATAGGTAATGCCTTTTTCTGCCCAAGAGTATGGGTACATGTTTCGTAGTAAGTTGCTCATTGTCCCATCTAAGCCAAGGTCTAGTATACTAGATTTTGTTGCATTTACTCTGTAGTACGAAATATCACTGAATCTCTGTAGCACCTTTTGAATTGAAGCCAGGGAAGGAAGTGGGTTGGTGACAATTATTATCACATTGTCTGCAAAGAGATTAATTTTGTGCTCCGTTTTCCCTTCTTTAAGGCCTGAAATCGTGCAGTTGGAGCGTATATGTTCTGCCAATGGTTCAATTAAAAGGTTGAATATGAGGGGTGAGAGTGGACACCCTTGTCTAGTGTCATTACTAATGTTGAACGGCTTTGAGAGCCTTTCTGTTCTATAGACTTGTGCAGAGGGTGTTGTATAAAGAGCTAATATAGTGGATAGGATGTGACCCTGGAAACCAAATTTGGACAAGGTGTCCTTCAAGTATTCCCAGTGGATTCGATCAAACGCCTTCTCTGCATCCAAAGATAGGAGCAGAGAAGGCGTTCTGGTGATGTTTGCATTATGCATCAGGTTAATTATTCTACGGGTGGCATCGTGTGCTTGCCTGCCTTTGATGAATCCGGACTGATCTTTGTGGATTAGTGTGGGCATGATGTTGGGTAGCCTTGAAGCAATTAGTTTGGCGAATATTTTGGTGTCAACATTTAATAGGGATATGGGTCTAAAGTTTTGCGGGGAGGTGGGTTCCTTCCCTGGCTTCGGTAAAGTGACAACAATTGCCTTTAGCATTTCTGCTGGGAGAGAAGAGGAGGAGGCAGCGTCATTGCAGACCTTTGTTAGGAATGGGACTAGGATGTCTTTGAATTCTTTATAGTACTCCCCTGTAAATCCATCTGGGCCTGGGGTTTTGTGGGAAGGTAGCTTAGATATGGTGGTGAGTATTTCTTGAATACTAAAGGGCGCATTCAGGATTTCTAGTTGGTCTGGTTGAAGTTTGGGCAGGTTTATTTTTTGCAAAAAAGACTTGATTTCTAGTAATGATGGTTGGTCAGTGTAATCTCCGCATATAATTAGATGACCTTTGCGTTCATTTTTTTCATTAGTTTCTTCATGAATCTGATTTGGCCCACGTTAGGGGCATATAGTGTGACAATGGTGAACCTGGAGTTATCCAGAGTGCAGTCAAGTAGTATGTATCTTCCTTCAGAGTCTGTTAGAAGATTGTGGCAGGTAAAGGAAATGCTATTTTTGATAGCTATAAGCACCCCGTTTTTCTTTGAGGGACCTGATGCAGTGTATATTTGGGCAAAGTCTCGGTGTTGGATTCGGGGTTCCTTATTCTGTTTAAAATGAGTTTCTTGGGCGCAAAGCACCTCGCAACCAGCATCCAGTGCAGTGTGCCAGAGAGATTTCCTCTTAGCTGGGTGATTCAATCCTTTACACTTGAGGGATAGGAACTTTGGCATTTTAATGTTCAAATATGTGGGTTGTTGGAGTTAGTTTGTGGTACTCACAGTTGTGTAGATTGGACGACCGGTGCAGTTGTGGTTGAGATATCTTCTCCTCCAGTGCTTGATCCAGTGGTAGATGTCCTGCGGAGCTGTTGGTGAAGTTCAGGTGATCCTCGATCAGGGGTAAGGCAAGAAGAGAAGGAGAGAGTAGATAGTTGTCCTAGTAGGTAAGTTGGTATTAGGAAGTAGTAGTCTTAATAATGAGGCTGTAACAGCGACAAAGTCGGCTAGCTGATCTAGTTTAGGCTTGCCGAGTATCAGAAGAGATGTCAGTGGATTTCTTCCTAGGGCAGCAGCAATCAAACGGTAGCTGCGATGACTGTGGGGTAAGAGTTTGTGTTTTACCTGCAACAAGCAGAGAGTTGAACCGGAGAACAAGGAGAAAGAATAAAACTGTTGGAAGGTATGGTTAGAGAACGCCTCTGTGACTGAGGGCCAGGGAGCAATCATGAAGTGTCAGATGGTACCTGGCGGTTGGACTTGTATCTGGCTCTTTGTGAGGCCGGTGGTTCCGGAATGATCCCCCATTTGTGGAGGAGTTGTAAGCCTTCTTCTACAGTGGGTATGTTGTGCTTGACCCCATTTTTGGTGATCATGATCTTGGTAGGAAACCCCCATTGATATGGGATCTTGTGTTTGTTAAGTGGCTTGGTGATAGTGCTTAATTGTTTCCTTAGCTGCTTTGTATACTGTGACAAGTCAGCATACAGTTGTATGTCTGCGTAAGGAGCAGGAAGTTGGCCCAGTTGTCGCGCCTTCCGCAGCAGTTGGTCCTTGGTTTGATAAAAATGTATTTTCATCAGGACGTCCCTGGGGACCTCATCTGGGAGGTGAGGAGGCTTTGGCAAGCAGTGAATACGATCTATTGTTAACTCAATAGGGGTAAGCTCTGGAAGGAGTTTTGCGATCATTTTTTTTTGCAAACCCGTTTAGGACTGGTGGTAAGATATTTTCGGGGACACCCCTGATTTTAACATTGTTACGGCGCCCCCTATCTTCGAGATCCGCCATTTTGGCTCTCATCCATTGTTGATCCTCTCTCATAGTATCCTGAGCATCTATCACATCGTTTACTGTTTCAGTAATATGCCCCATTTGCTGTTCAATGTGGTGTACTCTTTTCCCTACTGCATGTAACCCAGTGGAGAATTTAGTAAGCATGATGGAGATGTTATTTTGCAGGGAGGACTGTAGGGAAATGAGGATCTCCTTCAGTACAGTGTCAAGCACTGGCTGATTTGCTCTGGGGAATGCGGCTATGGGTGAGGGGAGTTCTGCACTGTCAGCATGCGGTTCATCTGCAGGCCTCACCTCTCTGTCATGGGGGTTTGTTTCCAGGCGCATTCTTGCCTTCGCTGGGCTGGAGTTAGCTGAGGAGGCTGCCGAAGATGCGGTGGTGTGAGCTGGGCTGTTTCCAGCATGGGGTTCGGCGGGATCTGCATCGGGGAGGTCCGTGTAGGATCCTTCATGTCCCCATGCAGGGCCTCGGTCGCCATCTTGGATGTCCTCCCTCGCTTGCTGAAAGAAGAAATCCGTCAGCTTTCTGGGCTGACGGTATTCTTTCTTCTTGCGGGACAGGGTTGGAGGCTTACCCGTCATGTTGGAATGCTCCATTGCCTGTGTTGGTCGCATAGAGCGGCGTCTCCGCTTCGGTTCTCCGATCCGGCTCTGGAGCTGCCGGATTATGGTCCGCCATGCACGGCAGTTGACCACGCCCCCGCCGGGTATGTAAACTTTTGATCAGGGTCATTTGGGTAGTTTCTGTTGTCATTGTCATTTAAAAAGAGTAAACACAGTTGATTGATAATTAGGCCTCATACACACGGGTGTATCTTAAAAAATAAACAAAACGTCGGGACCGACGTCAGGGAAAAAATTCAGCGTTTTTCGGCATTATGCATTGGCGTTAGAGAGCGTTAGTGAGCGTCGTCGTCAATAGGCGTTTTTTTAAAAAAAATCAGCCCTCTGCTATTTTTCAGCCTAAAAACGTTGGTGTCAAAAAACGCAGGATAACGCCGGTACGGCGTTAGTGAGCGTTTTGCGGCGTCAAAAAATGCCAAAACATTACAGCCTCAGAACGCGCTGGCCATGGGTTCTAGTTACAGCTCTCTAACGCTAACACCCTCTACAGCTCAAAAAGTCTGCGTTTTTTTGGGGCCATTGACTAACATGGAAAGCTGCAAAATGCCGGCGTCAAAAAACTTCCATGTGTATGAGGCCTAAATGGCTTCAGCCAAACACTAACCATGAGTGAAAGAAATTTTTTTTGTGTTCTCATTCAAATTCTCTGAAAAATGGCCAAGGAATCATAAATTCTGCCAGGGTATGTAAACTTATGATCACAACTGTAAATCCTGTATAGTATTAATAATAATACCTGGCCTGTGCAGCAAGGAGCACATGGAAGGGTGACACATGTAAAAAAACAACAAACAAAAATTCCCTGCTCACAACAAGGGGTTTAGTTTACACACTTTTGCAAATACATGCATAAGCTGCAGCGACCACGTCATGGCTCCCCAGTATACTGCCAAGACCTGTAAGCGTTACTGAACTTTAACATTGACAGTCCAATCTCCTTCTCTGGCAGACAGAGCTGTGTGTGTGTAAGGCTGGGTTCACACTAGTCCGATTCTCAGACCGACATGAGGAGCACAAGTCGCATTACATCACAAAAACAATGATTCCCTATGAGAGCCGTCTTAACTGGTCCGACCTGTGTTTTTCAAAGTCGGCCCGACTTTGAAAAAGGTTCCTGTACTACTATTGTCCGACTTTGATCATACTTCAGCCCATTGAAAGGCATTGAAGTCGGATCAATGTCGTATCAGTATCTTCACTGATCCGACTTTGGCATGCAACTTATGCTCTGGGGATCATGAAGGGGAACTCCACAAGAAATTTTTAAAAAAACTGGCATGGGGTCCCCCTCCAGGAGCATACCAGGCCCTTTGGTCTGGTATGGATTTTAAGGGGAACCCCCACGCCAAAAAAACAGTGTGGAGTCCTCCCAAAATCCATACCAGGCCCTTATCCGAGCATGCAGCCCGGCAGGCCAGGAAAGGGGGTGGGGACGAGCGAGTGCCCCCCCTCCTGGACCGTACCAGGCCGCGTGCCCTCAACATGGGGAGTATGGGTGCTTTGGGGCAGGGGGGGCTCTGTGCCCCCCACCCCAAAGCACCTTGTCCCCATGTTGATGAGGACAAGGGCCTCTTCCCGACAACCCTGGCCGTTGGTTGTCGGGGTCTGCGGGCGGGGACTTATCGGAATCTGGAAACCCCCTTTAACAAGGGGGCCCCCAGATGCCGGCCCCCCACCCTATGTAAATGAGTATGGGTTACATCGTACCCCTACCCATTTACCTGGAAAGAAATATGCCGGTTTTCTCCGCTGTCCTCTTCCCTCTCTTCTTCTCCTTGTTCTTCTTCTTGCCATGTTGACACGACGCAATCTCCTTCACGAATGCC
This sequence comes from Glandirana rugosa, assembly GCA_018402905.1. Classification (NCBI taxonomy): domain Eukaryota; kingdom Metazoa; phylum Chordata; class Amphibia; order Anura; family Ranidae; genus Glandirana; species Glandirana rugosa. The sequence goes on from BLSH010461406.1 coordinate 716,532, forward strand.
CTCTCCGCTGTATGCTGTGCCTTATATTGGCATGGGGCGGGGCCACCAGATGACATCACCCGGAGGCCCGTCCCATATGATGTCACAGATCAGCCCCAGGATGCGACATCATATGGGGGTGGGGCCTCTGGGTGATGTCATCTTGTGGCCCCGCCCCATGCCATTATAAGGCACAGCACACAGCGGAGAGGGCATTTGTGAAGGAGATCGCGTTGTGTCAACATGGCAAGAAGAAGAAAAAGGAGAAGAAGAGAGGGAAGAGGACAGCGGAGAAGACCGTCAAAAGAGCTGAAGACACCTCAGAGAAGGAGAAGAAAGAAGACCCCTCAGAAGATGGAAGACCCCGCAAAAGAGCCGAAGAAAGGAGAAACCGGAGAGGGGAGAAGATGCCGGAGCTGATTTAATAAAATATTTTAGAACCCTGTGTAATGTGTTTTTTGTACATATTTCTTTCCAGGTAAATGGGTAGGGGTACGATGTACCCCATACTCATTTACATAGGGTGGGGGGCCGGCATCTGGGGGTCCCCTTGTTAAAGGGGGTTTCCAGATTCCGATAAGTCCCCGCCTGCAGACCCCGACAACCAACGGCCAGGGTTGTCGGGAAGAGGCCCTTGTCCTCATCAACATGGGGACAAGGTGCTTTGGGGTGGGGGGCGCAGAGCCCCCCCTGCCCCAAAGCACCCATACTCCCCATGTTGAGGGCACACGGCCTGGTATGGTCCAGGAGGAGAGGGAGGCGCTCGCTCGTCCCCACCCCCTTTCCTGGCCTGCCGGGCTGCGTGCTCGGATAAGGTTCTGGTATGGATTTTGGGGGGATCCCACGCTGTTTTTTCAGTGTGGGGGTTCCCCTTAAAATCCATACCAGACCAAAGGGCCTGGTATGCTCCTGGAGGGGGACCCCATGCCAGTTTTTTTTTAATTTGTCGTGGAGTTCCCCTTCAAGATCCTCAGAGCACAAGGTGCCTGCCATTGTCGGGATCAAAGTTGGATCCCTGTTCACAGGCAAACGCTCCGACTTTGACCCTATGTAGGACCGTAAATCGCACAGCAAAGTAGGATCAAAGTCGGACCATTTTTTTGTCGGATAGTGTGAACCCAGCCTCAGTCTCAGAACTGGATGGACAGATGCTCATTTGTTAGGTTAAACAGCTCTCTTATAATTGAATCCATTAGTAGCCCCTAGCTAACCCTAATAAATGTCCTTCCTTTTGTTGTGCCTTTAGTTTTTAATATTTTCTTAGTTTTAGGTTACATTTTGTTTTTAGCATTCAATTGTAATGTTTTTTTTCCCTTTTTGTGTTTGTAACACTGCTTAAAAAATAACATTGTAAATAACATTGCCATGCATTGTACTAAAAACGTCATATTAGTGTCATATACAGAGGCTGGTTTGGTGGCATGGCATTTTACCGTAGCCATTGACACATTGTAAATTGTAAAGTGTAATGCCTGTCTAGTTGACAGTTATATATTGTGATATAGGATCCCACCTGCTGCTTTTAGGGTTCAATGAGCCATACAAGCAGCACCCCTGGGGTACAGAGCCTTGAACTGGAAACAGCCCAGTGCCAGAGGGACACATAATCAGCCGGTGCTGTTTGCTATCACTTGTATCTGCTGCACTGTACCAGTTACACCAGGTGGTTAATTTCCAATATCCAGCAATTATGAAAACAGAGGACTGGACTCTCATTCTTTTACAATAGATGTATTAAGAAATTGTCCAGAAGTTACATAGAATACATATAGTACAATAGGTAACCCAGTACATGGTACAGCAAGTCAAAATATCTCTTAACAGCAATATTGCTTAGAACCTATGCCAGATAGTTCCCTGAAAACATCCTGTGTGTTCACAGGAGATATAACATTTTCTTAATTCTCAACTAGCATCACCACATACCAGAAATACGATTTTATTAGGTATCTGTACCAACCCTTCTGGAGAGGGAAAAGAAATAAGGAAAGATAAATACAATGAAATGAGATAAAGAAAGGAAAAGAAAAATAGAAGATAGAAAGGAGAGAGCTAAAGTAGTAGTAATGAAGTGAGATTAGAGTGGTCCGTTAGAGGGCGCGGATCCGGGGGGGTTCAGATCTGGAGCAAAGTATAGTCAAACCTAGAGGGCATAACCTGCGTTGTCCATGGGTGCCAAATCTTGAGGAACTTATCATGGGTGTCCGAAAGGATATGGGGGGGCCTAGGCGCGGGAGATTGCCTGGTGAGATTAGAGTGAAGTAATGATGATGAAATCGAGAGAGGAAAGATAGAAGATAAAAAGAAAAGGAAAGAAATAGAGTAAAGTAACATAAATAGAAAGGAATAAAGAAAAGGGAGAGGTCTTCCCAACCATGTCTATGGATTATTTTAGCATAAAGACCATACACCACTACGATCAACTCTTAATTCTTTTACAATATAGAGGACACTTGTGTGTCCTACAAAAGTCCCTTGATAGACCGTATCCAAGATTCGTTATAACGACAATTCTCTATAAAACTGAAC